>JADBJO010000092.1:195000-225000 GCA_016801955.1 Conus betulinus | reverse complement strand
TAAGCTGCAGGAGGTTTAAAGATAAGCTGCAGGAGGTTTTAAAGATAAGCTGCGGGAGGTTTGAAGATAAGCTGCGGAGGTTTTGAAGATAAGCTGCAGGAGGTTTAAAAGATAAGCTGCAGGAGGTTAAAAAGATCTTTGTTATGACTGTCAAAGAATACTAACAAACGTTTCCTTGTACATAGGCATGCTAAAATCCCTTGGCTTACCTGATCCTCCTCCTCTCCTCCACACCCCCCTCCCATTTCCCCTCCCCTCCCTTTCCTTTTTACACATATGCATACACACACACACACACACACACACACACACACACACACACACACACACACACACAAAACACACACTCAGTCTCTCCCTCTCTGTCTCTCTCTCTCTCTCACACACACACACACACACTCTCTCTCTCTCTCTCTCTCTCTCTCTCTCTCTCTCTCTCCCCACATTCATAATCACACAAAACCTGTTAGCACACATGCCATTTTTTTCTTTTTCTTTTCCCACATTCTGTACTGCAACCATTTTCTAGTTTAGTTACATGCCCAGTGTTTGATGTTTAATTGCTTCACGTTTTTAAATCAGTTAAGGTGCAGGATGTTGTGATTATTTGTACTGCTGATTATATGGAGAGATTCTGAGCTATTTGCTTGTGAGAGGTCCTAAGAAGAACAGGGTAGAAAGTGAGCAGTAAAAATAATGTTTAAAGATTGTTGTTATTGGGCTGCTTATTTGAAATAAAATAAACGGTGGAAAAGGGTAATCATGACACAATGGTATGTCAGAATAGTTAGGGAGGTGCTTGTTTGGGCTGAACTGAAAGACAGAATGGAAAGTGGCGTATGACACATTCTTCGGAATAGTTACGAAGCTGCTTGTTTGCTCAAACTGAAAGACAGAATTTTAAGTAGTCCTTGGTATGATGTGGCCACAGAGTGGTCTAGGGAAACACTGCTGGAATCCTGGATGGAGGACCCTGTCGCCTGCTGCCACAAGTGTGGGGTCACGCCTCCTGGGTCGCTGTTCAGCGAGAAGCCGCAGGTGCAGGAGAGTCTGGCCAGCCCTCTGCCTAGCCCCTCCCACGCCAGCAGCCCCTCCGTGGAGGCGGAGTGTGATATATGTACGTCCACCTTCCTGCTGGCGGATGAACCTGTCCATATGACCTGCTTGCATCAGTTCTGCCGCCATTGCTGGGAAAGGTGAGCCTCGGTGTGTGTGCTGTTTGATATTGTGATAAGCAGGTGCTTGGCCACTTTTTTTTTTTTTTTTTGCTGATGTCTTTCTTGATGACTTTAAAGACAAAATTTGTGAAATTGTAAACTCATTTAGTCAGTTGCTGGCTTTTAGTTTATTTGTGTGCTGACATTGGGATTGATGCTGCTGCTTTGGCATTCCTTTCATTACTAAGCAGGTAATTGAATGAGGTATTCATTGTTTTGGTGATTTATGACATTTGATTGTAGTTCAGAAAGAACTGTTTCACATCCCCAACTCCTTCCCTCCTCGTCCGTTAGAAATGGTGTGTACCTGTATGTGTGTTAGTATGGCACACAAAAGTTGTAATAGATGTTGCAGTAAAAACTGTCCTCACTTTCAGTTATTGTAATTGTTTAAATGGTCTAAACAGCAGTACACATAAGGTCCTAGAAGTAGAAACAGTTGAACTTGTGAGCTGCTGTCCTCAAATGTAGAAGAAGATGCATCACCACCTAAGTCATTCTGACCACTTGCTGCAATAGATGCCTTGACAGACATTGTCCTCTGAATTAGTTCCACTATAAAAACTTATTTAAACGATTTTAGAATTAGCAATGACAGACAACTTAGAGTGGGTCTTCAACAGTAGTTTTAAAAGTCTTTGTTTTGACAAATAATTGATATCGATTGTCTGGTTAATCTAAGTATGCTTTTTAGTACCAGGTATGGTATATGCCTGTTAGTATTATAAACTCTTTCAACACAGCCTATGCAGCTTTATGAAAATAAGCAAAATATACTCCAAGCCGCATAACATTGAAAATCTATGTTGGGGGTCAGCAGTGTGCTAGTAAAGTTAACTCTGATGTGAAACATTGGCAAAATTTGGTGATTATTTTCCTGCACTCGGTGTTGGTGACTGAGCTCACAAGACCACATGAATTCCATCTTTGAAGGAGAAGTAAAATGTATTTCCACGTCTCACTGTAATAGAGGAGAATTGTATTTTGCATTGTATGTCACATGAACAAGGACTCCAGAAACATTTTTTGTGATGGGACTGTGGTAGGAAGCGCTCTTTGAGAATAGTGGGGATTGGCACCCGGCACAACGCTGTCTGACAGAACACCGCACAACCTGATGTCAGAATAGAATCATGACTATTCTGTTCTTGTAAATATGCTAGATGGCTATTATCATTTGTTTTGAAATATGTTAATTGTTGACATTTAATCACTTTCATTTTTGTTGATGTAGCCCAGCAGCTTTTGACTTTTTTGTTGTTGTTATCTTTTGTAAACACCCATTGCACAGGTAAATTAGTAAAAAAATGTATGCCCTGCTTACAAGCTACGGATGTCAATTCTACAAGCTGCAAGTGAAGTGATGTAGGATTATTCAGGCTCAAAGTCCATGTGTCAACAGATACCTGAACATGAAGATCCAGGAAGGGGATGCTCATCACATTACCTGCCCAGGCTTTGACTGCTGCATGCTGGTACCTGTGGAAATTATTGAAAATATTGTGTCCCGGGACATGGCGCGCAGATACCTGCAATTTGATATTAAGGTGACGGACATTTCTGTAGTGATTACGCTTTTGTGTGATGCTTTTTGTTTTATATATTACATTTAAGGTAGGTGAGTTTCAGTTCTCCTTTTGTTCACATTCATTGGTAGTTTGTGTTCATTGAGTACTTGAACCATCTAATAGGATTTGTTCTTTCAAGAACACAAGTTCCATGCTTTGTCCAGTTTGCTTTTGCATGTGTCAGTATGTCATGACATGGTAAGTGTTCATACATAGTGTGGGTAAACAGGGCTGATCTGATGGTGGTGTGAATTGTGATGTAAAAGCTGAAAAAATCTGCACATGAAAAAGTGCTCCATATTGACGTGAAACAGTGTTCCTTGTTGAATTATCTTGATGAGGACAAATGAAAGGGAGTACAGTGCCTGTAAGAGTAGATGAACGAATATATGTGTTTCTTTTTATTAGTGTGTGTATGTGTTTGCATTGTAAATGGTGTATGTATTTAAGTGGCGTGTGTGTGTATGCATGTGTGCATCTGTGTGCAGTGCACACGCATATATATGCATGCATGTGTGTGTGTGTACACATGCACGTATGTGTGTGTATGTGTGCATGTATGTGTGTGTGTGTGTGTGTGTGTGTGTGTGTGTGTGTGTGTGTGTGTGTGTTACGTATTGCTGTTTCTGTGTGAGTGATTATGATATTTGTTTGAACTGATAAAGAGTTGTCTAATTTTAGACTCGTGCAAGCTGCTGTTCAACAAAAAAAATTTTCACATTAAGCTCTGTTGATTTTTTATTACAAAATATATTAAAATATGATCATGTAATTTATGTAATGCCAGTGTATATGATGAATTATTATGAAGAAATGCACAGAAGTAAGGATAGTGTGTTCTCCGTTCAGGCTTTCGTGGACAGCAACCCTGACATGAAGTGGGTGCCCCTTTCCCGGGTGTGGCCGAGCGCGGTGAAGTTGCCGGAAATCGACGGCCTGGCTTCCAGCAGTTCACAGAGTCGAGCTGCTGCCATTCCCAGTGACACCTCACGCAGTGTTGACTGTGGGGCCTGCCATTACTTCTGCTGGTAAGGCCATGCACTCCATGCTGTACATCAAGCTCCTGTAGTTCAAACTGTAACTTTCTCTTGTCTTCTGAAGAACGACCATGTACATACGGAAGAAATGGAAACTTTGCCATAAAAATCAGCTGAGAACTGGATGATCTCGTAAAGAAATTTTGAAAGTCTGAGAAATGACAGCAGCTATTGATTGAGTGTTCAGTCGAATCTTTAATAGGTAGATATTACACTTTATAATCAAATAATATGTTTTATAATGTGTATTGAAGAGATATAGATTTCTAATTTTGAATTTTTTTCTGATCCTGTTTTACCTTTAGTATGATGCTGCTTGTCTGAGACTTCAATAAATACCGACTGTTCCAGTGAAAAGACTGCTCCAAGGGAAGTAATCTAATGGAAATTTGAGTAATGGATTAGTTCCATTTCATAATTTAATTTGTTCACCCAAGACCAAATTTTGCACCCAGTTTGGAGAGACAAGTGACTGTCTGGTCATCCTTTGTTTTAAATGTTTTTAATGTTATTTGTCCTGCCTGTGGAAGGCCCAATAGGTCAAAACACATTGTGTTTGTTTTGTGATTTGTCAGTTCATTCACTTGGTGGTCTAGTAATTCTGGTTTTGATCTTGTCTCAGTTTTCACCTGCAATCACCCAATTTTGAAATAAAAGATTGGAAAATCAGTACTCCTTCTTTGTGCAAAATACAATGAAATATTTTGAAAATCTACCAGTGACAATAGTGTGTGTGTGAGTGTGTGTGTGTGTGTGTGTGTGTGTGTGTGTGTGTGTGGCGTGTGTGTGTGTGTGTGTGTGTGTGTGTGTGTGTGTGTGTGTGTGTAAAAACATTGTGCTTCATTTGAATAAACAATGACCAATTATTATAAGTCAGTAGCTTGGAATTTTATGACTGCCATTGCCTATGAACATACATGTTTTTAAAGAATTATGAAATCAGGAGAGATATTTTATATTTCTGCTTGCATAGAATGACTGATTGCTGCTTTCTATCATGTACAATTTCTGGGTTTGTGTGGTAATGAAGCATTCTGTATTTTGTATGGCGCCTGTCACAGGGAATGTACTGGGGAAGCCCATGAGCCGTGTAGCTGTGCCAACTGGTGAAGTGGCAGAAGAAGATATCTGACATCAAACCAGAGTCCTGTGAGTGTGCTTTTTGTCTGTAAAGTGTGATTTCTGCAACGCTATGGTCTCTCTGTCATTGACTGGCTTATTGAATTTTTATTTGTTGTCTTGGTTTCATTTACTGACTTTTAACTTTTACTATGTGGTCTCCGTGTCATTATTTGTTAATGACTGTTACTTTGACTTAACATTTATATGATTATGAAATTGATTTTATAGAGCACAAGACAAAGTTATAACTGGGGTTGTTGTGTAATGTTTTAAAAAAAAAAAAGTCCCAAGTCCTAGCATATCAGATTTTGTGTGAATATTGCTTTGCTAATGTAGTTGCTATGCATGTGTCTGTCTGCATGTTGTTGATGTTTTTAAGGACCGTTGTTATCATTTACCTTCTTTCAGAAAATCTGGAATCAGTCTGTTAGAGGATGCCAGTTTCCCACTTATATGTTATGATGCAAACTGTCACAAAAAAAAACTGGTAACGGCAGATACAGGCAGATTGGCTGTTCAAAGGTTCATTGATGTGAACTTTTAACACTTTGGCTTCTGTGTCTTCAATAGAGTTGAATTTTAATACTGAGGTCTCAGTGTCATTGGCTGAGTGGATTTGTTGAAAATAGTTGTATATGACTATGCCTTGTTCACATTGGTATATGTATGAACAGGCGCGAAGTTTCCTGTTTAAAAATTTTTTATTTCTGTCATTGTTTTATTTCTTCGTATTCTGTTTTGATATCTTTTTTTCTTTTTCATTTTCCTCCTCTGTTTTCACAGCCCCTACTAACCTTGACCTTCTCTCTGTCAGCAATGCTTCGCAGAGTTACTCATCACTGTTCTTTGCTCTGGAACATGTTAGTCATGTAAGCTTTAACTAAGAAAGAGTGTTTTTAGTTTAATTTCTAATGTCTGTTCACTTTCTTCAAGACGCCAAATCTGGCTGCATCAGATTTATGTTGGTCTCTGCCTGTTTCAGTTCCTCATTCATTCTGTCAAGACTGCATGAACTAATTCCTTTTTTCTTTTTCTTTCTATCCTTATTTCTTTCTTTCATGTTCTGTTTCATCAGCCGTGCCCTGCAGTGGCATTGTTCCCATGCCAGTCATACAGGTCAACCCATACACAATCTCTACACATTATCAAGTCTTCTGGAGACAACCCTCCAGAGGAAACACTGCACTGCTGCTGAGTCTTTATAGTATTCAGTAGTGCCTGTAGCTATGCAGCATCTCAGGACACCAACTACTCAACTTCATAGTGATGTAGTTGTGTAACCAGCATGGGTGAGTGTTCCCACTGGAGAGTGCTGCCATGTCCATTCCGTAACAGTCCTCATGAAGTTGCCAGCACAGAGCAGATTTGATGAGCTTACCACAGGCATGGACTTCAGGAGGAAATGGAAACTGACATTTCCACGACACCAGGGAATGAAAGGCCACAGAATTTAATACTGAAGAAAAATTCAGTGATGAAAATGAGAATGATGAAAAATTCAATAATGAAAATGATGCCATGGAGTTCCATTGTGATCAGAGACTACATGACAGAGCTTTACTCCATACTTCTTTTTTACACATCTGGGCATCAACCAGGGCTGAAGGGGTAAGGGATACCTGCTGTGTTGGTTAGGAAAATCAAGCAACATTTTCAGAGAAGCCTCCATGAAGTGGATGAAACTAGCGTGTGGTTTCCAGTTTTCCCATTGCAGCCTCTAGCACTTTCATCTCTGGAGAGGAACTGGCTGAAGCGAAAAATCCTGCAAATAAATGCCTTGAATGGGAATTGAACCTATGACCTTGCAGCCTGCAAGTCTGCAACACTAACCACTGTGCTACTGCAGCTGGTACATGAACAGTTTCATGCAGATGACTGGAAAGATTGAATTAAATGTAATCTCAAATGGATTAATATCATCATATCCAAATGTCTGAAATGGTGGGATCATGTTTTGACTTTTCCATTCCCAAGGTAGCTCATATAATCTGAGTGGATAAACCCCATCCTCAAGCCTATAGTTCCCATTTGAGTGATGACAGGTTACTGCATGAGTGCTGACAAAGACATATCTTTGGCTCTCTTAGTAGCAACACAAATTCCAAAGAAATTTACAGTGATCACAATAAGTGGTGGAATGTTAATTGAAAGAGCCATCAGAACAGACTGTTCTTTTTGCCCTCAGACATCCAGAATTGCCTCTTTTTGCCCTCAGACATCCAAAATTGGCTCTTTTTGCCCTCAGACATCCAAAATTGCTCTTCTTTGCATGCCGTTCAGAATTCTTGCTTTACTGAACTAAGGTGTTGTTAGACTGTTACTTCCCATGCTTGAAGATGTAGAGTACTTGTGACAGTACAAGGGAGGAGGACATTGCCTTGACAGCATTCCTTTTTCTGTGTTACACCTCAGTGAGTGGGACTGAGGAGGAGGAGACGGAGATGGCCGCCAACTGCCTATGGCTGGTGACCAACTCCAAACCCTGCCCCAACTGCAAGTCGCCCATACAGAAGAATGAGGGCTGCAACCACATGAAGTGTTCGAAGGTAACGTGATGACATGAGACTGATTGACTTTATGTTCCGTTATCTGTGTGCGTGTCTGTGTGTGTGTGTGTGTGCATGTGTGTGTGTGTGTGTGTGCGCGCGTGTGTGCGTGCGCACACGCTTGTATAATTTGTGTGCGTATACGCATTTATAATTTTACATCTTACCTCCAAGAACTTCAGATGACTGTGCCTGTGCATTTACACATGCATGTACTAAATAATGTCTTCTACATGACACAGATGCCTGGCAATGTTCATTTTGCCAGTTTTTTTACCCTACAAAGTATACACGTATTATTTCTCCTGAAGCAAACATTCACAAGGATCAGAAGTTCAAAGTAAGTCATGAGACTGAGAAAAACGCTGTGAGGCCATGTCCTGTTTTCTTGTTGCAGTGTAAGCATGACTTTTGCTGGGTGTGCCTGGAGCAGTGGAAACGCCACAACTCCTCCACCGGGGGCTATTTCAAGTGTAACCGCTATGAGGTGGTCAAGAAGGTTGAAGAACAAACTGCTGAGCTGGTCAGTGATGTAAGTATTAACCCAGTTTTGGAGATTTTTTTTGTTTCTGTCTTGGGTGAAAAGCAACAACAGAGACTTGAGAAAAAATCATTCCTTAGCTTGTGGGACAGTGGATCAAGAAGTGACGTACACTGTGATTTTTCACAGAATTTTGCTTGAAGAATGTTTAAACTGCTTTCTGTATATTAGACTTTTAATTTCTTCAGACAGAGAAGCAAGGTCATTTCACAGTAAGTCTGCGATTAGTTCCAGAGCTACATTTAATACAGTTGTGATAATATTGATCATTAGATTTCAGTAATTTTGTGTAAATGTCATTAGAGGCTTTGTTTACAACAGTGCAGGATTCAGCTGGGTCCAAAGATGTGTTCATTTGAACTATCCTTTGATATTTGGGACTGCCCTTTTTGCTTTCTGATCGACTGTCTCATTTCCTGAAACTCCACAGTGAGGAGGCCCAAACAAAAAGTACCCATGACAGCATTAGAGGAAAAGAGATATGTATCGTAAATTTATTTCTGTCATCATCTCAAAGTGGAAGTGTTGAATTTCAAGAGTGAATGCTGCTAACAGCTGATTTAGATTCGGAACATAGTAGAATTTGGGAGACGTTAATAGGAAAATATAGAGCACAATTTAATGATGTTAAGATAGTGATTAATTCAGCATTAAAAAATTGTAAATTTCCATCAAGATGATACAGTTTTTTCTCTGCTTTTAAATCAGGTATTTTGAAAGATGTTCCTATCTTATTCTGTTTCATACAGAACCATCTGAAATTTTTTCAGTGATTTTTATCGTGATTTTTCAATTGTTGATACAGAATGTGTGTGTGTGTGTGTGTTTGTGTGTGTGTGTGTGTGTGTGTGTGTGTGTGTGTGTGTGTGTGTGTGTGTGTGTGTGTGTGTGTGTGTGTGCATCCAGTAATTCCAACAAACAAAAATTCATAAAGATGAATGTTAGATGTCATACAACCATGTCAGCTGCCAGTTGCAGTTGGTGTATGAAAAGTGTTGAGGACAGAAAACCTGCATGATAGGGTGCGGAATAGATAAGTTTGTTTTGAAATATCTTCCACCCTCCCCATGTGTAGGTCTGTTTTCAACATTTCTCATTGATTCTCTGACATCACCATCCTCACCCAATCTTGCCTTGGTCATTATATGTAGGGTGATGACAGATTTTTCCACTGGTATGTGATACGATCATTTAGCATCAAACCTGCATGATGCAAGTTATAAGCACTTGTGGGGAAACCTCTCATCCACGCAGCTGTAAATGGATCCTGGTTCAGCTCACAGAAGAGTGGGGCAGCAAAGGAAGAGAGTTGGACAGTTCCCTTAGAAATGATGAACCTTTAACAGTCTACTGCCCCTGTGTGTACAGGGCAGTAACAGCACAAGTGTTTCCATTTGAAAATAGTTTTATGATGTGCCCTTCATGGTTTCCATTCTAAAACATGATGTTTTTCTACTTTTTTCTCTGAATACAAATCAGTTTTTGTGTGTGTGTGTGTGTGTGTTGCTGCTGTTCTTCAGTTTAACGTCTTCCCACTAAAAGTGATATCAGACGATGTGAGTGTGTGTGAGTGTGCGCGCGCACGCATGCGTGTGTGTGTAGGTGTGTGCGTGTGTGTGCGTGTGTGTGTGTGTGTGTGTGTGTGTGCGCATGGCGTGTGTGCGTGCGTGTGTGCGCGCGTGTGTGCGTGCGTGTGTGTGTCTGTGTCTGTGTGAACATGTGCATGCCTGTATGATTCAATTACAATAACAAATAAAGCAACCCCCCCCCCCCCCCCCTGCACCTCAGGAAAACATTAAAGTAAAAAAAAAAAATCCAATTACACAATATGCAGAACTATAGAGAGAGCGTCCAATGGCCACTTTGTCAGTTCTTGAGCACTGTCAATCATATTTGAATAGGTAGTACGATGCAGGTCAATTAATGTGTAGGATGAACGGTTAACCACTCAAAAAAAAAAAAAAAATTGTTAAACAAATTTAAAGATAAATACCAACTGAACTACGTGACAAACTTTTGCAAATGTGTGTGTGTGTGTGTGTGTGTGTGTGTGTGTGTGTGTGTGTGTGTGTGTGTGTGCATGCTTGTGAGTGAGAGAGAGAGAGAGAGTGGGAGTGAAGGGGTGGGTGCTGGAAGAGTTACAGTTGATTGATCTTTGGAAAGAGAATGCCTGAAGGCAAATTTGCCGATACATCCGACCAGCACACTGGGTCCTGCTTGGTCGTGTAATGTCAGTGAAGCTGTTTGACCAATGTCAGTGTTCAAATGTTTGATATGGCCAGCTGAAGGTTTAGACACACTTATTCACCGTTTTTTGCATCAACCGTATCGTTTGCATGTCAGTTTGGATATTTTATGTTTGCTTGACCAGCCATTTTGGGTTCCACCATCAAAGCACCAAAATAAAAAAGATGTTTTCAGCAACAACATGAATTGAGATGAACTGCTTTCTGGATGGTGCTGTTGAGCAACCCTCTGTTCTTGTGCTTGTGTCAACAGGCTGAAGAGAAGAACGCCAAGATGCAGGAGCTGAACCGTTTTGTGCACTACTACACTCGATTCAAAAACCATGAAAACAGTTACAAGGTAGGGTGAGGTTATATGTTTGGTCTGGTTTGTGGTGGTTATGCTTGTTGTCATTCTTGTATTAAGAGCACAAGAAATCGCTCATTAACATTTTTTTATAATAATTTCTTGGAAAGCATCAACACCAACTATTGGTATTTTGTTTGAATATATGAATAATTATATTAAACATTATGCATATGATGAAACCATTGGTATGCTTTCTATGCCGTATCTACCAGTCTGTAGTTAAAACGATCACATTTGTGCAGTAAAGTGTTTGCGCATGCATTTGGTGTGTTTTACATTTTGTTGGATCATTGGAAATAATGCACTTATTGTTCAGTCATTCTGTCCTGTGCATTGAATGCTAATTTGTACATATGTTGATCTGCATATTCATAGGACATATCACATACAGGGTATATATCACATATAGACAGGAATATATTATATACAGACCAGGATATATTATAAAGAGACAGTGATGTTTCACATTCAGACAGGGATATATATCAAATACAGACAGGAATCAACATAAAACAGACAGTGATGTTTCAAATACAGTTAGAGATATATTACATACAGAGGGGATGTTTCAGACAGAAACAGGGATATATACAGACAGGAATGTTTCACATACAGACAGTGATTCACAGACAGGGATGTTTCACATAAAAAGAAGGATATCTATCACTTAAAGACAGGGGTGTTTCACACACAGACAGGATATATACACACAGACAGGGCTGTTTTATATAAAAGACAAGGATATCTGTCACACAGAGATAGGAATGTTTCACATACAGACAGCGATATATGCACACAGACAAAAAGACAAGGATATCTATCGCATACTGACTGCGATGGTTCACATACAGACAGGGATATATACACAGAGACAGGGATGTCTCACATAAAGGCAGGGATATTCATCACATACAGACAGGGATCTTTCACATACAGACAGGGATGTTTCATGTAAAGACAAGGATATTACATACAGACAAGAATGTTTCACATACAGACAGGGATACACATGCACAGGCAGGGACGTTCCGCATAGAGACAAGGTTATTACATACAGACAGGGATGTTTCACATGAAGACAAAAATGCATATCACACACAGACATGGATGTTTTACATGCAGACAAAATATACTGCTGTACACCTGCCAGTAGTGAAAGTGGTGTATAGTGTATTCAGAGTGAGTGTAAATGTCACTGTCCTTTTTTTTCTTTATTGAAATTGTGTTTATTTGTATGATAGACAGGCATTCTGCTAGTAGAGGGCCGAATCCACAAGAACTTGATTTGTCACATGTCAACTTGGGCATGCACTAGCAGTTGGTTACTGCTGTACTGAAAAGCAAATCACCTTCCTAGGGATCAGAACCCTTCAGCTTCCTGTGTAGAAATCGTCAGGAGCAAAGGAGAGTCTAGAATATACCATTTTTCTGGAAAAATATGACAATTTTTTTGTATTTTTTTATTTTTGTATTATGGAAAATTCTACAATGTTTAAAAGAGAAAAAGAATGCTGACATTGAGAAACGATATATCCCAAGACCTGATTTCAAGTGCACAGGTCCATGAACAAGAACTGTAATTTGCAGACGGGAAAAGTGTGAAAAGGTGAGAAACTGAAAGACAGATTTACATGTCCAACTCGAGAGCTGTATGTGTTATAGCCATATCACCATAGCTATTCTGCAGTTGGGTCAGGTAGGATGTCGAGAAATGACTCACTGGCTCTGCACTTTTCAAACTGGACTGTGGGTACTTCATGTTGGTAATCTGCATGCCAGTTTTCCTGTGTGGGTTGTGGGCTTAATAAAACTCCCTCATTTGGATGTTGTTTTTTTTCTTTCTTTTAAATGGAAACTCTGATGCAAATTTTTTCTGTGCAGCTGTTCCTATCCATGTGTATCTGTGTGTATTTATGTTCAAGCTGGAAGAACCCCTGCTGCAGACAGCCAAGGATAAAATGATGAAACTTGCTGAAGCTGTCACTGATATAGGTAACTTGTTTTCCTTTTATCTTTATTTCTAGTTTTCATAGAAAAACATGAACTTTTGATTCTGGGTGCAGTGAGTTGCACAGTATAAAACAAGCACACACCTAAACTTTGTCATTCCATGCACTTTGAAAAAAAAATAGTCAAGCACAGAAATATTGTGAACTGCTGATAAATGAGCCTGACACCCATCTTTATGTTTCTGTTTGCTGCTTTGTAGGTCTACCCATATATATATATGACTGTTGAAAAGGAAGCTTTGACACTCTGGCCTTACACTTATGCTCCTGGCTGTCACAGAGTTATAACATGTATGCACTGGGTATGCAAGTGGGAAGAAGATAATACCTATACTGGCAACAGAACTATGTTCTATCATAATTGAAAGGGCAGAGAAGTGAATTATGTTTATCTGGATTTGTTCCACCTAGGATAACATTACTTTGTTTAGATACACAGCATAGATATGTATTTAAACGGCACACAATTTAAACATCATATGAAAATGATGTAGGTCATGTTCCATAGTCTAGCCATTAACAGTATCATTGGCGGTTTTCAGCAACAGCCAAAGCGGAGACTAGATTTGTGGAAGATGCTGTTCGACAACTGCTGAAAGCTCGACGTGTTCTGAAGTGTTCCTATGTCTATGGCTACTACTTAGATGGGCCTGGTTACAAAAAGATAGTCTTTGAGTTTATGCAGGTGAGACAGTCTGTATTCTTTTTTTTTTCAGATGTTTTTTTTTTCTGTAGTTTCAACAAGTCCTCAGAGTGTCTAATGTGTGTGGTCATCTGTCTGTCTTGACACATGTTTTCAAATGTGTGTGTATGTGTGTGTGTGTGTGTGCGTGCGTGCGTGCGTGTGTGTGCGTGCGTGCGTGCGTGCTCATATTCAGATGTGTGAATGTTTTAAGTGCTATGTACACTTTCATGGTGTTTTACCATGTTGAATTTATTTTCATTGTCTTAATTAATTTCATTTCCACACAGTTGTGTTCAACATACTTTTCTTGTTAGAGGTCAGTGAACAATGAATTATGTGATTTGAGAGTATGTATATACATTAGACCTGACTGAGACTGACAGCAAATCTTGGATAGCAATCTGTCAGTAAACAAAGATTTCAGAGAACACATAAATGTGTATGAAATCAAGGGGTGAAACTAACAACTGTTAAGGCTTAGAATTCCTGGTTTTTATTGCTGCTAGTTTCTCAAACACGTTACTCTGTGAACAGACAGAGCTGGAGGAATGTACCGAAATCCTCTCCCAGATGGTCAACAGACTGTATCTACGCACACCACGCTCCCGAATCATTGAACAAGCTCACAATGTTCAGCGTCGGCGCCTGGAATTCACGGCGGCCATTGCTAAAGGGTTGGTGCCTCCTGAAACTCCTCCTTCCATGAAGAAGGGCCGGCGCCGCCGAAAATACAGCATGGAGTCTGAAGATGTGAGTTCCTGTAAAAGATTCGATTTAGGGAGAGCTTCATTCTGATAACAGAAATTGGTGCTGTTAGAAATTATGTAGGAACAAAAATCATATTTAAGAATCAAAAGAAAGGGAGGAAAGAAAAGAATGAGACAGAGAGAGAGAGAGAGAGAATGAACAAACTTTGTTTAAACAAACAGACACAGAAAGTGCATTATTTTGCTATATTTGTACATGGCAGAAGTTAGATAGTTTGAGCATAATATTATGCACTGTAAATTATCCTTGAAAATTTGGCTACCGTGAGGAAAAAAAAAAAGACTATGCAGTGTTTATTTTACACAAATAACACACAGATACACATTCACACACTGTTGGGTTTGTTTGTTTATAAACATCATCTCATGTGTTTCTCTGTGTATGTGTGCTCTTGCATCATTGGATGGTCTTCCATGCTAAAGCTTTCAAGTCTGTAGAAGCCTCCATGAGATTGAGCGACAAAGATGTGGTCACACTTTGTTTAAACAAACGCAGACAAAGAAAGTGCATTCTTGTGCTATATGTTTACATTGCAAAGAAATTGCTTAGCTGGAGCAAAATATCACACGTTATAAGTTGCCCTTGAAAAGATTGGCTATTCAGAGAAAAAAAAAATGATCTGCTTTGCCTGAAAAGTTCTTCTTGTTTGAGAATCGTTTAATCCAACACGGTTTTTGATTTGTGTGTTTATAGGAGGATCTGCGGAAGGCCATCATGGCATCGATCCAGGAAGTAGACCCAGGAAACCCTTGGATTAAGGATGCTTCCGGTCGTCACACTAATGTCATGGCCTTGCTGGAGTGGCCCCTGGAGGATTCAGATGATTCTGACTCGGAGGTGTCAGTTGCAGCACTTCGAGAATATGGTAGAGACCCTTCCTAACTGCTGCTGTAGCATTTGTGAAATCATGTTTTAAGCAGTTTTTCTTCCTGTTCTTTGATTGAGATTTTTTTTGTTTATTGTCTGTTTTATTCATTTCATTTTTGTTTCTCTGTGTGTGAATATGTGTGCATGTGTGTGTGTGTGTGTGTGTGTGTGTGTGTGTGTGTGTGTGTGTGTCTTTTTCATTGTCATGCTTTTATCTCTTGTATGAATTGAACACAGATACATGCACACATGGGCATGCATGTGCTTGAACGCACAGATGCACACATATGCGCGCCCACACACACACACACACACACACACACACACACACACACACACACACACACACACACACACAGTCTGTCTCTCTCTCACTGTCTATTGCTCATTTTGAACAAGTCTGCATATGTGAATGATGTATGATGAGCTATCTTGAATAATGATCGTAATGTGGCTGTCTGAAAAGGTAAATGCAAGAGGGTGGGTTGTAACCGGCCCAACGCCGTCAACCCACGGACACAAGAGGTCCACGAGTACTGCAGTCGTCGCTGTAAGCATCACGACCAAATGCAGAACATGGCGGAGGCAGAGCAGCAACAGCAGCAGCAACAAGGTAGGTCCTTGGCTTGGCTTGGCTTTGGTGTGGTTTGAGGTATGTGCTTGATTCATCATTTGTAGCAATTATAAAGAAAGAGGCTTCATTCAAATCGTGACCTAGCAGATAATGCGCCTCCTGCAGGAACTTAAATATGTCTGTGGTTTGAGTTTTGTACAGGTTGGATTTCTTTCTTTGTTTTTGAGTGTCAAAAGTCAAGTATAGCCACAGGCTGATGTGTCAGCAAGTTTGCTTGTGCTTTAAAACACACATGCATGCATGTGTGTGCACAAGCACGCACACACGCATGCACGCACGCATGCACACACACTCCAGTTTGAAACTATTGGTGATTTTTGTTGATTACTGTTTCTGGAAAAGTTTGCTTGTCATGCTTAAGTTTTGAGTACCTTTCACTTTGTATTCAGAAATTGTTTTTTCTTGAAAATTTCTCTGGTTGGGCATCAGCACTTCAGGTTATGATGATATTTTTAAATTTTTATGCATTTCATTTTAGCTAGGTAGTAGTTTTTTTTTAGATGATGTTCAGAGTGAAACTGATGTGAAAACATTCACTCATTCACTCACACACACATATGCACATACACAGGCACGCACACATACTTATACAAGTGTATACAACACACACACACACACACACACACACACCATACAAACATGCATACAGTCGCATGCACACTTACATGCAGATGCACAGTTGCTTACTGATAGAAAAGTACCGTCTGAAGTAAAGCGTTATGTCTTCATCAGCTGCTTGTTGTGTTGTTCCAGAGGAAATCCCTGAGGTGATTCTGGATGAACACATGGACCTCCTGCGTGCCCTGGAGATGTCCCGCCTGCAGTACCTCAGAGACACAGGACTGCTGCACGAACCAGAGCAACAGAAGTGAGTGCAGAACAGGCCACCACACATCGCATGGTTTTCATTCATTCGTCTGTTTTTAACGTTTCAAAATTGCTCAGAGCAGAGACACTTGGCCTTTTGGGACTGTACAAGACTGTCGCCTTATCGTAAAGTTATTGCCTGATTTGTTGCACAGAAATTAACGGACTTTTTTAAAGCCCGCTTTTGGTGTCTTGCTTTTCACTGGATGCATTATACCGAAGTCCCAGGTATGTGAAGAGTGCCTTCTTTTCTGAGCAGGCAGAAAATGAAGGTATGATGAACACAAGAGAAAAGTCACACTGTCTGCCCCTTCACTGCTTTTGCAGTTTTCTTTCCCTATTAATTTTATCTTGTGTGGAACACGTACGTTTATGGACCAGAACTCTTAGAATGACATCCCGGTGGAAAGGGGTCTGTTGATTGGGTTTTCTCCTAGTCTCTGGAGTGCTACCTTTTTGCTAGTCACAGTTTAAAACGGTCGGTTCACTTGATTTTCTCCTTCATGACAGCTGACTATTCACTACAGTAAGTCTCTACTTGTGATTTTTTTCCTTGTCTTCTAAGTGACATATCCTGGTTATTCGCTGTGTAAACAGCCATTTGACCTTGATGTCTGTTGACTACTCACTGTTTAAAGTGGTCACTTGTTTCTCATTATCTCCGCAGTGTAATTCTTGGCTATTCGCTGTTCAGTTGGCTGCGATGTTTCCTGCTGTGTTCATTGTGCAAAGTGGCCTGTTCTGGTTTTCAGCTTCCCTCCGAATTAATCTGTCCCGATGATTCATGAGTAGATGGCAGTTGAACTCAATATCTCGTGGCTTCTCATGTGAAAGGTAGCCAGTTGTTTTGGGCTATTTATCTTCTCGTCTTCTCAAATCAGGTAAGGCAGTCATCTATGAAAGTCAGAAGGAACGAAACTGTTTGAAGAAAACCCTTCATCAGTTATCGGGAAAATACCTGTTTGTAATCGGCAGGATCTGCTTGATTACAGAGCCGGTTCTTCCCCCAAGGCAGCCGCCGGGTCTGTGCGGCCTCGGGCCAACAGTTCTGGAGCAGAGCGCAAGAAACGAGCCACAGCCATGACGCCCATGGAGGAGTTGGACATGGAATTACAGAGAGTGTTAGAGTTGTCCTCCACCATCCCTCACTGTGAGTCAAAAAAGAGAGAAAAAATTGATGTGCGTGTGTAGTAGTGTGTGTGTTAACAAGACTTGGAGTGTGATTTTGTGTTGGAGTTGGTATGTTTGTCATCTTTGATATTAGAAGATTTTTTTGTGTATTTTGGTTTTTTTTTTTTGTTTGTTTCTTTTTTTTTTTTTTTTTTTTTTTTTAGACGTTATTGATGTGCTGGTATTTCAACTTCCATATTGGTAGGCGTGTGAGTGTCTGTTTCATAACCTAAGCCAGTGACCTTGACCCATAGACCGCTGAGGGAATTTTCATTTGCACATTGACAGAAATCACCATACCCCAAAATTCACATGCACAATTTTCCTTTGCACATAGCTTTTAGTCTGTTTCAGCTAGACCTATGAATCTTTTCCAGCAAGTACCAATACAATGCAAATTATTTACTTCATATCATTCACTTGAAAAAGATGATCCTGCTGTTTATCTGAATTGTACACATCTGCCAACTCACAGTCTTTTGCTTCCAGTGATCTGTCTCTGACACATTGGTGTTACCATCTGCATCAAAATCTTCATTCCCACTGGTTTGATTGAGCAATTCTTGCAAAATATGCACGGCTTGATCAAGAGTGAGAAGGCACTGAGCAGGAAGCTGGTGCACCATGACATAAATTTCGGACTTGGAGGTCATACTAAAGTTTTGAAAATGTGCTGTTAGATCTGCTGTTTCATGAGCACATGACAAAAGTCTCTCAGATTTACAGGAAAGAGAGCTTCAAAGGAAAGCAACTGTCATGTGAATTAGCCATATTTCCATGCATTTGGGATGAAAGTGAGAGGGTGTTTGTTCAGCAAGTGAACTGTATGTTCACACAGCATAGGTTACTGAGCCAGGTGCACATGTTTGTATGGGTACATCTGAGCTGAAAGGTTGAAATTGTTGGCAGCACATTACTCTTTCTATGACCAGATTTGAAAAAAAGTTTGGGATTGTTTTTTATCTTCCATTCATTTTTTTTGTGTTATGTAGTACAGTAGACTTTTGAGAAGTTCAACTCTGTGAAAAAAGATTGTTGTGACATTTAAAATTCGGAATGGTGTGTGTTGATGGTTGCAGTTTACAAAATTATATCTACACCTCCTCTCCATCTCCCCCTTCCTCACCCATCCTCTGTCACGTTTTTTCCCCCATTTTCTTTGTAGAAGAAAAAGATAGCGAGGGGGGGGGGGGGGGGGGGGGAAGGAGTAGGAGTGATAGAGGTTCTGAGAACAGTATAAGTCTCCTTGTTAGCGTGTTTTGTCTTGCAATAGAAACACTCACAGGGAACACGGATCAAGAGAAGAAATATGCATTACATAGCCAAGTATGTGTAAGACATGATTCATGTTACCTAAGGTCTTTAAGACTGTATCATTTAATAAAAAATAAAAAAAGTGCATATGAAGTTTTGCTCTAAGATTGTCGACTCCTTTAAGTCTATTGACTGTGGATGCTGTCCCTTCCTGCATGCAGGCAGCCACACAGACACATCGGGCAAGACAGACCAAGCCTCCAAGGGAGCCCGCCACAAGCGCAAGTACAGCCAGAGCCGTTTTGAGGAAACCACATCAACGGTGGTGACCCGCGTCCCCAACAAAAGTGTGGAGGACCTGTACTGCCTGGACTGCGGGCCCAAGACCAAGGTGGATACCAGCCACAACAGCAGCACCTCCAGCTTCTCCGAGCTCAGCCCCAGCATGGAGCGACGCCAGGCAGCAGACCTCAGTCCTCGCCCGCAGAGACCCAGCACTTCTTCAGACCTGGCCACCTTGTCCTCGGCGTCCATATCTCCTGACGGTGCCAGTGGTCACTTGCTGGAAGATTCGCAGTCATCCCAGCCACTGCCCGCAGAAGCCCCCTGCGCTGAGGGCGGCATGTTCGGGACGATCAAGGATCTGTCTGTGGCCAACATCCACGCTACAGATTCGGATAAAACCAGCGAGTTCCTCAGCAAGGATTTCCATGCCCTGTTTCAGAAAGGCCAATCCTACTCCTCATCCACCTCCACTAGTCCCAGCATATCATCAGACAGGCCGCTGAGGAAAGCCAACACCTCCTACACATGGAGAGGGACTCTGGTGCCTTCTTTCTGTCTAGACGAGATCCGTATGGTCCAACGTCTTCGTCATACTCATCTCTGTCCTTGTCAGAACCATCCCACTCCGCAGCCGGTGCAGATTCTGCTCCTGATTTCCAAGACTGTGCCTTCCTTCCCAGCCCTCCACCTCATGAGCCTGTGCCTTCATGGTCTCTCCTGGAGAAGAAGAACAACACCCAAGTCAACCAACACAAACCGTCAAAAGCTAAAGCCAAAACTGCCGTTGCGTTGCAAGACACAAGCTTGCTGAGCAGCTCCAGACGATCCCCCAGAGGAGCAGAAAGATCACCTAAAGGAGCCGGCGGTCTGTACTCCAACAGACCCCTTGGAATGGCTGAAACAGAACAGGATGATGAGCATGTATCGCTGCTGGAAATGGCAGAGAACTTGCTGCAGATGACGGCAGAAATGCACTCCCATATACACAGTAGTGGGACGCACGCCGAGGACCTAGGCATGGACAGTGTGGAGGAGAAAGGAAAGCACGCTGATGCTGAGGCCTTCTCTTTCCCTGCTCTGACAGTGTGACCGCAGACGCTGCGAAGACCTTCATGAACCCCAGCCAGGACCCATCTGGGCTGCCCGACGCTGACTGTGATGGAGCCTTGGATGATGGAGACGCTGCAGAAGAGGATATCCTGGTCAGAGTTGTGGAGGCCCATCATTCTGAGGACTCTACAGAAAGTGATGATGATGACGATGAACGTCCATCCTTCTTTTGTTTGATAGCGTTGTCATGTATTGTACAGGATTTTTTTTGTTGTTGAACCCTCAGAACTTACTGACAAACCTGTAGAAAATGCTTCCCGTGTGTAGTAGATCATTTATTTTCACTGAGGAAGTGAAGAGACAGTGGTTTCTTTTGATTTAAAAAAATGAGGAGCATTATATTGGTAAAACAAAAATGGTTTTTCACAAGTGATGAGGATCTGTAGAAATGACCAGTGAGCCACTGGACCGTCTGTTCATTTTGAGTTTTACATTTCTTTTTCATTTTATTTTCATTACATCATGAATATTGATGAAAATAAACGTGACTTTTTTGTTATGCTATGTTATAACTAGTGAAAAGAAGAAATGTCCTCCCCATACAACAAGTTTTGCTGATAAAAGTGATCCAAAACAAAGAAACTATCTTGTTACTTTAAGCAGTTATCCATTACACAAATCAGTATGTATACTGGCAAGATAGATTGGCTTTGTGTGATATCATAAACTGTGTTCACAAATAATGTTATTGTGCAGAATGTATATATCAATGTTAAGTGTTGTTGTTGTTTGAACATGTGATGGGTAGATTTTATTTACAAAGCGGACAGTGTCAGACAGGAAGTTTGCAGCTGAAATGTCCTTACTCTACTGATCATGAGGAATTTCTGCAAACGGGAAGTGTACATTTGCTTGCTTGCAGATAACAGATGCCTGTGTAATACCTTCCAGTGTACAATTAAGGGTGTACGTGTACATACCCACATAAGCACCACTCATTCAGGCGCACACACACACACACACACACACACACACACACACACACACACACACACACACACACATTTCTTTCTATCTATCGCACTTGCTGTATGTGTCATACGTAATCAAAATACCCAGGGGAGAAAGAAGACGCTGGCTGAAAACAGATTGTGGTTGTTCAGCTGGGGAAAAATACAGCAGCCTGTTTGTAGAAAGTGAGAGTTACATGGGTGTTCTGTGTACACAATGTTAACCAAGGTATGGCTCAAGTTTGTTACGCTGCTTTTGGTACGCAGTCTGAAACCCTGTCTTTTCACCATGACCATATCCAGGCCGTGTTGACAATAACAGTGTTTAAAGTGTTTGACTTTTGGATGGGAGAGTCTTACTTTTCCCGGTTTGTGGAAGAGTTGTTGAGGGAAAAAATCATTCTGCCAAAAGCTGTTTGTCTATTAAGTCTCTTTCTTATGTTCTTAGTCAGTTGTGTCCATTTTCAGTCTGTCTCAATACTTCAGATCGCTTGCTCAAGTTGCTGTGACCAATGATGAAACGCCATAGGCACAGAGAAGTGACATCATGTGGAAAGGACACCGAGTCGCCGAGAGGACCCTGGAATTGCGAAAATGTGCTCAGTCTTTTGTGAAATGATGTACAGAAGGTTCAGATTATTTACTTGTTCTGAGAGAAACCTGGCTCAATATATAGTGAGGCAAACCTCACACCAGGTCCAGTTGTTTAGTTATTTTGCTTCAGGTCCCATGTAGTCCGAGAATTCCCTGTTTCTGTGTGCTTAGCTTGTGCTTACAACTGTGTTGGTACACGAGTGTGGTATTTTTTTCAAAATTTTGTTGTAGGTTACCGAAATCAAGTGTTGTAGCCTATTGCTATATATCGATCAAAAGGGCATACAACGAATGTTGCAGTCAGTATACTTTCAGATACCTGTAGTGGAAGCAGCAGGACTGAAACATACAAGCAGAATGTCTTGTTTATGTCTGCTTGGTTAGTATGACGACATTAGAACAGGAGAAAAGGGGGAGAAATGTATCATCTTGAACAGATGTAGAAAAAGTGTGAAAGTGAACCACTTAAATTCTTTCTCTTGTACTTTTGCCAGCCTGACATGTTGCTAAGACAGGAAATTTCACAAGTGACTCATAGGGGTAAATACAGTGACAGACAGGGCTGACCTTTTCTGTGACAAGAAATCTCTTTCTATTGGCATGGAATCTACACTACTTATTCATTGTGTCCCCCCCCCCCCCCCCCCCCCTCAGCTACAGACAGTAAGCAGGACAATTTTTCATTAATTGACATTGACATGCGTCAGGATTGTCCGCAGGTAATTGCAAGTTAAGTGGCTTTAAGTGGCCGCTTCATCGTTCTGGACCTATTCAGGTTGCCGCCGCTATGAGCCATTCATCAGCAAAAAATGAACTTGTGCTGGCAGGAGCCATGCTCAGTGTTCTCAGCAGGGTCAGACCTCATATCTGAAGAACGTTTTGCTGATGTGTGGATGAGGGTAGCTTTCTTGGTCCAGGATAGGAACATTTAAAAGCTGTTTTCCCTGGTCAAAACATGGCTGGCACTTCAAAAAACAGAAGTTCACAAAAAGCACATGATGCCACATTGACAGTAGCTAGATTTTAGAAAATGATCATGGAATGCCTGTTGTTGACAAGTGAAAGAGATGTGAAAAATGGGTCAGACCTTTGAATGTGTGACCTGTGTTTCGCTTCATATGCACAGCTGCTATCTATCAGCAGCTGAGTTGTGTACTGAGGTGTGTGACTCCGACATTGAAAGGGTTAAGTGCTACATCATTTTGTTTCATGTTTGCATGAAACTGCAGTGTTTCTGTCTTTGATTAAACATTTTTCTGCATGCTTCTGGGGATCGGGTTTTGGTTACTTAAATGTTTCCTGTCAGTGCGCCATTTAGAAGTTGTCACTTAAGTCAACTCTAGAGACAGAGAGTAGCTGGGGGAAAAAAATGAAATGGTTCATTGCATTTCAGTACAATGGGCTTTGCAGTAAATGTCATTGTTTCTTTAGTTTTACTAGAAACTGGACAAAAAGAAAGAACATGACAGGCTGAGGAAAAAAAAAAAAAAACGATGATTGTTCTGTTGTAGGATTATGATATATAACTTGTTACAAAATAGTGTGTTTACAGTCTTTTCGCTATATTGGTATGTAGTTTAATTATAAATATATGATTATGAAAAGGGCGAGGTTAGATTTGCTCTTTGTCATTCCAGATCCCTCAGTCGTAAGCATGCTTCAACTGACTCCTCAGTCGTAAGCATGCTTCAACTGACTCTTCAGTCGTAAGCATGCTTCAACTGACTCTACCATACACATTGCATGCATATAATTGTTTGTCACAATAGCTCCAGTCTGACAAGATCTCTCCTGATGTTGAGTCTGGTCCTTGCCAGAATCAGTACTTCTTGTAAACATGCATTTGAAAGCTGTTGGTTGAGCACCCTGCATTACACCCAGTCAGACGGAAAAAGGGAGGATTTTCTGTGGGGTGAAGTCACTATAACAATATTAGATTTGACTTGTGCATTGATCAGCATGAAATGGGGTTGGGGTCAAGTTCTGTTTTCTTTATTCCATTAATTTTTTTTTTATTGGAAACAAATACTTCTCAGAAGGTTTTGGAAGTATACTTGACAAATATGGGCATGTGGATAGGTAACCACCAATTTTCCCAAAATTCAAAGAATGATAATTTGGGTAATCAGGTTAATGGAGTTTGGATGTTGAAGTGTAGGAGGATGTGTTAGAGAGAGATTTTTGGTAGAAAATGAAAGCAGGTGTGTATGTGTGAATATCATTTGTATGCATTTTACAGTAATTTTATTTCATTTCCTAATAAATTGTTTTAGCTCAAGATGACAAATGATCTCTGCTGAAGTCATAAATGATTGTAATATCCAAATCTGCATGTTATAGACTGGGACTCCAGTCTAGATTTTTTATGTCATCTGTAATAACAGTTCTTTAAGAATTTTCAAGTCTCTGTATGTGTATTTGCCACAAACTGATGTCTGACATTTTTACCAGACCTCTGTAGCTGCAGTATTATTCCAAATATCTGGTATAACAGCATAGTATGTTACAGTTGTGTGTGTGTGCATGTGTGCGCGTGTGTGTGTGTGTGTGTGTGTGTGTGTGTGTGTGTGTGTGAAAATTCGTAATGAATATTGAACTTAGAAAGGGACCAGTTGCATGATAATTTTTCTCACCTTGCTTCCTATTGAAACTACCTACGGCATATATCTAAGAACTTGTTTGTATTGCAGATGGGTTAGTCATATTTCATGTAGCATGTGCAGCGTCTGAACTCTGCTACTGAGAAATGTAAGGCAGACTCTTAACCAGTGAGATTTCTTAGTAAGTGGCAGGTGGACAGAACCGTACCTTGCTAAATCATATTGTGCTATCTCTGTCCCTTACATATGTGAACAGCGTGGTTAGAAAATGAATGTTAAACCTCCATTTTTATGGCAAAGTGAATGCATGCATATGTGTTACTGGTGACAGTTGATTCTCTGCCAAACAAACAAACAAGCAAACAACCGAAGGAGCCCAGAACACCTACCTGCTGATTAACCAACAATGTGCTGTCTTGAGTATATAGAGATCACCAGTGTTCTGACGGTGTGTCTTCACCATGTCATAATTAACTTGACCTTGTCACCAGGTAAGGTAAATGATGGAGCAGTTGGACGTTCATGTTTTGTGTATGCATTGAAAGTGTAATTCCACACTTCATATCGGAACATACACACACACACACACACACACAAAAGCTGTTCTTGTGTTGTTGCCAACCATTCACCCATTGACAGGCATGATAATGTCAATCACTTAGTACTTGTGTCTTTGACCGCCATGATGGTGGGTCACTTAGTGTTGCGTGTCTTTGACCGTCATGATGGTATGGGTCACTTGTTGCGTGTGTCTTTGACCGTCATGATGGTATGGTCACTTAGTGTTGCGTACCGTGGGTATGGGTCACTTAGTGTTGCGTGTGTCTTTGACCGTCATGATGGTATGGGTCACTTAGTGTTGCGTGTGTCCGTCATGATGGTATGGGTCACTTAGTGTTGCATGATTTGACCGTCATGATGGTATGGGTCACTTAGTGTTGCTTGTGTCTTTGACCGCCATGATGGTATGGGTCACTTAGTGTTGCGTGTGTCTTTGACCGTCATGATGGTATGGGTCACTTAGTGTTGCGTGTGTCTTTGAGTGTGGTGCACTGTGTGTCTTTGACCATCATGATGGTATGGGTCACTTAGTGTTGTGTGTGTCATGATGGTAGGCTGCGTGTGTAGTTAGGCTTTGCTGGTGGTGCTCTTCCTGCAGTGTAGTAGACCACCGACCACAACCTGTCACTGTGTCCTGTCCTGACCTGCCTCTTTTGCTGGACAAGTGCAGATTGCATGTAGATGAGAGGAGCATATCATTTACCAGGTGCAGTTATCCAGGAGAGCCAAATGTGGGTTGACTCCACAATTTTTCAGAAAGGAAAAAAAAAAATGACGAAAAACGCAAAGGAGGGTAGAATAATGTACAAAATGTTCATAAAAGAGGATGTTATATTGAATTGTTGTTTTTTAAAGGTCAGAAAAAAAAACCCTAAACTTGGATACTTCTTCGGAAAGGGTGTCTGATCAAATTCATAGAATGAAAGACATA
This sequence comes from Conus betulinus, assembly GCA_016801955.1. Lineage (NCBI taxonomy): Eukaryota > Metazoa > Mollusca > Gastropoda > Neogastropoda > Conidae > Conus > Conus betulinus. The sequence goes on along the minus strand of JADBJO010000092.1, from coordinate 199,089 downwards.
AAATCGAGATGCTGTAAATGTACATTTGACACAGAATGCTACGTTTGTTTAGCTAAGGATGTCTTCAATGGGGAAAAGATTATGTTGACCATGTCTTTGAATTCCTTTTTTTTTTTTTTTTTTTTTTTTTCTTTTTCTTTCTTTCTTTCTTTTTTTTTTTTTTTTTTGTACATGTTAATATATTATTTTGTTGATCTGTTGTTTTTGTTCATCAGTTGTATTATGCCTGTGATAAATTTTGTTGCACTTTTTGTATTTATTCATTCATTTGATTATTTGTTATTGTTAATCTATATTTTTTTTTTTTGCATTGATTTCTCATCAATAACCTAAAAAATTTCATTATTACCAGAAAAAAAAAAAAAGAATGAGGGAAAGAGCTACACAAGCAGCATAGTAAAAAAAAAAGGTGACAGAAATAGGATATAAACTTCAGAAATTAGGAATGGTGCTTACTGTTTTCATGATTGCTGTATTATTTGGTTTAATAACCTGCAGAAAATTTTGTTATGAATGATTTGGGGAAAATAACGCTGATATGTTTGGTTTTGTTACATTGCATTATAAAACAAACTGGAAAGTGTACACATCTTTGTATGTGTATGTAGGTGTGTTGGATATATATGTATATATTTCATGATTAAATATTTTAATGGGAAATACATGATAAAGGATTTTTCTCTGTTCGTGTGTGTGTGTGTGTGCATGTGTGCATGTGCAATAAAGTTTGTTACCTAAGAAATGTTTGTGTGTATGTGAATGTTCAGATTTAGCATCTTTCCCCATCATTATGTTATGATATCTATTATCTTTCATTTCAGTTGGAATTCATCAGGATAGTCATACTTGATTAAAAATGTGAAGCAGACTTTAAAAAAGATGTAGACCTCTTTTCCAAAACAAATTCATGTTCTTTTGAATTCTGAACTGTTGATCTTCATGAAATATCGTAATCCATGGCAATTTGTAGTGATGATCATGTGGAAAAAAGACTGTAGCTGTATGCTGGGATGTTAATATTAAAACATGATGTAGATCACCAATATTAAATCTTGTGTTTTTTCTTTCTTTGCATTTTGTTTGTTGGTTTTTGGAAAGTTGTTTTTGGCTCTAGAGGATTTTTCTTGTGCTTATTATTTTTCAGACAAATATGGACTTCCGTTTCTTTGTTGGCTGTGATTTGATTCTTTAGACATACTGCTTTATAAGTTTATTTGAGTTTGGGTCCATGCTAGTTTTATATGCTTTGATGAAGAATATAGCTGTCCATCATCCCCATATTTTCGGTCTCAAACTCCTGTCCCCGCTTTTTTTTAACGTCTGCCTTCCCATTGCTCTGATTACCTACTGTCACATCTCTGCTGTCCCCTTCTATACTGCCTCCCATGTGGTCATCTGTGTCTTGTATTTCTTTATGTGTATGTGTGTGTGTATGTGTGTGTGTGTGTGTGTATGTGTCCACGGGTGTGTGTGTGTGTGTGTGTGTGTGTGTATGTGTGTGTGTGTGTGTGTGTGCACCAATACATTATATTGTGCGTTGTTTTAAGTCCTGCCTTTTCCATCCAGAAGTTGATGGTGTTAATTGTTGGTTGATTGTTTTTTTTTAGTTTGTTTGTTTTTGTTTTTTTTTGTTAAGAAGGAAGAACAAGAATATTTACATGGGGTGGTCAGAGCATCTGTTGGTTGTTATTGCTTGATGCTGTTGTTGTCTCTCATCTGATCCTTGAAAAATTTAATTTTTTCATTTTTTGTCTTTTTTAGTCACCTGTTAGTTGTTTTTCTTTTATGTGTGCATTGCAAATGAGATACGCAGACTGATTTGAGTTGAAATTAATAAACATTTCATTGAAATTAATGAATATCACAATGAATAAGATTTGTGATGCTGCAGACCTCTAGTCTTAGCCATGTTTACATTCCTGTATTTACTTTGGGTTTGTGGCACAATATTTTTTTTTTTTTTTTTTTTTTTTTTTTTTTTTTTTTGTTGAATATGTGACATTACAAGACCTGGCTGAAGTAGGCATCAAATTAAATCAGCAACCTCAAACTGTAATATAGATATGCAAAGCAAAGTGATATAATGGCATGAAGTACACTGTCACAGAAAATATTGTTTTTGATTTTAAGTTCCTAGTGACCTTTTGTGAACGTTCTGTCATAAGCAATTGGATTGCTATACCTGTGTGTGTGTGTGTGTGTGTGTGTGTGTGTGGGGGGGGGGGGGGGGGGGGGGGGGGGGGGCACTATAAATTTTGTTTGTTGAAATGAACAGTGTCAGTTTAAGCTGAAAGACTATGTGATTTTAAAGTCAAATTGAACAGTGTCAGTTTAAGCTGAAAGACTATGTGATTTTGAAGTCAAATTGAACAATCCTATGATCGATAAGATAGCATTCAGAAGAGACTGTTTGTGGTATCTGTGTACTTTGTAAGTGCAACAGAAGAATTGAAGCAGAATAGTGAGACAAAGTGTTATATGTTTGATGTCCATAGCGGCAAGGTACACAGTTTAAGAGTATCAAGTTGTCACTCGGTAAAGATGTTTGAAGAGTGAGTTAACATGAAATTCATAACACTGTCTTGGAACATTCATCATCATCTGAACAGTAGTGCTTTGATGAAACATCATAGCTTAATTGTAATTAAGTCCCTTTTTTTTCAGTCTACTCTGAGTTGCAAGTTAGAGTTTGCAACAAGAAGAGAGTGCTAAGAATGTTTTTTTTTTTTTTTAAGTTTATTTTTCTCCTTGCAAAAACAGAACATTTTGCATAGATTTATTGTATTTCACTTCACATCAGCATACAATTCACACCACTTATATTTTAACAGCCAAACATTTTAACCAGTACCATGTGTTAACATATTTGCAAGGCAAGAGTTTTCAAAAATTGATAAAATATGCAAAAAACAGCCAAAAACAAAACAATACAGAAACAACAGAGAGAGAGAGAGAGAGAGAGAGAGAGAGAGAGAGAGAGAGAGAGAGAGAGAGACACCAAACAAAGCTACCAAGGGATCCAAACAAACATGCACATCAAGTGACACAGAGAGACAGACTAGTCCCTCAACATGTACATCAAGTCCAAAAATTATGCTTCTATTATTAAAGATCGGTATAACTGCCATTTTTCATGCAGTTTTTGACTAGACTTTATCCTTTTCGCAGCTTGCTTTTCAAAATTATATCTTGTCTTAAAATAATGTAGAAAGCTTAGTACAGTTGGAAGTCTTTTCTCACATTTTTGCATTTATAGATAAAACATTTTTCTTGAAGTGCTGAGAATGTTTGTTTTTGTTTAGTTTGGCTTAATTGTTTCAATCTCCCCCCTCCCACCCCCTTCAAATATACTAATTGTTTCTGATTTGTTAATTTTTTTATGATTATATACTTATAAAGATTTTTGTCTTGTTATGACTTTAAACTTCCATTGTTAGTGTTTAACCCTCATCTCATTGTTGAAATACCTTTGCTTTGGAGAAGATGATGCCAGGTTGTCTGATTTCTGATGAACTGTTGCTTCAGTTTAGTTGTCAGCCATGTTCTGTTGAACTACCACTTTTATATACTTCTTTTTTTCCTACCAAATTGTACAGCACACAAGAATGATATGAAAATGAATCAGCAAGTTTATGCCTTCTTTCAATTCAACTTTGCCAACATTTTGACATTTTAATTAATTTTGTCCTAATCTATCGAAGTAAAAAAAAAAAAAAAAAAAAAAAAGAATGACTGCTTTGTTCATTTTTAGTCTTTGATTGAAGTGGCTGAACTGATATCAGGATGGAGGTGATAAGTGATGAATATTTGTACAGCAAGCCCTTCTTTCTTTCAATTTGTATATGATGTGATGGAAAAGTACAGTTATAAATCTGTTTCTTTGCGTTATCTGTATGAGTAAGCTGAAAGAAAACGATAAGCATCATGGTCCTGGCTTAGTTGAAGTGTGTACATTGGTCTGTTTTAAAGTACCACAGTTACTCTCCAGAAGACTATCAGACTTTTTTTCCCATTTTTTGAAGGGTCAGAAAACTTTCCATTTATTTTAAAAAAAAAAAAAAAAAAGAAAGAAAATACTAGCCCTCAGTA
>JADBJO010000092.1:180000-190000 GCA_016801955.1 Conus betulinus | reverse complement strand
TTCCAGAGTATAGCTCTCCATCTGTTGTGGCTCTAAGCGGTCCTCAAAGAGCTGGCAAAGGACAGGTCTGCCTATCCCTGATGACGTCTTGTCACCTCTTCTGGCTGGTGGTCTCCCCCCTGGCTGGCACTTAGCCTGCACGGATGGTTTATGCCAGACCTAAATGTTCCTGAAACGTTCTTAGTATTGCTGTGCGTTCATAACAAACAGGTGACCTTTGAGCGGTGCATGTATCACAAACAGCTCTCAAACTGATCATGTTTCACCACATGGGTATCAAGTTCATCCTTGTCATAAATCAATTGTAGGCTCCTATCAGTGTCTCAAAGTCAAGTCGGTGTCTGACAAGAGTTAGAATGATACTTATCTGTATTTGTTCCTATGGAGAAATGTACGGCTGATCACAATAAATGATACACAACGACAGTTACAATATATCAACAACAAAACAAAACAAAACTAAAAAACCAATAGGCCTACACATGATTCGTCTGTTTCCTGAATAGCTCTTTTTCCTGTCCATCTCTCGCTCTCTCTCTCTCTCTCTCTCTCTCTCTAGATTGCACGGTACACAAATTTGCCCTAAGTAAGCCCTTTTCATGCATTGTCTTCAGATACATACAGAGTATATGAGGATTATTGCTAGACGAGCATCAAGACTCACAATCCAATGGATTTCAGCATATAGTGATATGGGTGGAGGGGTGGGGTGGGGTGGGAGGATTGAGATCTGACATTCCGGAAAGCAACAAAATCAGCCAATTTACCTACCAAGTTTATTCCGTTGGTCAGAATCACTAGTGCTGTTCTTGCCCACCATGGAAATTTCAAACAGCTCCTTTCGGTATCAGCTATTCGTCTTTTTTATCCCCTATGTATTGTTTTGAGCTCAAAATTTATAGGCTTGCAGTTATAGACCCTTTAGGAGAATGACGCCTGCAGATTTTGACCCTTTTGGAGGATGACGCCTGCAGATATTGTCCCTTTTGGGGGATAACGCCAGCAGATATTGTCCCTTTTGGAGGATGACGCCCTGCAGATTGTCCCTTTTGGAGGATGACGCCTGCGGATATTGACCCTTCTGGGAGATGACGCCTGCAGATATTGTCCCTTTTGGAGGATAACGCCTGCAGATATTGTCCCTTTTGGAGGATGACGCCTGCAGATATTGTCCCTTTTGGAGGATGACGCCTGCAGATATTGACCCTTTTGGAGGATGACGCCTGCAGATATTGTCCCCTTTGGAGGAAGACGCCTGCACATATTGTCCCTTTTGGAGGATGTCGCCTGCAGATATTGACCCTTTTGGAGGATGACGCCAGCAGATATTGTCCCTTTTGGATGATGACGCCTGCAGATATTGACCCTCTGGGGGATGACGAACAACCAGATGCGACACATGTTGATCCGTTTTTTGTTTGTTTTGTTTTTTTTTATGGAAAAAAAAAAATCGTGTTTTATTGAGAAGGACATCGCCCCCACATCTGATTTTACCGCCCAGCTAGCAGCTGGCTCTGCATGATTTACATTACTCTCCCCCCACACGTCCCCCCCCCCCCCCCCCCCACACACACACACAGTTTCAGTTCTTTCTTTTGTGATGATTACAAATAAGATTGTTTACACCAGTCTCAGAACAAAATCAGAACTGATTCATGAAATTCTGATTCTGAATGTGGATCAGGACGCTGCAGGAACCAGTCTTTTACCTATGAAAACAACGGTCAGAACATGGAGAACGTAGCGCAAGAAAGAGTGTTTTGCTGCCGTTTGGCACCCCTTCCTCTTCTCTCCCCACCCTCATGCTGCTTCCCATACACTTTGATTAATGAGCTTCCAGGGTATCAAAGTTACGTTAGGATAGCTGGCGCTCTCTGGGTCTTAGCCCTGATCGGCACTGCCCCTATCGATATCCATTACCTATCGTTACTGTAGACCAGTAAGGTGATGTTGTTTTATAGCCCAGTCGACCGCAAAGGGTCATACCGGGGCTGTCATCACGTTGTGGTCAACTCATAAGTCATTAAAGACCAGGACCTAGTCTAAAATGAATAAACGAGTAAGTACATGAATACGTTGATAAATAAGCCCAACCTTTTTTCTTTCTTACTGTGAAGCTTCAAATTTGTCTACCGCGGATGTAAATCTGATTGAAGGGTGCTTTGTTTCTCCAGGTATCGAAAAAGTGACGGAAAATAAAATTAAGCTCCATTGCTTTACGAGCCCCAGACGTTAAAGAAAACAGCAGGTCTATAGTTCTCATATTTATTTCTATCGCCCCTCTTGAGTAGGATCCACCTGCGGTGTTTGCTTTTAGCCGGTCAAAGGGGAGACGGTCTGTTAGCACAGAAAAGATACAGTTTGGAAGATGGAAAGAAGTTTTGGAGTAGACTGTTGGCAGTTTGCCGGAAATACTATCTGATCCACAGACTGTGTAGAGGTAAAGGGTATTTCCCCCCAGTGGTTTTTGCAACGCAATTCGTGTTGATGATACGAAATACAAATAGACACACACAATGGAGACGTAAAGTAATACGGGTTTAATGTACATTATGAAACAGACAAAGACATTTCAAACAAGCATGTCGTCTTGAAATGTTATACACAACAGACAAAAATCAACAAGCAACAACAACAACAAAAAAAGCACAAAAATAATAGGCTTACTTCTCTGGTAGCAGGCGATATGAGAATCTCCACTTCCAGTAACGCTGCAACCCATTCATGTCAATGACGAAGTCGTCACAACCAGGGAAAATGGGATCTTCTATGTGGATAAAATGGAGGCACAGGTGGGTGGTACGGGTGGGGCTGGGGCTTGAGGTGAGGGGGTGAGGGGGAAGAACTGACTTGTTGAAGACCGTTTTGAATTGGCTGGGGTGGATCTTGCACTTGAGTGTATAGATTGAGGCCGCCGCAGAATGCTACATCTTACAGATCTGGCGTGCTGACTTAATGTAGGATTGGTGTTGTTCCCTCCCATACCGACTTCCATCGTGCTGCTGACGATTTGTCCGTTTTCTTAGATGCTCTTCTGCATTCTTTGATAAAGAGCTTATAGGTGGTCTATTTCTTTGTTTTCTTTGTCTTTCTGTACAGCCTCTTCTTCCTGTTTTATAGGGCTGGCGGTGCTTCTATCAATCCATGACAGATGTACCTGTTTTGCCCAAATGCTGATGGAACGTGTTTCTCTATGGCTAATATGATGTCTGCCTTAAAAACTTCCCCAAATGATGATGACGTCAGCTCCTTCTTTATTCATGTGGCCAGTCTCTACGTGAGTAGTTTTAGGACTTGCCGATTTCAGTCCACTTTGCCTATGGGAAAACGTCAGTTTCCCTGTTTTTGGTGTTTTTTTCCCCTTTCGTTTTGTCGAGGAGGATATCAAGGTCAGCCACAGCCGCTTTAAGATCAGAGAAGCCCGGAATGTTTGTGAGGTGCCTTGCCGATTTTTTTTCTTTTGTCTTGAACGGGTACGGGACTTTCTCTCTATTACATTCCTTCTCACTGTGGCATCTATTTTGATGCGAAGATTTGACCGAGGAGCGAAAACAAGAAGCAAGGAATGTCAACATGTCAGACTCTGTAAATATTGAATTCCGTTAAGTTACATAGACTGCAACAAAATGTAAGCTTATTATGAAAACATTTGTAACTTCGACTGCCTGGTTATTCAACGAAGTGTTTCATTCATAGCTGCTATGGAATATCTGTATTAATGACAGCTTTGAATCGCTGTACTTTAGGATTATATCCCAATTTCTTCTGTTGTTAGAGTCCAGCTAAATATTTTAGAACTGAGTGTAACGAAAGAGCATTGCTCATATAGGCTACATTCCTATGTATTTTGTTAAAACCTTGTTCATTTGTTTCTTTTGCCTGTGAAATCTGATAAAGCAATACAGCAGATTTTAGCAATGACTGTCACTTAAAGGCAAAGGGCAATTTTGCCGCGTCATTGTCCCAAAATTTCCTCCTTGTCAGTAAGAGTTATTCCATTTATAGCGACAATTTCATGTCAACACGGATTGTTAGATGGATATTGTCTTTTTTTGTAATTATTTCCGATACTGTTTTAATGTTATTGTTGTTATTTATCCATGAACAATATTCTGTAATTACGCGTAAAACGTGGATGTACGTTAAACTGAAGATCTACACTTTCTTTCTCTCTTTTGTCACACACACACACACACACACACACACACACACACACACACACACACACACACACACATAAGCGCGCGCGCGCACGCACACACACACACACACACACACACACACACACACACACACACACACACACACACTGACTGACTGACTGAAACCATTTACTGTCAGATTAACATAGTGTTGTACTCACACACACACACACACACACACACACACACACACACACACACACACACACACACACGCACACTGTCTAATATCACGAATAGTGGATAGACGTTAAATCAAGCCACACACACACACACACACACACACACACACACACACACACACACACACACACCGTAGGCCCCTACGCATTTGCGTTTTTCACATCTCTCTGATTTTCCCTTCTTTTTCTTAATCCATTCATATTGCCTATCACTTTCTCCACTGGTGGAGGCAGTATACACCAGGGCCTATAAAGACGACGACGACAACAACAACAACAACAACAACAAAAAAAACAAACCATCCAACCTACAAACAAGTTAATGTCACAAAAAGAAAGAGCCATCGTTACAAACACAAAGCGCACATACATACAGTCACAATGAAAATGTACATAACACTAGAAAGAGCCATCGTTACAAACACAAAGCGCACATACATACAGTCACAATGAAAATGTACATAACACTAAGTTTGTGCGTAACAGACTTTGTAACAGACTACCTTTGATGCACCAGTATCACCACGAAAAAAAAAATCCATGAAAGATTAACCTGTTCTTACACCAATCCTTGCTTTGTATATATCTTTTTTCCTTTTGTTTTCTTTCTTTTCTTTCTTTCCTTTTAAAAAAGATATTTTACACGATCTCTGGCTGTTGGAGGAAGTGCTGTTTACGGTACAGGCAGCTCCAGCTGCTAAACCAGCAGTATAACAATCAAGTGCTAGCAAGTTGTGTGCGCAAGGGCAGCTGCAGCAGTACATTGTTTCCTTCACACGAAGGTGTCCCAGTGCACGTCACTTCTAGAAAAAAAAATGGTCATTCTGAGGAAACCTAAACACAAGTTGATACGAAATCAGCTGAATGATTTCAAAGTGAGATTAACAGAACTAAGTTAATGGCATGAATACGCAAGGGGGGGGGGGGGGGGGGGGGGGGGGGGGGGGGAGAAAGAGTATGACGTACGTTACTAATGATTAACATTCATCCGGTTACGTTTGTTATCAATTTTTTCTGCTCGACTGAAATTGATAACGACCAAAGAAAAGTGTAACACAAACCAGAGAATATACAACGGATGTCCACCATTTCATTCGTCAAAGGTTAAATATTGTTGTTTGTTTATCATTTTGGGACGAGCTCTACAAAATTCATATTGATTTCATCATTACCATTGCGCTGTTCATAATTTTTTGTTTCAACAGAATTGATTGAGAAACTGCGTTCTTCTGACCTAAATTAACATGAATCACTCTGACAAAATTTGAAAAAGAATTGCGATCGAGTCCGCCAAATAACAGGGACAAACAAAAAAATTACAAGACAGAACACGACGCGTTTCGACCTCTTAGGTCTTCTTCGGGCAAGATAAACAGCGTTGAAACTCAACGCCCATCTTACGCCGAATATGAGACGATAAGCGATTGCTCATTCTTTATTTTCACTGTCCTGGATATTGTTTATCTTGCCTGAAGAAGAAGACTTTAGAGTCGAAACGCGTCGTATTTGTCATGTAATTTCTTTGTCCCTGTTGTTAGGCGGACCCAGTAACAATTCTTTTTTAAAATTTGTTTGAATCTTCGCCTGCAGTCACGTCACTTTGAAACTCACTCTGAGGAATTAATCAGACTAGCTTCAGGGTCACGTGGCATGATGGTGGAGTCGGGCGTGTGGTCACGATGGTGTTGATGAGAGTTGTCGTTCTCATAGTGCACAGAGGGTCCGGGGTCCCCGGAGTCGTCTGCTACCCTCACTGGACGCAAGCAAGGGAGTGCTGGTTCAGGAAATGACGTATGCGGCTGCGCAGAGACTTGCGCAGAAAGCCGTAGAGGAAAGGGTTGAGGAGGGCTGATATGTGGGACATTCGCCAGCAGAAATACTGAATGGAGAACTGCGGGGACACGTGACTCAGACGCAGTATGACACACATCTGAAACGAATCAATGTGAAACCGTGTTAGTTTGTTCATTTGTTGTCAGCAGTTCATCATATCGTTACCAACTTAAGAAAAAAATTATGCTAGGAAAAGAAAACAAAACGGTACTGAAAGATGCTGAACCCTCTGGTACTAGCTTCTCAAATATCTTAAGGTTTTGGAGCGCTGCGTCTGTCCAAAACAAGCGACATCCAGGGCTGTGTTATTATTGGTATATCAAAGAAAATAAGAAGGATCAACTTCCAGACATAATAAACACTCTCAAAACGATTTAATTTTTGTCCCTAAATAGCCAACGGGGCATAAGCAAGGTCCTGGCGTATTAATTTTTGACGTCCAAACAGTACATTCTGCTCCCTAAAATAAATATTTCCATCATATTAAACAAAAGCAAACAACACAAAAGCAAAATATAGCACAACTGAATTTAAAGGAGTTCTCATGTGGTGAATGAAAAATGACACTGACTTTACAAGAAAGCAAGGAAACTCATTTTAGGTTCAGTTACTCTGTCCCTGTAAACAAACATGGCGTCCGTGTTCACTTGCTCAGCGTCTCAGCAGAACGTCCTTTTTCAAGACTGGCAGCTGCAATAAGATGCCAATTACAAACGTGTCACCTGTTTATTTTTGAGGTTTTTCACAACAGTATTTGGTCGACGCACATCACGATATGCTTTACTTCAGACCTACCTTCTTTACGCGTATTGTCTTGGACAGGGTGTCAATCGGATACTTTCAAGCTCATAGCAGGTGAGCTTTTAGTGTCTGATAACTGAGTGAGGAGATGTTCATGTCGGCATATGAGGTGAGGTTCATGTCGGTATATTTACCGACTTGCTACCTGAGACTCATTGTGAGGAGAGGGTCATGTCGGTATATTTACCGACTTGCTACCTCTGAGACTCATTGTGAGGTGAGGTTCATGTCGGTATATTTACCGACTTGCTACCTGAGACTCATTGTGAGGAGAGGGTCATGTCGGTATATGTACCGAGTTGCTGCCTGACAGTCATTGTGATACTGACAGAGCATCGAGCTCACAGTCGCACGTCGCGAGTTTGACTTCTGGCCTGTGATCAGCAATGGCACAGACAGACAGACAGACAGACAGACAGACACAACACACACGCACGCACACACACACACACACACACGCACGCACGCACGCACGAGCGCTCCCGCGCGCGCACGCACACGCACACACACACACACACACACACACACACACACACACACACACATTGGCATTTTTGCAACCTCTCTGAACCTGTTTTTGTTCTGGTGGTGTTTTCGTGATGCTTAATCAATCCTTGAAATCCTTCCTCCCTACGCCCCCCCACTCTCCCGGGATGGTCATCCTCATATGCCATATACACCACCATTGATGGATATGGAACCTGAAAATGTGCACTTAAAAAGAAAAAGGAAAAAACAAAGAAAAAAAGAAAGAAAGGAAAAAGGACAGAAAGACAAGCTTTCTTTTCGGTTACATACAGTTCCCGTTTGTAAAATGGATGTAAATTTATTGCAATGCAAATCGTTTGTAAAAAGGATGTAAATATGTTGCAATACCAACCGTTTGTAAAAAGGATGTAAATATGTTGCAATACAACCGTTTTGTAAAAAGGATGTAAATATGTTGCAATAACAGTCGTTTGTAAAAAGGGATGTACATGTAAATATGTTGCAATACCAGTCGTTTGTAAAAAGGATGTAAATATGTTGCAATACCAGTCGTTTGTAAAAAGGATGTAAATATGTTGCAATACCAGTCGTTTGTAAAAAGGATGTAAATATGTTGCAATACCAACCGTTTGTAAAAAGGATGTAAATATGTTGCAATACCAACCGTTTGTAAAAAGGATGTAAATATGTTGCAATACCAACCGTTGTAAAAAGGATGTAAATATGTTGCAATACAACCGTTTGTAAAAAGGATGTAAATATGTTGCAATACCAACCGTTTGTAAAAAGGATGTAAATATGTTGCAATACCAACCGTTTGTAAAAAGGATGTAAATATGTTGCAATACCAACCGTTTGTAAAAAGGATGTAAATATGTTGCAATACCATTCGTTTGAACCTCTTTGACTGGCTCCCAGCTTGGGAATCGAAAAATTTACCTGCGCTAGCTGTCTTTGAAAAGTTCATTATCACACTATTGAACCTAGACAGAAAGTCCAAAGGCGGATATCAGCTTTGTGAAATTGTTATCTTTCTTTCTTTCTTTTCTTTTTCTTTCTTCCTTTCTTTCTTTCTTTCTTGTCTTTTTTTTCTTCCTTTCTTTTATGTCTTTTTTCTTTCTTTCTTTCTTATAACATATTATTATGACCAATAGTCCTCAACTTTATCAAGATCTCGAGAAGCCGTTCTATGCTGTGCCTGCACATTGTAGGAAAAACAACAACAACAAAAACATCAATATGATTGCTCTTTGTTCATATTCCATACTTGTCTTTCCCATTTAGTTGATTCGTGAAGAGGACGCGCAGGATAACAGTGCGGTGCGTCAGGGTATATCGACCTTTAGAAATACAGGATCAGCACGAAACCAAAGAAATCAGCCTCAGTGATGTCCTGCAGTGAATGGCACTAGTGCTGATGGCTCTTGAGGAGGCTTGTCACCGCCGATCTCTTGGCGCTCACCACCAGCCTCGTTAGGGTGGCAGGTACAGTGTATTAGCGTATAGTATGGATCATTGGATATTAATTTGGATTAAAAAAAAAAAAAAAGCTATCCACGGCGGAAATTAGCCTGAGTGATGTCGCATAGTGGATATCACCTCAGCTGTGATGGCTGTGAAGAGAAGATGACCACAGCCGACCTCAGAGCGCCAGCCTCGTTAGTGATAGGCAATGCCGCAGCGGAACGGGTTTATGAAGGAGCGTCGTCACATTTTCGTAAAAAATAATTGTCACAATTCGCGTTCGAACTCCTCGTTTATTTTCTTCTTCTTCTTTCTTTCTTTCTTTCTTCTTCTCTCTCTCCCTCTCTGTCTGTCTCCCCTTCCCTCAGTCCCTCCCCCCCCCCCCCCCCCTCTCTCTCTCTCTTACATTCTTGGGGTTTGAGCTTTGGAGCTTTCCATTATCTCCCCTTTTGCCCAAAGTGATACATCGGACACTGACCACCACAACAATAGACAGGAACAATAGAACACAACGGAGAGTCTGGACTCGGCTTGAAGATCTCCACTTCGCTGATAACAGGCCGCTCTTCTGGCGCAGCTGCCACCAGACACAGTACAAGACCACCACCAACACCAACACCCCCCCCCCCCCCCCCCCCCCCCCCCCCCCCCCCAGCCACAGCCACGCCTCCAAACTACGCCAACGTCAAATCGAGTCGTTCCTGTGTCCGGGAGTCTTGGACGGAGACCGAGACCAAAGCCACGCAACAGAAGATACAGAAAACACAAAACACCTGTCTTAGGCATATTTTTCAACATCTGGTGGCCGGACAAACTCAGCAACGAGGAGGCAGAGGAGACTGGAGAAAAGCCAGTCACCGCACAGCTCCTGAAGAGTGAAGGGGCGGCTGGTTCTCTACATAGAAACATATTCTCAGGAAGCCAGCATCTAACACCAACCCATCAGGCTCTGCCTTGGAACCTGCAGGGGAGATGGGAGAGGGGACGCCCACAAACATGGGGGAGAAGAGACGCCGGGGCAGAGTGAAG
>JADBJO010000092.1:167500-175000 GCA_016801955.1 Conus betulinus | reverse complement strand
CTATGACGCCATGGCAACGCATTTTCTCCTCTTCCTTCCCCTCCTCCCTCCCCCCGATCACATTCCCTCACCGCCAGGCCCCACCACCCCCCCCCTCCCCACTCTCCCTTCCCGCTCAACACCCACCAGCATTGAGCTAAACGAACCGACGACACGGCAACAGGCACTGACGCCAGGGAAGGCGGTGGCAGTAAATGAGGGAGGGGGGTACGGTACCTTGGTGAAAATGATGATGATGAGAATGATGAGGGTGGTTAGAGCTGATAATGTCTTCTGACGACAGTGACCATCATACGCGTGGACGGCTCAGTTCCGATGCGGCAGGAGCAAGGCTGATGAACTCTGTAATTATGTCTGTTCGGTTGGTTGGTTAGTTGATTGAAAGGACGGATGGTTGGTTGTGTTGGTGAGCTGGTACAGAGCTTTTTGATGCCTGCATTTCACATGCTTTTGTTGTTGTTGTTGTTGTTGTTGTTGTTGTATCGCTAAAAGACATTGTACAGTCAACATGGACGTTCTAGTTTCATTTCCTCTATGGTCCTTCGTCGTGATTGTTGTTGTCATTGTCATCTTCGTCATTTCTTCTCTCTCTTTTTTCTTTGGAGGAGTGGGGGGGGGGGGGGGGGGGGGGGGGGGGGGGGAGAGGGGGAGGAGGAGGGCTGGGGTAGGCTGATCCTGGAAGACTCAGACTGCACTTGGCACACACTCCGTTATTGAACCAGTAAATGTTTCAGCAAACTGTTTCTGGCTGGTTTCAAATTGAGATGACTGCACGCGGAAATCGAATCACACCTTAAAAGGAATTTAAAGCCCGTTAACACGGACAAACGAATCACAAGACAAAACACGACGCCTTTTGACCTATTAGGTCTTCTTCATGCAAGATATAACAACATTCAGACTATAAAAACGATGAACGAGCAAGCACTTATCTTCTCAAATTCGGAGCAAGTTGGGCATTGAATGCCCATCTTGCGCCAACGCACATCTTGCGCCGAATTTGAGAAGATGTAATTGCAGTTAAGTTCTTCGTGTTCTTGTCCTGGATGTTGTTTGTCTGACCTAAAAGGTCGAAACGCATCATGTGTGTGTGCGTGCGTGCGTGCGTGCGTGTGTGTGTGTGTGTGTGTGTTCCTACAGATAACACTAATTGATCTGGTTTGTAAAACGATTTCTATTCGTACCGCTTTCATCTGCCGCTTGTCTCCGCCGCCGCGTTTGGTTCAGGACCCTACCAGTTTTTGAACGTTTGTGAATGCATCGAAACAAATCGCACGTGTTCGTAGCCTAAAGACGGTTATATCTCTCATACACGCATTCTCTCTCACAGTTGTAGAAAAATACATAAGTGTTCACACACGTAAGTGCACACACACACACACACACACACACACACACACACACACTGACTGACTCACACACACACACACAGAGAGAGAGAGAGAGAGAGAGAGAGAGAGAGAGAGAGAGAGAGAGAGAGAGAGAGAGAGAGAGACAGAGAGAGAGAGAGAGAGAGAGAGAGAGAGAGAGAGAGAGAGAGAGAGAGAGTCGCTTACGAACGCAGGAACACTCATAGCGTTTCCATCAATATCCTATAGATTATTTTCTATAACTTTTTCACGTACAATTTAAAGTCAAAAGAGTCATGAAGGATACTTTGAGAAATTATATTACGGTACTAGCTAAGGTCCGAAAGAACAGTTAGTTAACATATACGGACCAATGGAGATAATCCGGAGCTTTATAATAACCTATAACAAAAGACTAATGAGATGAATGTTGAACATGTTGTGATAGCTGGAGCTTTCTATTTAATTCTTTAGCCTGAAAAGAATTACCATAATTATAACACGTTAATAACCTCAAAGCAAAAGCAGTTGAGGAATGACTTGGATCTGAGCGATCTTATATCCCAGATGCTGTTTTTCCCGAATAAAAATAGACCGAAAACAATTATGTACGACAATGAAAAAAAAAAACATAACAGGAAAAAAAAAACATAAAGAAAAGGAAATCAGAAAATGAGACAGGATTGAAAATGAAGATACAAGAGTGATAGAAATGAAAAAAATAACAAAACAATAACAGGAAAAGCGTATGGATGGGGTAGTATTAAGGTCGAGAGCTAATTGAAAGCTGAAGAGAAGACTCCGCGTCTCTGCTTCTGCAATTCAGAGAAACATTATTATATGAGTGAAAATATGGCACGATTAATAGATCAGCTGGACAATACTCTAGTAAATCTGAAAGACATCTTACAAGAAGTGCAAAGGTTTTATAAATCGCTATACGCAGAAGCTGAAGTATAGCTTGTGAAATTACAGTTTTGGTGGATAATATCACATGTTTAAAGGAAGAACTAGCAAGAGAATAAGAGGACGAAAATGCTAAAAGACACCATATGTGTTTCAAAGAACATTAAAAAAGGAAAGTCCCGACACCAACGGTATTGGTGCAGAGCTTTTTTTAAATTTCATTTTTTTTTAAAATTTTTCTTAATTTTTTTTTAAAGATAGGTATCTTTGTTGCTAGAGTACTGAATGCCAGTTTCAGATGGAGTTGTATACAAAAGCAATAAGTTTTTATATGCATTCCTAAAAATGATAAACAAAGACAATTAAAAAAAATGGAAGCCTGTTTCGCTGTTAAATGTGATTCATGTGTACTGAAATACTAGCTACAATGGTAAGAGGAACTCCAGACTTTCAAAGAATCACAGTGAATAATGTCGAACAGGAGCTCATTCATTACTTTGACAATACAGAATTTTCAGTAGCGGGAGATCGAAAGTCTTTTGAGATTTACATAGATGTTTCTGATAAGCTGAATTCTGTTTCAGGGGCGGCGTATAACAAGAGCAAAACCCAGTGTAATTTGGCTAGGGAGTCACAAGAATTCTGCAGTTCGTTATACGAAACTTTTGGATTTGGATTGGAATCCACTAAACTTTCCAGTTTTAAGGATTTGGTTTTACTTATGATTTGAAAGAATGTCTTGAGATAAACCACTCTAAAAGACTGGCAGAGATAAAGTATTTGTTCAAGATATGTGTGAAACGTTGATTATAGCAGGATTAAAATCTAATATGTCTTCAAAGTTGATTACACACACACACACACACACACACACACACACACACACACACACACACACACACACACATATATATATATATATATATGAACAATTAAGTAGTGGGGGAAAACAAGTGCAGGTTAACAATTCTTCCATCATTATAGTAATGACTTGGCAAAGATTTGAAATTGAGAGGAAAAAAAAAAATGTTGGAGATGAAGTAAATGGGAAAATGTATATCATAAACATGAAAACCTTCACTAGCTGCATGAGGGAACTATCGCAATCCCCTCTCGAAGGCAGATCTATATGTCTCGCCTGCTCCGAGGCCTTTCGTCCGCTGGATCGGACTCATCAGGGAGACACGGCTGATTATGTCTGCGCTCTTGGCGTCAGATATATATATATATATATATATATATATATATATATATATATATATATATATATATATATATATATATATATATATATATAAAGCTGATAAAACTGGGACAATGAGCTGTCAACGGTTCAGATGAATTTGTAACAAAAACTGTTGACATCTTTTGACATTTTCTCTCTCTCTCCCTCCAAAGAAGAAAAAACACACTCTCACACCACACCACAATATATATATATATATATATATATATATATATATATATATATATATATATATATATATATGAGAGAGAGAGAGAGAGAGAGAGAGAGAGAGAGATTTTTTTCTTTTTAAAGATGTCAACAGTTTTGTTACAAATTCATCTGGAACAAGAAGCCAGACAAGATGAGCCGGACAATGTCACATAAAAGTATCAAAACAATGGCGTTGGCCTTCCTGATTCTTTCGTCTTAACGCTGTAACTGTCAAGGATACGTAATGACGAAAATTTACGCACAAATAGAAAAAGCCTTCTATTGAATACCTTTCCCAGTTGGAACTTATTGATAAGTACGGACCAGAGTTTGTTTCAACGTTTACTAAATATAACCAGTTTTGGGCAGAAATCCTCCAAGCATGTAAAGTGTTCTACTACAAATGTCTTCCTGAAAAAAATCCGCTAAATTTCCCACCGAGCCTTTATTTTATAACAGCGCTTTCAAATAGGAAAAACTACTACTGTATCTCAAATATCAAATATTACAAACATATACTGTGCTGCACATTTCTTTGATGATAAAGGCAGCCTTAGTCTTACACACGTTTCAAAGAAAAACTTGAAACGCTTAAACTCATCTTTGTGTTTTAAACACATTTGTTGTCAATAAAGGTTGTAGATTATGTTATGATATACTGATCACAAATAATATAGCACCAAAAAGCTGATAAACTGGGACAATGAGCTGTCAACGGTTCATGAATGTATATTTTGGTTTCTGTATACACACAAGATATTTGTTTAAAATTGCAATGTTTAAAAACAAAACAAAACAAAAAAAAAAAAAAAAAAAGAAGAAAAAAAAAAAAAAAAAAAAAGACGCATATACAGAAAAAATCATTTTTAAAAAGATCGGTACTGTAAACATTAACAACTGGAATTTCCTTGAAGAGTATAAGGATAGTATTGACTGCATATCTAAAAACGTCATATGTACAATCATTCTGGAACCCTCTTACTAGTTTAATGAAAGAGAGATGTGCAAACGGGAAAAAAATGTGTGTAACAGTGTCGCTGGTACTTTTTTTTGCAATGATATAGTAACTTCACGCTATACCATCGTTTATTTCAGTATACTTTTCACAAGGTACTACATATACACTCATAACATGTAAAATAGTATTCCACAAATAAGTGTATTTCTAAATAAACTAAACAGTAGGAACAGAATTGAGGATGACATTGCATATCTAAACTTAAACCATGCAGAATTATACCATTATTTGTTAATGATTAATTGATTCACCGTGGTCTATTTCATATATGCATATGTTTTAAAATCATATCTATACAATTGAATAACGTAATACATTTACTTTTTTGCTGCCACAACAACAAATTAATGTTAGAGACGTATTTGTGGGGAGAAGTGGGGAAAGGAGGGGTGGTGGTTGTGCGCATGCGTGCGAGCAAGCGTGCGCGCGCGCGCGCGCGCGCGCGCGTGCGTGTGTGTGTGTGTGTGTGTGTGTGTGTGTGTGTCTTTCTGTTATTGCTTTTAGGCCATAGAATTACCTTGTCATATGAAAAAAAATTCTTGGCCTGTGATGGAATAAATCCTCATAGAACCATGTAAAAGCACACTTCTGGCTGCAGGATCAATAGATCCATAATTTTGTTGGTTAAAAAAGTATCATTTGCAAAGATCTTTATTGAATAGGTGGACGCCTGAACGTCCCAGCTGGTCAGAGGACCAGTGGAATTCAGAAATCATCGATTCGAACCCCTGATGCATAACAAACGGTATTTTCGTTGCCCATCTAAACTTCATTTATTCATGGCAATTTGACCGGTGTCGCTTTTCTGCTGTTCTCCTGGGCTGGCTAATCCTGTGGGCCATATCGCCTGAGATTAGTGTAGACATTAAATCTGAAAGAGCCCAATCGAACCTTAATATGTGATAGTAGGCCTATCGCTTCGTGAAGATCCTAGCTGATATTTGAACCCGTGAAGATCTTGGCCGCTTAGCCTGTGGGTTTCGACCTCTTAGGTCTTCTT
The DNA here is from genome assembly GCA_016801955.1 of Conus betulinus. Classification (NCBI taxonomy): domain Eukaryota; kingdom Metazoa; phylum Mollusca; class Gastropoda; order Neogastropoda; family Conidae; genus Conus; species Conus betulinus. Next base: position 169,289 of record JADBJO010000092.1, on the reverse strand, counting down.
CAGGCTAAGACGTCGAAACGCGTCGTGTTTTGTCTTGTGATCTGTTTGTCCATGTTGTCCTGCAGAATCTCTAACAATTCTTTTTACATTTTATTTCAATAAATTTACGCCTCCTGTCGCCTCACTTTGAGACCAGGTCTTTGGAGTTATTGATTATGTTTAGTGTGTATGATGGCGATGATAGATGCTAAATGTATGCATAAAGATCTTTGCTGATAAACAGGTTCATTAATGTTTTCCGTACAGCACATAGATCTTTCTCTATGCTGATGAACGGGTCTATGCGTTTGTTGTTGTTGTTGTTGTTGTTGTTGTTTTTTTTTTGTTTGTTTTGTTTTTTTTTCGTACCTTAGCTGTAAAAATTGGCACCGTTGGTTAATAAGAGATGGGGACGGCCGCAAATTTCGCATGTGACGACAGAGAAAAGTTGCTCAACTTGTAACCACATCAGAAAGCAGCAGAGCAGGAGAAGAGGCTTACAGGGGCTTGACCTCTTCTTTCTGTTTCCGCGTCACTGAGCTGAAGCCCAGGAGATCCTTGACATCAGATCAATGTCCACGATGACATCAGCGATACGCTCAGTCGGCGTTGTCATCGCCTGCTTTTGTCCTTCCTCTTCCTACTTTTGTCCTTCCTCTTCCTGCTTTTGTCCTACCTCTTCCTTCTTTTTTGTCCTTCCTCTGCCTGCTTTGTCCTACCTTGTCCTGCTGTGTCTCACATTTTCCTGCTGTGTCCCACATTTTCCTGCTGTGTCCCACATTTTCCTGCTTTGTCCTACCTTGTCCTGCTGTGTCCCACATTTTCCTGCTTTGTCCTACATTTTCCTGTTGTGTCCCACATTTTCCTGCTTTGTCCTACCTTGTCCTGCTGTGTCCCACATTTTCCTGCTTTGTCCTACCCTTTGCTGATTTGTCCCACCCTTTCCTGCTTTGTCCTACCTTGTCCTGCTGCGTCCTACCTTGTCCTGCTGTATCCCACCTTTTCAAGCTTTGTCCTACCCATTCCATGCAATGTCCTACGTTTTCCTGCAATGTCCTACATATTCCTCTTTGTCCCACTTTTTCCTCCTTTTACCCCCCTTTTTCATGCTTTGTCCTACATTTTCCTGCTTTGTTCTACATTTTCCCGCTGTGCCCTACCTTCTTCTGCTTTATATACCATTTCTTAGTCTGTCCTTCCTTTCCTTTCCCTATTTTATCCCATCTTTTCCTATTTCTTTGTTAGCTTTTCAATTTTTTGGTCTACATTTTCCTACTTTTTCCAGCTTCCTCCTCCTCCTTTGTCGTACCATTTTCCTACTTTAGTTGCAAATGAGGCGACTGCAGGTATAAATCTAAACAACGAGGCAATTGCAGCAGAAATCTAAACAATGAGGCAGAAATCTAAACAATGAGGCGACTGCAGGCAGAAATCTAAACAATGAGGCAGAAATCTAAACAATGAGGCGACTGCAGGCAGAAATCTAAACAATGAGGACTGCAGGCAGAAATCTAAACAATGAGGCAGAAATCTAAACAATGAGGCGACTGCAGGCAGAGATCTAAACAATGAGGCGACTGCAGGCAGAAATCTAAACAATTCTTAAAACGTTTAAGCGCTGCATCCGCCAAACACGAACAAAGCGAATTACAAGTTTAAAACACGACGCGTTTCGACCTTCGAGGTCTTCTTCAGGCAAGACAAACAACACTCAGGAAAATGAAGGACGTGCAATCAGTTATCTCGTCAAATCGGGCGCAAGATGTCTCTCCTGTCACTTAATTTAATCTTTTCCTACTTTGTCCAATCT
>JADBJO010000092.1:157500-160000 GCA_016801955.1 Conus betulinus | reverse complement strand
CGTCACGGCCCAGTTACAGACGAGCAGTACGAGCGTGCACAGCAGGCCCTGTATCAGCATGGAGATGTTGTGAGCCAGGGACTGCGAGTCCACGAAGCCCACGTATACCGAGAAGTGGTCGTTGACCTCTGCCAGGTGCACCGCCAGGTAGAATCCCCCGATGCCGCAGGACAGGACCGTCAGAGCGCCTACCACCGCCAGAAAGGCGTGGCACGTGCACCGCGCAGCGTAGAAGTAAGGAGCGCGCAGGGCCAGCAGGCGTTCAATCCCCATGACCACCACGACCCACTGAGCCAGAGTCCAGAAGGAGGTCAGCAGAAAGAAACACACGGAGTAGGCCACGCCCTGCGTCACCTCACTGTATCCTTCAACATGAAGACCTCTGAGACCTGAAGACATCATGTTCTGTCTGTTCGGCTCCTGTCTGGGGTTCATCTCACCGAGCTCTGTACCCGGGTGCGATCTGTTCATAGGGTATTTTAAATGTTCCAGGGCAGGCGCTGACTCGCTGGCCATGACAAAGAGGACCCACAGAGGCAAGTAGCCCAGCAGGGTGGCCAGTAAATCGGCCAAGGACAGCACCATGACCAGGAGTTTAGGAGGAATGAGTCTCTGGGTCCGCCAAACCACTCGCGCCTCATGCAGCAGCAGAGTGATGTTGCTGATAGCCGTGATGATGACGCTGATGGGTGTCAGGACACGTTCCACGTCATTCACCTCTTCCAGCTCTGCCCACGCTTCTGTTCTTCTCAGGATGTCGTCTGGGACCGATGAGGCGTCCACGTTCTTCAGGTAAAGCATGGACATCGTGTGTTTGTTTAACTGACAAAGAGCACAGTGGGGGATCTGAAAATCTCTGCAGATGTTGCAGACTGTGGTTGACGTTATCATCGTAAAACACCTGAAGGTGTGAAAATCCTGCAGCAGATTGCAGAATCTGTGACTGACATCCTCATTTTAGAACAGCTGAGATGTGAAAATCCTGGCAGATGCAGCAGAATGTGTGACTGACGTCTTCATCTTAGAACTGTTGAGATGTGAAGATCCCTGCAGATGCTGCAGAATCTGTGACTGGCGTCTTCATCTTAGAACTGTTGAGATGTGAAAATCCCTGCAGATGCTGCAGAATCTGTGACTGACGTCTTCGTCTTAGAGCAGTTGAGATGTGAAAATCACAGCAGATGCTGCAGAATCTGTGACTGACGTCTTCGTCTTAGAACTGTTGAGATGTGAAAATTCGCACCATTGGTGGCTGACGTCTTCACCGTAGAATAACTTTGGAATATGAGAATCCCTGCAAATATTTGCAGCCTCTGCGATTGATATCATCGCAAAACAGCTGGATATGTGAACATTCCTGCATATTTTGCAGAATCTATAATTTACGGCATTATCATAAGTCACTCGACCCCAAGGCAAAGAGTTCATTGTCATTGGATGGTCACTGAACGTGATTTTGGAATAGGCTACATCGTTGAGAATACTGTATCCCTCCATCCAGGTATTGGCATCTTGGTCATCTGTCACCAGCAATCTTTACTATCGATCTGTTGAATTTATGAAGCAGTCAATCCACTCGTCAGATCGATTACGTCAGTTTTAACTTTTGGTCCGTCACATTAGCTTTGTTCTCCAGAATGATTCGTTGCATTGCGCATGTTGATCTGAAACAAAGAATTGCGGGGGGGGTGGGGGGGGGTGGGGGGGGGGGGGGGGGGGGTAAGACTTTTTGTGAAAATGAATTAAGTGGGGGGGGGGGGGGGGGGGGGGGGGGGGGGGGGGGTTTTGGGGGGGGGGGGGGGGGGGGGGGGGGGGGGGGGGACTGGGGGGGGTGTGGGGGGGGGGGGGGGGGGTGGGGGGGGGGGGGGGGGGGGTGGGGGTAAGACTTTTTGTGAAAATGAATTAAATGATTGACCCAGACTGCTGAGGACTACGTTGTTGGTGATGACAGGGTCATGATGATGAGGGAAGTGATACTGATGGTGATGATAACCATGGAGAGGGCAAACAGAGATGGTATTGATGAAAATGATCTTGGCGAATGTGGCGATGATCTTCTCGAATCTCTCTCTCTCTCCCTCTCTCTCTCTCTCTCTCTCTCTCTCTCTCTCTCTCTCTCTCTCTCTCTCTCTCTCTCTCTCTCTCTCTCTCTCTCTCTCTCTCTCTCTCCTCTCTCTCTCTCTCTCTCTCTCTCTCTCTCTCTCTGTCTATCTGTATGTCTGTCTATTTTTCAATCTATGTGACAAAAAAATCCTGATAAAAAGTTCTGGGCTTCGCAATACCACCCGAAGGCACACTGGATAAAATGTGGAGAAAAAAAAAACCAAACCCACGAGTGAAACAAGTGAAACTTGTAATTAAGAAGTCCAGCCCCAATGTCTCTTCCCTGGCAATATAGAATTTCGATTAAAACTTCTTCACGAACCTCTAATGGATGGTCAACTTTTTCACAAGAAATATAAAAAAACCTTGACTGATTAAACATTTCAACACTTCGACA
>JADBJO010000092.1:147500-152500 GCA_016801955.1 Conus betulinus | reverse complement strand
TCATCATGGAATAAACTTTAGAATGGAACACTTCAATCTACATAAATTTTGTGGACTTTCAGAAAGCCTTTGACAGCTTGCACAGAGACAGCTTGTGGCAACTATTACAGCACTATGGAGTACCAGCAAAGATCACCAGTTTGATTAAGAAATCCTACGAAGGGATAGCATGCCAGGTGGTTCACGCAGGGACAGACAACACGTCGATTTGAGGTGAAGACAGAAGTCCGTCAGGGTTGCCTCCACTCACCATTCCTGTTCCTTCTGGCCATAGACTGGGTGATGAAGAGGACGACAGAAGAAAAGAGGAATGGCATACAGTGGACACTCTGGACCCAGCTCGACGACCTGGACTTCGCGGACGATCTAGCCCTGCTCTCCCATGCCAGACAACAGATGCAGGACAAAACATCAGACCTGTCAATCTTTGCTGCAAAGCTCGGCCTTACCATCCATTCACACAAAACCCAAATACTAAAAATTAACACAGTCAGTCCAGACCCTATGGTTCTAGATCGAGCCCCTCTGGAAGCTTCACCTATCAGGGCAGCGTAGTCAACCCAGCAAGGAGGAACTGATGCTGATGTGAAAAACAGTATAGGGAAATCAAGAGCAGCCTTCATCACTCTGAAAAACATCTGGAAATCTTGACTAATCACCACCAAGACGAAAATCCGCCTCGCCAATTCAAACGTCAAATCCGTCCTCTTATATGGATCAGAGACCTGGCGAACCACAAAAACCACTATTCAAAAACTGCAGACGTTCGTTAACAGCGGCCTGCGAAAGATCCTCCAGATCCACTGGCCAGAGACAATCAGCAACAAAGAGCTGTGGGAAAGATGTAACCAACTGCCAGTAGAGCAAGACATCCGCAAAAGAATATGGCGGTGGATAGGACACACGCGCCGAAAGCCCCCCGGACAACACCACCAGAAAAGCCCTGACCTGGAATGCCCAAGGCAAAAGGAAGCGAGGAAGACCAAGATACACTTTGAGACGGGACCTAGAATCGGACACCAGGCAGATGGGTTACAGCTGGAATAAATTTGAACAGACTGCCCAGGGCCGTGGACGTTGGCGGGCAGTTGTTGATGGCCTATGTTCTGGCAAGAGCAATGGGCCTAAGTAGTAAGTAAAGTACCTCAGTTCATACGGATAATTTTGACATATACTGAGAGGACTCCGATAATTCGGCTTTCCCATCCTCCCTCCCATCACTCCGCTAAGATGGGAGGGGGAGGAGGGACCTCCCCTCGACTCACCCCCGACACCGTTTTCTCCTCCCCCCACGACCGTTAACTTTTTTTCTTTAAGTTGATAAACTTCTGCTTGGGCAGCAATCTAGACGCCTCAAAAGTTGCTCGGCGTTTCGCCCCTACCCCATCTACGCTCGCTGAAGTGATCCGCCCTTGACAGGCAGGAATCAGTGACGGCGTTAACTTGCAAGAACAGAAAGAGATTTGTGAAAGGAGCTGGCATGTATTTTTGAAGGGGGGGTGGGGGGGGGGGGGGGGGGAGGATCAAGTCCCGTTCCTCTTCCTTCCGCTCCCCCCCCCCCCTCCTCCCCATCCCCCCCCCCCCCCCCCCCCCCCCCAACACACACACACACACAATCTGTTCACGAGTTGCATTTCAGTTTCATCAAGGAGGCGTCACTGCGTGCGGACAAGTCCATATATGCTATATCACATCCGCTAAGTTTTGAGACCACACTACGCATGATTTTAAGCTGATGGATAAATGAATTAACAACAAAGATGAGAGAATTGAAGAAGAGGATTTCATGGCTATGACTTAGCAGATGTCTGACCTACGCGCATAAACCCAAAGCGCTGGTCAGACCTTAAGTGCCTACCTAACATTGGTTGTCTTTTTTTTTTTTTTCATCGTGTAACTGGAAGAACAGAAAAAGAACGAAAAGACTACAAAGGAAAGAATAAAACAGCCAAATAGAGAGAATATATGAATATAGTTGTCCTTTTTGCTATAGCTATTTCATATGATCACATCTGTATGCACATCCAGAACACATTATTAGCAACGAGAAGAGCCTTAGGTGTGTAAGATACAGAGTCGTTACGTTATAACCCGTTGTTGACTGAGTCCATTAACGGGGTAGTCACCAAACGAAAAGCTACACCCCACGAATCAATCCCCACGCTGACTGATGACATGGTTCAAGACACAGAATGAGAGACGTATCTGGAGAAGATGCCATGAAGAGGCTATGACCCCGTCTGTCCAGTGACGTTCCCCATGGATTCACAAACATTGGAGAGTTCAACACAAATTCTCCACAGGAAGGACAACGGACGGGAACATGGAAAACCCAGTCACCGGTGCAGCTGGATATGATCGAAGAGACGGAACGTTTGCGTGTGTTGTCGTGTCGTGTCGTGTCGTGTCATATTGTATTGCATTTCATTGTATTGTATTGGGCATAATATGATACAGGGGAGGCCAGACTACTCTCTGCCCCCCCCCCCCCCCTCCCCCCCCCCCCCCCCCCCCCCCCCCCTCAATAATTTGAAGCCCCAAAATAAAATGTGGACGGCATGTTATTCGTCCCTCCCTACCCCCCCCCCCCCACCCCCCCCCCCACCCCCCAACCCCCCCCCCCCCCCCCCCCCCCCCCCCCCCCCCCCCCCCCCCCCCCCCCCCCGCTACACCCCCAACCCCCCCCCCCCCCCCCCCCCCCCCCCCCCCCCCCCCCCCCCCCACCCCCCCCCCCCCCCCCCCCCCCTCCCCCCCCCTCCCTACCCCCCCCCCCCCCCCCCCCCCCCCCCGCCCCCTGCTTTAGAGGACTGTGGGGATGTTTTTGTCAGTTCATGCTGCCGTTTCCTCCCCCCCCCCCCCCCCCCCCCCCCCCCCCCGCCAATGTAAACTAGTCTAACAACCTACGCCGCTAATATATTGCATTGTACTGTATTGTACTACACTGCATTACATTACATTGCATTACATTGTACTCTAATATGCTGTACTACAAATTCACTACATTACACTGCATTGTACTCTGCTGTACTGCACTGCATTGCATTACATTGTATTCCATTGTACTGTACTGTACTGCACTGAACTGCATTGCATTATATTGTCTTGTATCGTATTTGTATTGCATCGTATTGTATTGTACTGTTTTACTTTACTAGATGTTTATCCACTGGAAAAATGCCGGTAACAATGAATGTACGTTTAAAGCGGACCCATTCTACATTAAACGTGAACACACAGGTGGCTGACTGTAGATGGAACCACGGGACCCCAGCCTCCCCTTTCGTCTCTATAGTCATCTGAAAGACCAACCAGGCTTCGTACACACTTCCAACAAAACAATTTCAGGACTTTATGAACTTTTGAAGGACTTATAAAATTCAAGATTCTAAAGTACATAAAATGTCTTTCGGCATACTTCGATTGCTTTCCGGTCACTTCAGCAGGCCCTTGCGTAGTGGGCAATTTCAGCAGATATGAAATAATCTCAGATGTGTTATCTATCTATCTATCTATCTATCTATCTATCTATCTATCTATCGTTATAAATGATAAATATTTATTCCTGTTTATGTAACTGTGTATGGATGTGTGTATGTATGTATGAATGTACATGTGTATGTATGTATGTATGTATGTATGTATGTATGTATGTATGTATGTATGTATGTAACTATCTAACTGTCTGCATCGTTATAAATAATGTAATTTTTTCACCACAATTTAAATTGCTTCATTAAATTCTCATTTTCAAACATTTTTGAGCATTCTGTGGGCATTTACAAGCACGAAAGGTTACATTTCAAGCACTTTTTAGTTCTTGCAAAGAGGTCATGAACATTCAAGGACTCGTATGAACATGACCAGCACTCAGATGACCCCTTCAGGAGAGAAGTCCCTTCTCCTGCAAGACTGGAACCACGGACCGGGGATTCTGTGGCTGTTCAGCGAGTGTGTGCCCACCATGCCTCCTTTACACCCTGACCTTTCCAGAGAATTAAACTAGATGCCAGAAATCAACTAGTATGTTGAACGAAAGTTTGGAGAAATTGATAAAGTGCACTAAATTTTGTTTTAAAGTGCATAATTTGTGCTTTAATACTGTTAAAACAGTTCTAGGATCCGTCTTGAAGTGCCTTATATTTTAAATATTGGTTCCACATTGATTACCCCCCCCCCCCCCCCCCCCCCCCCTCTCTCTCTCTCTCTCTCTCTCTCTCTCTCTCTCTCTCTCTCTGGTGAAACCGTGATTATCAATAACATCATTGATTGAATTGTGAACGTTTTTGTTTGTTTGTTTGTTTTTTTAATCCTTGAAAACATATTAAAATCTGCGCTAATCAACGGATCATTATCAAAATCAGATACACCTCCGAGGCTTGCAGGACTGCTGCTGGTAATTTCATCTTTGTTTCATGCAAAATTCTGGCCAGCAAAGCAGAAAAGGCAGGAAACAGGATCAGAGGTTTATGTGTTGGCAGTGCAGCTGCTGCATAAGTGCTGAGGAAAAACTGTTTACACCGTTATCTACCGGCTGTGTTGAACTGAAGCGCTGCAACTCTGTGGCAGAATTGGACAAGTGTTTTTTTTTCATCCGAATCACAGGTTTGAACAATTTCAGGCAACACTGCACACTTTGACCCCAGGCTGTCAATCACATAGAATCATCGGAAACTCGCCTTGCCCTCAATGTCGGGGAGCGTCTTCAACAACTAGAAGAGAAGATAAGCACATTACGGATCCTATCCCACAGATATTACATTCTTCTATGTGACACTAACAAACTTGCAGACAAACGCGATCATTAAGAAACAGAAAATGACTATGCACAATATGGAATTTGTGATCAGGACAAGGAGTTCTTGGCAGAGAAAGGAGCAGCAGACGCAAGAACTCAGTATACTGAGGTATTCCTTTGAAGACACAAGAACCATGGAAAGAGTTAAAGGGCTGTTTTTAAATATGATTCACAAAAAGCTCTCAGAATACATGAAAACATCTTC
>JADBJO010000092.1:15000-142500 GCA_016801955.1 Conus betulinus | reverse complement strand
TCAGCATTGTTTCAGTTGGAGTCACGTTTTTTTATCCTGTTGAGGCTTTTATTAGCCTACTCTCCAGTCTGTCCTTTTATGACAGGAAAGACGCCCAATTTTCACACAAGTGAAAACGACCAGCTGGTCTATCGGATCTACTCTTGAGCTTGAGTGTTGGTCAGTTTTGCTAAGAAAAAGCGCCGCACGATATTTTTGAAACGCACGAATACGGCACCCTCGGTTTTAGCAGGCCATGCTCCAGAAGAGCCCCCCTGCGGCGTTTTGTCACACGTGTCACTTGACGCGTGATATCCGCGATTGATCGAAACTCGATTCATTCCACACGTTGGCAGACAAAAAGTCAATGGACTTCACGGCCTTTTCTTCTTGTTGTAAGGGCATTCAGTCACTTTCTTTGTCTCGATGACAGGCAGAAAGTCAATGGACTTAACGGCCTTTTCTTCTTCTTGTAAGGCCATTCAGTCACTTTCTTTGTCTCAATGGCTGGCACATATCTTGCGAATCACGCGTACGGTTCCTTACCATTTGTCATACATAACACGGTAGCAGAGGAAATGAGTAATGCAAATATATAGATATGAGTGTAAAATATTGAACAATAGATCCAACGCAAACAAAATTCTGCGTTTCACTTTGTAACTGATCAGTTCACTCCCAGCCTACATAAATCTCTCTCTCTCTCTCTCTCTCTCTCTCTCTCTCTCTCTCTCTCTCTCTCTCTCTCTCTCTCTCTCTCTCTCTCTCTCTCTCACACACACACACACACACACACACACACACTTTTACTTATGCCAGACTAGAAATTGCAAACTGGTTAACAGTCGATTCTATCAGCAGAAACGCCGATCACGTTTTGCGAAGGGACAAACTGGGATCAGAGTGTCTGCTAGTAGGATCCTCAATCTTAGCTATAGAGATCGGAATCCTGGTTTCTGCCTATTCTACCGAAATGGTCTACGATTTGACCAGCAGTAACTGCGATTCAGTGAAAGGATAATCATTTGCCAGTTGAAAAAAAAACGCAAGTCACTTGACATTTGCACGCAAAGTAATCAAATGAGAATGCCATGCATAGCACAGCGCGCGAAAATGCTTCAGATGACAGGGCGTCCTTCACGATCAAGTTCTGGCTGTGGTTTCCAGTGATTCGGAGTGTCTGTGGGCTGGGCCAGGAATTCCTGTCCTTTGGTACTTTGACTGTTGGACCATTTTCCCTCACAGTACAACATACATCCATTCACTCGTCACGGAAACTTGAATGATTGTTGTTTTCTCAACGAGTTCAGTGTAAACAAGCTTGCATAGAAATATCAGTACCCCTCCGTGTATTCTTTAAAAACAAAAAAATCAACAGAAACAGAAACTATGCCAGGTGACCGACATTGCAAATGTTACAGCGCTATTTAAAACTGGTACAAGGACAGACGCTGGGATAACAGGCTGGTCAGTCTGACGGCTCTGTTGTAGGAATCATGCAGCCACCTGGGGGTGTGACTGTAGATCACAGGAAGAGAAATAACCTATACTCTGATCGTCAGCATGACTTCCGTGAATGCAAATCATATGTCATCCAGCTTTTTCCTTGTAATGGAGGAAAAGAGAAACTTAGTGGACAGTGGACATAATACCAATGTCCTTCATCTTGACTTTAAAAGGGCTTTTGACTGTGTATCTCACCAAAGCTTTTAATGAAACTCTCACACTTATAGCGTGACCGGTAAGATATAGCCTACACATGGATCAAAGCTTTCAATACAAAAGGACAGAGAGAGTGACACTGAATAACTTCTAACCCAAAAATATGCAGAATGTCTACGTGGAATTCCTCAAAACAGCACGCTTTGACCAATCCTTTTTTATTAAAAAAAAAAAAAAGCGAGAATGTGTGTTAAGCACATGTAAACTGTTCGCAGATGGCACAAAAAAAATGTACCCAAACAAGAATGACGAAATCAGAGAGATATTAAAGTACTGCCTTGACAGAAAGGTCGAAAACACGAAATGCAAGTTGTACTGTAATGCTAGCTATATAGAGTACCAAACATTGGAAAGAAAAATCCTAAATATCAGTACAAAATGAGGAACACACACACACACACACACACACACACACACACACACACACACACACACACACACACACGAAGAGTTTGCAACAGTTTCTGAATGTGGAAACGAAAAGAATTGGCGTGCCACTTTTGATGGCAGTCTCTTGTTCCATAAGCACATTCAAAGTGAAAGAGATAAAGCAAATAGAATGACTGGATTAGTTGACGTGCTTTTTCCTGAAAGGAAAAAAAAGATATGTTCAATCCTTTTATATAAAGCATGTGTTAGGCCCCATTTAATGTGTGGAAATACTGAGTGGTTTCCAGACTTCAAAGGAAATCCAGTGTACTGGAAAGAAAAGAAGAATAACAAAATCGTCAATGAACCTTTTCAAAGGCAAGGAAAATTAGGGGGACTTAATTCAAGTATACAAAATGTTTAATCATCAGATTTTCCGCTATAAACGTTTTCAACTACTTACTACAATACAACAAGAAATAGTAGGGCCAGCTGACAACATCTTTTAAACAAAAGCGCTGCTAAAGTACCTTACATAAATTAATACTTAGGAGCAAGGGAGTGACTAATTTACAGAACACAGTGACAGAATCCACTGAACATGCTCCCAGACCTGACATTTCAAAACATGGCTTTTGCTTTGGTGAAGTTTAAGAAGATGTTTACTTTGAACATTATGACCGGTATGCCCATCACATTTTGAGGTCCAGACCAGACCTTGCATCACAATTTGCTTGGTGTGTGTGATTGAAAGAAAAGGTTTGTTTGTAGTCTTTTTAGGCCATGACTAGGAAGCAATCGCCCATAGTTACTGAGCCTGAACCTGATTTTAGTATCGATGTAGTTAAGTGAGGGTAAGTGCAGATTTCTCATGTCAGCAACATCTTCTGCCCAGAAATTATTCTTTACTTTGTTGTGCCCTAGTGAAGACTGTATAATAGAAAGTGTATTGGCCTTTACACCGGGATATTTGAAACACTATGCATTGAAATGACTATGTCAGGATACATGTCTCCCTTCTGCAGTTCAAACGTTTTTTTGAAATATGCTGGATGTCTCCTTCATGGTCTGAAGCAGACAGTAAACATTCTTCAGGGAGAAAGCGGTGGAGAGGTGTGGGGTGGTGGTGGAGCGGGAGTGGTGGTGGTGGAAGGTCGTGTATCACTGTCCATGTTATCTGAACGGGCATCGTTAGCTGAGCGGACGGCTGACAGAATAAACATGACGAATTGTCATGACCAAGTTAATTTGTAACACGTGGAGGTATCATGTAAACCAGACAAATGCAGCTTTCAGCAACAAAATCATTGGATGCACTATGTACTAAATGTTCCACCTACGACGTAGATCAATGCATAATCACAACTGTTACTTGTAGTTAAATATGGGTAGGTCGCGCTCTTGTGTCACATTGTTTCAGTTTCGTTATAGCCCAGCCGACCTCGCATAGCCCTTTCCGGGCTCTCTTGAGTGGGTTGTTTTCAGTTTCAGTATAGCCCAGGCGACCACGTTCTGCCCTTTCAGGGTTTTTGCGTGTGGCTGTTTCAATTTCAGTATAGCCCAGCCGAACACATATAGCCCTTACAGGGCCCTCTTGTGTGGGGTTGTTTCAGTTTCAGTATAGCCCAGCCGACCACATATAGCCCTTACAGGACCCTCTTGTGTGGGGTTGTTTCACTTTCAGTAGAACCCTTTCAGGGCCCTCTTGTGTGGGGTTGTTTCAGTTTCAGTAGAACCCTTTCAGGGCCCTCTTGTGTGGGGGTTGTTTCAGTTTCAGTATAGCCCTTCAGGGCCCTCTTGCGTGGGGTTGTTTTTCAGTTTCAGTAGAACCCTTTCAGGGCCCTCTTGTGTGGGGTTGTTTCACTTTCAGTAGAACCCTTTTCAGGGCCCTCTTGTGTGGGGTTGTTTCAGTTTCAGTATAGCCCTTTCAGGGCCCTCTTGTGTAGGGTTGTTTCAGTTTCAGTATAGCCCTTTCAGGGCCCTCTTGTGTAAGGTTGTTTCAGTTTCAGTATAGCCCTTTCAGGGCCCTCCTGTATGGGGTTGTTTCAGTTTCAGTATAGCCCAGCCGACCTCGTATAGCCCTTTCAGGGCCCTCTTGTGTGGGGTTGTTTCAATTTCAGTATAGCCCTTTCAGGATCCTCTTGTGGGGTGTTTTCAGTTTCAGCATAGCCCAACCGACCCATATATATAGCTTTTTCAGGACCTTTTTCTGTGGGGTTGTTTCAGTTCGCAGCCCAACCAACCACTTAGGTCCCTTTCACGGGTTGCTTTGTGTAGGATTGTTTCGTTTCCATTATAGCCAGCCGATCATATATTAAAGTCCTTTCAATAGTGTTTGCGTCGGTTTGTTTCCATTTCCGGCGTTATGGCCTTTCTGACCACAAAAACAAAACAAAACAAAACAAAACAACAACGAAAAAAAAAAACCCAACAACAACCAACCTTCCGTTGCTGTCTTGAAGGCCGATCGTGAAATACATAGTGCAGTTACCTTTATAAGCCATAGTGCCACAGGTGATATGCCAATCAGTCTTGAATGTTTCTCTGACTACCAGAGAGAGAGAGAGAGAGAGAGAGAGAGAGAGAGAGAGAGAGAGAGAGAGAGAGAGAGAGAGAGAGAGAGAGAGCGTGCGAGTGCTTGTGTGTGTGTGTAGTAGTACTACTAGTAGAAGTAGTAGTAGTAGTAGTAGCAGCAGCAGCAGCAGCAGTAGTCGCAGCAACAGTACAGAGCAGCTTTTAAGCATGGATCATAAGATAGAACGCTCAACAGTCTGTTGATTTTGATTCACGCTATAGGCCTACAAGTATGTCCTCCGTCATAGAATAACTCAAAAATAACAGATTTGATGTAAAGAAACTTGATGGAAGCATGGAATGTGGCCCAGGGGTGAAACCCGTAAAATGGTGCGGAGGATGCACGTTGGTGCGGTTGGACGGAAATCGGAGTTATGATGTCATGGAGATTAAAAGGACCAGTCGATCTGGTGCGGGTTTACGCTTTCCCAGTTACCCAATTTGTTTAGCACCGTGTTTTAATGGCTCAGATTCAGCCCAGTGGCCAGCAGGACTGGACTGGGTGTTGAGTGGACAGCAGCATTAAAAAGAAGTTACTGGACGCTTTTTCGTAGACATCCCATCCCCTAATTGTGTGTGCGTGTGTGTGTGTGTGTGTGTGTGTGTGTGTGTGTGTGTGTGTGTGTGTGTGTGTGTGTGTGTGTGTGTGTTGCGTGCGTGCGTTACTTCTTTGATTTGTCTTTCCTAATTCCCACCCCTCCCCCTGTTTTTAAACACAATTATTCATCATTATTATTATTATTATATGTTCATCTCATTTTCCTCCAGGTTTGTTACATGACACCGTTTGCCAATAAATCAGCCAATTCTTTGTGTATGTTGATGGTCTTCGTGTGCGGATCTTTAGTTTTAGCCGTTTTTGTTGCTGTAGTACAATAAATGTAATAGTTGCAGGCCTTGGAAAGGACGTCCTGTTTTGCTGCTCATGGCTTTGATATTGTGGGGGGGCTTACATTCATTTTTTGTTTTGTTTTTTTTTGTATGTTTTTGCGAAATGTTACAACCTCAGTTTGATATCAGAGCTGACCACACTGATCCATAAGAATCACAGGCACTAACCGTATAAGCACCAGCTAGTAAGACCACAAAATTTCACCTCAGGCATTGACAGAAAGAACTGGTCATAGAGCTGGGAGAGTAACCGAGTCAAACATTTGATAAATCAGTTACAACAACGAGAAGTACCGATGACCTTGGGGGGAAAAAAACTTGACAGGATTTATCCCCTCTAGAAGAATAAAATGTAATTCTAGTAATGTCTGATCAGGCTGCCTGGCGAACTTCGCTTGTAGAATCTTAGAATTTGTCTTTCTTGATAACTTAATTTAAGTATCAGAGGTGTTGCTGGCCCCACAACATAGCTTTTAAGTCCTGCTGAACATGTTTCAGCTCAAAAGCTTTAGACGATGAAGAAGACGTGGACACCATACATGTATGCCTGAACGAACTGACGAGGCCACAGCACTTGATTTGTGCTGCACAAATACTGTTAATAAAGATAATGGCGCGTTAGGATGCTGGCGTGGATCACGGTCTTGATCTGATGGTAGGTATACAGCAGAGAAACTGTTTGATACCAATTGCCCAAGGTATTGTGATTTGATCTCAGTGTCATTTTGTGACATGACGTAAACAAGCATGGTGTTCCACAAGATATTGTGGTTTCATCTGAATGTTTCAGTTTGTGGTAGGACATTAACGTTAATCCCACCCATCCATGCTTTGTCGCTTTGCATTCATAAAAGAGTTGCCAGAGGTGGTGTCCCGCTCACCAGGTGTGTTAACTGCATGTTGTTGAAATCACAGATATAGATGAATACTTATGAAATTACAATGTACATGGTGAAACAAACGTGTACAGATGTAGCTACAGATTATTTTAAGGTTCAGAACAACATACAAACAAACAAATCTTAAATAAATGTCAGCGAACCGCCCAGAGAAACGTGGACAAACGAGTCACAACACACAACGCGTTTCGACCTCTTAGGTCTTCCTCAGGTGAAACAAAAATGAACAAAATATCGAAAATGTACTTAGGCGGTATACTTGCATTTTCGTTATTTTGTTCATTTTTGTTTCACCTGAGGAAGACCTAAGAGGTCGAAACGCGTTGTGTGTTGTCTTGTGACTCATTTGTCCACGTTTCTCTAGGCGGTTCGCTGACATTTATTTAAGATTTGTTTAGATTTCTGCCTGCAGTCGTTTCACTTTGCAACTAAAAAACAACAAACAAAAAATGAACAATCTAGTTGACTGGCCACTCAACTGGAAAGTTTGTGTCAAAGTAGGCAAATTCCCAATTGTCCGTATAAGTAAACAAAGGAAATAAGAAAGAACCATAGTAATGACAGAACACAGTTTAAGTAACACTGAAAAAAAGTTCTTGAAGTAAATAAGAACAGCAAGCTAAGGCTTTTTGGTTCCTGGTTTTGTTTATGTTTCAAGGCACACAAATTCCAATGAAGAGATGCCAGCATCACTGCTGATTTTTAAGATCTTTTCAATCTGGGTTTCTCTGGATAGAGATGACATTCACAGCCTATTTTTAGTTTGTCCCCATCTGGATTTATGCCATGCAGTGTGGTCTCTGCATATGGTAGAGAATAGAAAACTGATAGGCGGTATACTTACAGGACTGATGACTAAGATCAGTGTTGTGAAGGGGTGATGACTAAGATCAGTGTTGTGAAGGAGTGATGACTAAGATCAGTGTTGTGAAGGAGTCATGACTAAGATCAGTGTTGTTGTGAAGGAGTCATGACTAAGATCAGTGTTGTGAAGGAATCATGACTAAGATTAGTGTTGTCAAGAAGTTATACTTGAAAGAGTGATGACTAAGATTATTGTTGCCAAGAACCTCTCCAAGAAAACAGCGATTAAAACAAAAGCAGCAGATTGCTATCTTGACATCCTAGCATGTGATAAGAATTGTCAAGGAACTGAAAGAAACCATTGCTCTCTTTCCACTGGATAAAGACATCTGATGACACCTGGAAGCACCTGGGGACCTGGAGGGACATTGATCTAGTACCATAGAATGGCACCAATTATTTAAAGTAATAATAATACATGCCACTATGGTGCATAAGGATAGTGGTGCGCTTTTGGTGCTTGGTATGATTTGGTGTGGTGTGGCGTGTGGAAGAAGAACAGTAAGGAGTGCTAAGTGCATGTGTTAACGCACATGCACATGTGTGCATGTGTGTATGTGTGTGTGTGCCTGCATGTGCACACACCCCACTTAGTGCATGTTGTGTGTGTGTGTGTGTGTGTGTGTGTGTGTGTGTGTGTGTGCGCGCGCGCGCGTGTGTGTGTGTGTGTGTGTGTGTGTATCTGTGTGTGTGTGTGTGTGCGTGCGTGCGTGTGTACATGTATGTGCGAGTGTGTGTCTGAGACAGAGAGAGAGAGTGTATGTGTGCGTGCGAGTGTGTGTGTGTGTATACATGTATGTGTGTGTGTGTGTGTGTGTGTGTGTGTGTGTGTGTGACAGAGACAGAGAGAGAGAGAGAGAGAGAGAGAGAGAGTGTGTGTTTATTGCTACAATACTGTCTAGTTTCTTGAGGGCACACATTAATAATGTCTTCTGTTATAGAGATCTCGTCATCTCGGTTCAATATACTTCTGTATTTTTATCCATGTCTTTACTTTCCATTTTCTTTCTTAAAAAAAAAAAAAATCAAAAACAATGTCCTCTACTGCATAGGTATATACCATTGCATTTTGAGGTCAAGTCTGGTAATGTCTGTCATGATGTGCTGTGGGTCAGTATAGGCCTCTCCCCAAAGGAAAATCATTAAAAGTGAATCATCTGTTACTGCACACATAATATGCACCTCTACATTTATAGTGATACACATTTCAAAAACTCTCTCTCTCACATCAGATAAAAGTATCATTTTTACCACTACCACAACTATTACTTCTACCACATCTCAGTTACATCATCACTGACACTGGTTCTAAAACAGATTTTAACGATCATATCATACAACAAAAAAATGAGCTTGCACTGCAGATATCCATTTTGCCAACCATATTTTATTTAAATCCATAAAACAACAACGAAAAAAAAAAAAAAACAGTCACGTTCGATCACTTATACAAGAAGCATACATGCATCCAGAAGCAGATGACTCCATTCGTTCACACATCTCACTACTCTCAGCCACTGAACATCTCTTCTCTTATACACAACTTCCATGAATATAAATCAAGAAAATGGGTGTTGTGGGAAAATGGGCAGAGTTCAGTCTAAATGCATGAACTTCATGATAAACATGTTGAACTTCGCCTTGAAAATGAAACAGTCATCAACATTACTTCAACAACAGAACACATTTTTTTTTTTTTTACAAGGAGTCAGTTTTTAAAGCACATACATGAGAAATTCTTAAACATAAATATTTGACATCCAGACTCAGTTTTACTATAAGCTGCAGGGCAAAAGTTCTATACTGTAATGGTTTTCACCTACAACTGAAAAAAATCAGCTCTGAAGCATGCTTCAGAAGAATCACAACACCATTCTCTACCCCATTCCTTCACTGGACGAGAAACATGTTTTTAAGGCTGGCCAGAATCACGATCCCTACTCAGCGTCAATTACAAGAATGAAACAGCAGTGGATAATGTAAATTATTGGTCTGACTGACTTCTTAGCCATGCTTTCAAGGTAGCAGACAACACCCAAAATATGATTTCTCTGAACTATAACAAAAACATCAAAGAAATTTTTTGCATATTTTATAGTCATTTACTTAATTATGTAACTGACAACCAATTATTGTTTTCTGAGAGAGGAAAAAATGTCTTATTCTTCACTGCTGACTGGCTTTTCCACACCCATACTTCTTAAAGACAAAGCCTCTGTGAAATGAATGGGTTGTGAGACTGAGAGACTAACATCATCGGCATTGTCTAGACATAGGCAATATCCTATAGAGCTTAACACTTTCATCAGATCAGATCTATATTAGTTATCTTCACAGCATTTTTTTTTTTTAATTCAATCCCCATGCATACTCCTGTAAATCTTTATTTCCAGAATTTTTGTCCATTTATTTCTTTTTTTTTTTTCCCCCTCTCCCCACTCACTGAGCTTTATTCACAGGCTGAACAAGCTTCTGTGTTGGAAATAAAGCCACTGAAAGATGAGGCATGGACAAGCCAAAACAGTCTTCACAATATTATGATACAAAACACACATGAAGACTCTCTGCCTTTTCAGCTGGCACGCTGTTCCCTCTTGTTCTGCACGAGCCTGGTTGCGGATCCTTTCCTTTGTTTTCATGATTGCGTACCGGTTCTTGTTCACCGAGTCCCTTGCCATGATGAAACCTGCAAGTCCAACAGCAATGATGGAAACCCTGCACACACAAACACACACACTCATTTTCTTTTATGCAACAAGATCTGAGTATGCCAACAAAAAGGTAATCTGTCATGAAATTATCAGCAATTAGTTTGAGCTGAAACTGATATCTTTGCCCATCTTCCTCTTTGTTTGTGTGGTGATCCTGTTCAATTGTCAGGAACAGATTTCAGAAGATTTAATCTGTCTTCATAAATGGATAATATCTTTTCCTTATTCTTTAACTCTCATGATACAAGGTCTCAAAACTTAGCGGATATGGTGTAGCATATATGGACTAGTCCGCATGCAGTGACGCGCCTCCTTGATGAAACTGAAACTGAAACTCATCATACAACACAGGTCTCAGAACAGAGAAAAATCAATGATTAACAAATAAAAGAAATCTGCAACCAGGAAGACAGAGAGAGAGAGAGAGAGAGAGAGAGAGAGAGAGAGAGAGAGAGAGAGAGAGAGAGAGAGAAGTGGTGGTGGTGGTGAGGGGAGGGATGATGATAACCTTTATTCTTTTCTGATGGTGATAACATTTACATCATATCATCATAGCCAGGAAACTGACAAGAGATCTTGAAAACAGGCAAATCCTCCCTCCAAATCAAGGAGGCTACAGGAGTTTTACGTGGAGCATCGATATGTGGTTGAACATCAGGATATGTGAAGAGTTTGACTTCTCCAGGAAATTTTCCTATCTCGTCAAACTGTCCTGGATATTGTTGCGTCAGATCTTTCACATTACTGATGTGTTGAGGCTTGTCATTTTGCTGCTCTGAACAAGTACTGTGGCACTGACATTGCAGTGCATTGTCACTACTGCAAGGCTTTCACATGATGAAAGTCCAATGATTGCTGGTCCATCAACATCTACAATATAAAACTTTGTTTGTTCCCATCCAGAATTTTTTTTTAATCTGCAGGGTATTTAAGTGACACCACAGCATGGTATTCTGGTCCCATTGTAGGCTGTCAGATTCACCTGGCATGCTGATTTTGCAATTGCTTGTACAGGTTTGCCATCCTCTGTGGTGTGATCAGGGAACATATTCCGAAAGGTTCTCAGTGGTAGGGTATTTCTTTGAGCGCCAGTGTCTACTTTCAGGACAAGGTTGTGGATGCCAGGGCGAAATGTCAGCCACACATTGAGCGTGACTAAGGTTTCATTTCTAGAGTTCATAGAGGATATCTGACTGTTATCAAATGCTGACATATCAAAATTTTCTGCCAGCTCATCATTGTTTTGCATATCATTAATTCTGTTTTCATGCATTTTTCCTTGTCGTCCATATTTGTGCTGTCCTTTGTATGCTTCGTGTTTAAATGTTATTGATCTGCATACTTTTGCCCAGTGGTTGTATTTTCCACATTTGCTACATTTTGTGCCAAATGCTGGACATGCTTTCAGTCTGTGTCTACCTCCACAGTTGTTCCATGTGATAGATGGATTTTCATATTCCATCTATTTCTATTGTCTTTGGTTGCATGTTATTTAATTGTCTGACATGGGCTGCTGTGGCTTCATATGTCCTGCCTAATGCATGAGCATCATTGAGCTTAAATTCTCTCTACTTGGATAGAGTTTATCTAAAATCATCATCATCAGGTGTTCCAGCTATTATTAGTTCAAGGATGTGCTCATCCTCTTCTCCAGCTCTGAAGTCACCTTTCTTTGCTTGTTGTTTTGCTCTCTTAACAAAAGTCATCTGGAGATCCATTTCTTGCATGTCTGAATCCCATGAGTTTCTGTCTACTTACATGGAAGTTTTCCTCTGGCTCATGTTGTTCTTTGAATTTTTGATAATAATTTCTGAATCTTACATTTGAGGCGATGCAAGTGTGCAATGTGGATTGTTCTTCATGTGTGAGTGTACGTGACATTGTGTGTGTGCGCGCGCGTGTGTGGTATGTGTATATCATAACTTTATTCTTAGATGTCCGGTTGAGTTATCTTTCGCACTAATTGATTAAAACTTTTTTTGCTCTTTCAGATGGTGGTGCTCATTATTTGATCTTGTGAAAGATTTTTTTTGTTTTTGACACATTCCTACAGCGAGTCCTTAAATTAAACTGAAACAGATTTTAGAACTCACCATCCGATATAAATCTTGGAAACTTTTTCCCCAGAGCCATCTCAATAATTTCGCTATTTTTGTTGTAAATCCTGTTAAAATTCACTTGTTTCGTAAACGTGATAATCAGCCAGTTGATTGTGGAGACTCTACGGAAGCAGTAGAAGAAGCATTGGTGTCAAGGAGTGAAAGTAGACCGGAAGTTCAATGCAAGGTTCCGTTTCCTGTGCAAGAGTAAGCAAGACCACGTTGACTTGGCGAGGTGTGAATCAGTGAGTGAAAATTTAGTTGTTTTGTTGTTGTATGAAATCAACTGAAATTTATGTTTGTGTCATGATGTGACCAGATCTATATTGAAACGTCTGTAAGTTTCCAACGAGACTATAAACGAAGTTCAGTGTATGAACCCCAAGGCATCTTCACTATCCTTTGGAAACTTTAGGCCCCATAAACTGATAGTATGAATGACGCAGCATGACCGTTTGTGCTTATAATGGTCTACCTTTAGACCACTGAGAGTGGGGCAGGATAATTATTCTAACTGGAACAGTGGAAGAGAACTCGGAGACAAAACAAGCGTGTAATCATCCAAGAAAAAGCTGAAATGGGTTCACTTCAAGCCTTACTCCTAGTGAACATGGCCCCTTCTGTGTCAATATCATCATGTCTGTAACTCACATGCACTGAATGGCTGCTCATCCTGACATTTTGAATCAGTGAGGTGGACACAAAGGAGGGCTTCTCAACTAGGCAATTGCCATCACATAAATATGACCACTGCAATCAATGATAAACATTGAACAGAAAAAGTTTGTTGTTATCAGTATGATGGACAGCTTTAACAGCAACATCTAAAGGATAAACATGACATGAGAGTCAACACCCCTGAGAAGTGTTCAGTGTCAGTGGAGTTAGAACAGTGAGAATTAACTGAGTCAGAACTAGAAAACAAGGAGAAGGTGGATGAGGCCCAATCACTCAGACTGACTGTGTGTCCCAAAGAAAAGAATAGAACAAAAATGATTAAAACACACACCCCCAATTTTGATGCCATTACCCGACAGAACAAAAACAAAACAAAACAAAACAAAGAGATTAGGCCCAAAAAGAAAGACCCCCCACCCCCCCCCCCCCCCCCCCCCCCTCCCCTCCCCTTCACCAGGACATCCCTAATGTGAAAAGAAATGACTGTTCGAAGGTGAGAAGTAAAGGATGGTTAAGACCTGGAAGGTGGTTTCAAGAAAGAAAGAAAGAAACAGACAAACAAAATCACTTATTCTCAGCCAGAGCAAGGTAAGTATTTATAAGCTAGTTTGACTTCATATGAAGACTGATGGCAATATAAAAAACAAAGCTCTGTCTGTCTGTCTGTCTGTCTGTCTGTCTCTCATTAAAAAAATGACAACAAGCAACCCCCCCCCCCCACACACACACACACACACATATAAAACAAAGCTGTCTCTGTCTTTCTGTCTCTCATTAAAAAAAAAAAGACAACAAACAACCCCTCCCCCCCCCCCCCCCCCCCCCCCACACACACACACACACACACACAGTCACACACACACACACACACACACACACACACACACACTCACACGCCTACACAAAAAAAAACAACCCTTACACACACACATAGTGCACATAAGCACGCACGCACATGCATGCATGCAAGCACACACACAGGTACATAGACAGATACACAACACACACACACAGACACACATGAACACACACAGACACACACACACAGACACACACACACACACACACACACACACACACACACACGCACGCACACACGCATATATATACACAGTATATGCACACACACACACACACACACACAGACACATACACACACACACACACACACACACAGAGTGTCTCTTTCATGCAGCAGACAAACTTATTCTTTAGCTTAATCTACTTTTTGCATATTTTTTGCCACCTGGTTCTCGCTTATCTAACAATTTGCAAATGTCAGAAATGTTCACATTAGTTCATGAACTTCATGCGGCAGTATTCCAATAGACTCTTCAGGTCAAAAGGTGAAAGCTCCTTATTGTTATCCCTTTATGGATGTTCACAGAATGAGTAGCCACAAAGAATCTTCAGGTATGTGGTATATGTTCTCTTAACAAAACACACACACTTTATATACATGATCACATGCACGCGCGCACACGCACACACACATACACACACACACACACACACACACACACACACACACACACACACACACACACACACAGTAACAACACTTGAGTGAACCAGTCTTCCTAGTATCAAGACCAGGCCAATCCAGAAGGCATCTTGCTGCCCACTTCACAATCCAGGGAGACTGTCATTTCCCTCAGTTCAACCTCCAACTCCCAACCAACCCCTTTTACATAGTTCATGAGGCCAATGTGCAGCATTAGAGTTGAATGAATGTTTGAGATGCTTTTTAGATGATTAATTTGGATCAGCTTGGAAGCTGGAAAGAGTACCCATGACATAGTCTTATTTCAGTGTCATCTAATAGTCAGCCATACGAAAAGTTAACTTGAACAAAAGTGATTATTTTAACTAGTCATGAAAATTCATAACACATTGTTATTTTCAAAGATAGACCTCAGGGGCTCAGGAAAAGATGAAGACTGAAAGAGTTAAAAAAAAACACAACCCTCTGACCAGACGTTCTATGCCAACAAGGTTTGGTGTTTTGGAGAGCTGCTTCAGTGGTTGTAGCCAAGAGCTGTAAACAAAGCGTGAAGAAACCAGAAGAGGAAGATTGTGAAGTTGATGTTACTGAAGGGCAAGTAAGAGTTTATCTTCTCTTGTTGTTCATGTTCAGAGACTGGAAGAGAAAAAGAAGAATGTTATTAGCTTGGAGGTACATGTGAGAGTGAAATTTGATTTTTTTTTTTTTTTCAAATTTCAGGTGTGAAGACAGACTACAAGGTTTGAGATGGCTGAAAATACACAAGAAAATAATAACCACATGAATGAGGATTCTGTAGAGGATGACATCATAAGGGATGTTGATGTTGAGTTTGAAGGTAAGTCAGCACAATATTGTGATTTTGACAACAGCAGTGTCAGTAATTTCCCCTGACCTCATACATTCTTGTTTCCATTTTAGACGTAATATGTTCAAAAGGTAGACCTCTTGTGTTTGACTTTCTCAGGACTTGTTTCCATTGTATCTTGCTAAATGTATTTTTCATTCTTAATGTTTAAAGGTGGCTATCAGATATGACATTTCACACTTTTATTTTGTTGATGTCTTTGTTTGTTAGGCTCCCCAAATTGTCAAACCATATTCCAGGTCTGGTTGAACAGAAACTTAGTATAGTTTTGACTTGATGGTAACTGAGCCTACCTTCAGACTGCAATGAAGAAAGCCAAAGGTCATGCTGGATGATGAGATAATGAGCATAACACCTAAGACCATGTGAGATGGCGACACCTGGCTAGTTCACGTTCATTCCATAAATTTTATTAAATTTCTGGCCATGAAAATGGTATGTACCAGTTTGTGGATTTCTTTCCCTGTGAAGTGTATTCATTCTGACGCACAGTACACTATACCTTGTACACTGAAAAAATGTGAAAGAAATGACACAGGTAAACATATACTTACGTCTGCCAAAGTTTTTTTTAATTCAAGGCAGTTGTAATGAAATGTTTGTTTGCAGTCAGTCTAGTAATTAGACTGATTTGGAGTATTGATCACAATAGAATAAAGCTTTACTTATTGAATACTGTGTGTGTGTCTGTGCATGTAATGATATGTGTGTCATTTCAGATGGAGAGGAGCTGGATGCAGAGGACGAAGTGGAGGGTGCTGCAGGAGAAGAGGATGTTCCAGTGGAGGACAATGCTGTAGTTGTCTTCAGTGGTCACAAGGTTGGGCTTCTGTGCTTACATGTTGATTGACTGTGCAGTAAATGCACCTTAAAGGTGAATCTGCTTAACAGGAGTTTTGGAAGACAAGAGAAATTTGCTTGTGTTGATCTTCTTTTTCTTCTGCGTACGCAGGCTAATACTCCTCCGGACACCCCATTTATAGGGAGTGGAGTTTTGTGTGTATGACTGTTTTTTATCCCGCCATTAAGGCAGCCATACTCCAACTTTGAGGAAGGTGCATGCTATGTGTAACATGTCATCCATACCAACAGCCAAACTGGCCTTCTCTTCCGAAAGTTGGTGATGGGATTTACGTGTGTGCAAGATGTTAGACGTGCATTCAGTCACACAGAACCTCGGTTTATAGTCTCATTCAAAGGACTGTATGGGAAGTGCAGTCAGAACCAATGTTAACTCCAAGGGAAAATCCCCCTGTACTGAAACGGCCTATCGGAGATTCAAACCCGCAACCCCAAGATTACGAGTCTGGCACTCTACCACTGAACTATTCTGGCCCTGCTTGTGTTGATCAAAAATCATACTTAAAAAAAAAAAAAAAGGACTCCAGAACTGTGTCAAGAGTAAGAACAAATGAAGCGTGAATGCATGAAAACTGGCAAAGCTAGACTGTCACAGTATGCACTCATCTTATCCATTTTAACAATAGTGGTAAGAACATGCAGCCAGGTTAAACAGCTCTCACAGATATCAAATTTTGATTTGTATTTCTGTTCATGGCAATACTTAGATTAGACTGGAGTCTCTCAACATTGTCAGTCACTCAATGGCTGACTGAGCTGAGCAGTCGGTGTGAATGTGGAAGTGCTTTACTGTCCATCTGCATGTAATGATTATAGTGATTGTGAATGTCAGTTGACAGTATAGTATGTCTAGTATACCATTAACACTGAGTATTTTAAAAATTTTCAAGTCTTTTGTAGTCACAATTTGCTGTAACTGAGGTTACCATTTGCTTGATGACTGGAGCAGCTATCTGTTCTTCAGAAGCCAGGAAAACAGTAATCAGAAGTAACTATCTGTCACAAAATGCAACACAGCAGCCATTTTGAAAGAAACTGATCAAAAAAGAGTAACACCTCTGTCATCATATATAGCATCTGATTCTCAGGGTAAGGTAAGGTAATGTTGCTTATAGCCCAGCCGACCGCAAAGGGCCATATCAGGGCTGTCACCATGTTAAAATCAACACACAAGTCATTCATTCACACAACTCCATAAAATACATCTTCTAAAAACCTACCTGAAATTTTGTTAAAAATCTTTCCACTGTAAAATCTCAGATCCAAAAGGATTTTCAGGGGAAAAAAATGTTATGGCAAAAACAGAGAAACCTCAGACAGTTTTGCATCTTGGTGATAGAACATTTTGTTTGTCTGGGACTAAAAACTACTTGGAAGCAGAAGTTTATATCCAAATACTTAATCAGGAAATTTAAATTGGCTTAAATAAAGCTTTTCGATTGGGAAACTAAAATTTGCTTGAATAATCCACTGTGTTATTAAGAATCATGTTAAATGTACTCCACTGTATTTAGCTTCATTTTCAGTCTGTTTCCATGTTAGTTTTGATCAGGTTTATCACTGCATGCAGACTAGCCTTTTACACTAAATCACATCTATCAAACAATGAATATTTTCAGCAAATACATTATATTTGACTGCTTTTACTAGAATAACATGTCCCAAGACATCTACTTTCTTTCTTTTCATTAGAATTTTGCCATTTAGTTTTTTTAAAATCTGTATTGTTTTTACTTTATGCTTTGGACTAACAATAGGTGTCTGGCTCTCTTTGGCTGTAAATGTTGTGAATGACCGTTTATGAACAACAGTTTAGGCAATATTTGACAAAACAATTGACATGCAATGTATTGTCAAGGATTTATTTTCATTTTGTATATTTTGTAAGCTGAATCATTTTGTTCTGCTTACCCACATTCAGTCAACTCAAAGGGAGAAAAAAAGAGAAAAATGTTCAGAATTAATATGAGAAATTTTCAGAATTAATCAGATGTTTTATCAAGAAAAAATATATATTTGTTATAGTGTTGTGCTAGATGCTACTACTTCACATGACATGATCTGGTAGCCAAATTAATAAAAGATAACGAAGTAAGGAAAAAAAGTGATGTATCATTTTTATTGGTTACTTGAAATATGGGGATGAAAATGAAACAAGGTCATTGCCATCTGTGAATCAGAATGTGGAAGAAACTGGTCACAGAAATGACGTGTTCAGTGTCAGTGTGTTTGGATCTAGCTTACACATTTTGAAGAAAGCTGTGATGATTTGCAGAAAAGCCCCATGCAGCAGATGAGCCGCCGGAGGTGTATGCTGTGCACATCGACCCCTCAACCACCACCAGTGGCCTGGTGATCACAGGGGGCCGAGACGACTCGGCGTATGTCTGGGTCATGAACTCTGGCGAGGTGGTGTTCGAGTGCACAGGTATGTAACTAAGAATGATTGCATGTTCCTTCTGTTTTGGATTTCTCTTTCAATTTGGGAATGTTTGTAGATCTTTTATATGAATGTGTGCCATCACTGGTTGAGCAAGATGAGCTTAACAGTGTATACAGTACCTTAGTCTTGTGCCTATATTTATGTGTACATACATTCACACAAATACAATGCACACACACTTGCCTGATTATGCTCATGCATGCTTGCAAAATATTGTATATCTAGTCCTTACTGTGGAATTTTCTAAGGAGAAAAAAAGTAGTTCAAATTTTCTCTGATTTATGTTGTTATTCATACCAAACTGAAGATTTGAGGTATGACACGTGTATCCATGAATCTGAAGAGTGTAGGCAGGAAAAATGAAAAACAGACAGGGTTTATATAGCGTATTCCAGAAACATAAGGCACATGATGAACAGTATGATACTGGTTTGACAGGACACAAAAACTCTGTGACCTGCGTGGGTTTCAGTCATGATGGAGCATACGTTGCTTCGGCTGACCTTGATGGCATGATCAAAGTGTGGAAATGCTCCACGAAGAAAGAAGTATGGTCCTATGAGTGTGACTCGGACATCATGGTGAGTGGTCTGTCCGTTTGCATGTACTAGCTGAGGATGTAAATTATTTGCTGCTTTTTCTCTTTGGGAACTTGATTCCTGTAGTAACACATCTGCATCCAGTTTTCCCCTCCCCACATCTGCATCCAGTCCCCCACACATCTGCATCCAGTTCCCCACACATCTGTATCCATTCCCACACACATCTGCATCCATTCCCACACACATGTACATCCAGTCCCCCACACATCTGTATCCATTCCCACACACATCTGCATCCAGTCCCCCACACATCTGCATGCAGTCCCCCACACATCTGCATCCAGTCCCCCACACATCTGTATCCATTCCCACACACATCTGCATCCAGTCCCCCACACATCTGCATCCAGTCCCCCACACATCTGCTTCCAGTCCCCCACACATCTGTATCCATTCCCACACACATCTCTCCCAGTCCCCCAACACATCTGCATCCATTCTCCCACACATCTGCATCCATTCCCACACACACATCTGCATCCATTCCCACACACATCTGCATCCATTCCCACACACATCTGCATCCATTCCCACACACATCTGCATCCAGTCCATCACACATCTGCATCCAGTCCCCCGCACATCTGCATCCAGTCCCCCACACATCTGTATCCATTCCCACACACATCTCTATCCAGTCCCCAACATCTGCATCCATTCTCCCACACATCTGCATCCATTCCCACACACATCTGCATCCATTCCCACACACATCTGCATCCATTCCCACACACATCTGCATCCATTCCCACACACATCTGCATCCAGTCCCCCACACATCTGCATCCAGTCCATCACACATCTGCATCCAGTCCCCCGCACATCTGCATCCAGTCCCACACACATCTGCATCCAGTCCCACACACACATCTGCATCCAGTCCCACACACATCTGCATCCAGTCCCCCGCACATCTGCATCCAGTCCCACACACATCTGCATCCAGTCCCACACACATCTGCATCCAGTCCCACACATATCTGCATCCAGTCCCTCGCACATCTGCATCCAGTCCCCCACACATCTGCATCCAGTCCCCCAAAAGCCCCATCCTGTCTCACAGTAGGGCCTTGTATCGGTTCTCTGTGCAGTCTCATCCAGTCCCCATGTACAATGACATCGGTTCTCCCCATACTGCCATGTCCAGTTTTCCCATACAGCCACACTGTCTCCCCACATAGCCCTATCCAGTGTCCCCATGAGCTACACCCAGCCTCCTTGTCAGGTCTAGACATTCCCAGGTAATTGTCAGTTGTCTTGGGGACAGATTGATAGAAAGAAAAATCTTCTTGTTCCCCCTCAATTTTCTACTTGCCCTCCCAAAGTAAAAAGACGGTTAATAAAAGTTTACTTAGGTAGTGCAGTGACAAGTCAGCAAACATAATTTGATAATGGATGACGGGTATTCCCAGCGGGCCCTGTCCTACAGCCATATTCAGTCTGTCCATGTACCTACATCCTGTCTCCCTTGATCCTGTCACTTTCAAAATGGGTGATTGTTTCACTGGACCATTGGATGGCTAGATTATAGATAGGACAGTGGAAAAGCATGCAGACCAGGATCCTCTTTAGAGGGCATGTAACTGTGCGGTGGAAAGCTTGGTTGTCTAGAGTTGTACTGTTTTCTCTTGTCAGCAAACTGGCAACAAGCAGGGCTATGGCGCAACAGTTGCCTTGGTGGTGGGGTCTTCCACTGATGGGCTCAAACATCGGGACACATGTGTGGTTTTTATTATTTATTGCGTCCATTGACTGTTGCACTAAGGCATCTGCTAGGGAACAGTTATCTCTCTTGATGTCTTGCTGGAATGCCCTGTGCACACCTGTGTCACCACAGCGCAGGATTCCAAAGGGGGTGCAGGATTCTAATGGGGGCGCAGGATTCCAAAGAGGGTGCAGGATTCCAGTAGGGGAGCAGGATTCCAAATTGGGGTGCAAGATTCCAATGGGGGTGCAGGATTCCAAAGAGGGTGCATATTCCAATGGGGGTGCAGGATTCCAAAGGGGGTACAGGATTCCAGAGAGGGTGCAGGATTGCTACCACTTGGATGGTTGGGTGGTTGAGGTACTTTTTGGGTCCCATGGCATCTTTGGGTCTATCTTTTTCATACTGTCCTTCTTACCAACTTAAGGGAGTTGCCCAGTGATGTTTAAGAAAGAGTCATAGGGAAAGTCCTGTTTACAGTGGGAAAGACTGTAGCCTGGTGTTAAGGCCACATGTTTAAAGGCTGGCTTTGTCTGAAGTTGTACTGTTGTCACCTGTCAGAGAAACAGCAAAAGGAGCTGCAGGGTGCATCTAGCATTTTCACTAGGTGGTAGCATCTTTCAGGTGGGCTCTGCAGTCATGAAATACAGGCTGATAGGCCCATGGGGATGCTTCCATGGAGGTTCTGGTATGTTGCATCCAGTGGCCATTACACAGTGGCATCTGGCTGGGAGCAGTTATGCCCCTTGAGGCCTTAATGAGATGCCCTGTGCATGCCTGCACCCTGGGTTAGCACAGCGCAAGCTTCCAAGGGTGGTGCAGGGCTGCTTTCTGCTGACTGTTTCTGTGGTTGAGGACAGTGCTTCACCGGATTCCACTGGTGCCTTTGGGTGTATGTATCTTTTCTTTCCAGCCTGGGACTACTTGGGGAGAATTTTATCCCATGTGTCTTATGGTTAGCTTTGCTGTTTATCTCAGACAGTGTCTGATTTGTTCATTTAATTTCATAATTATGTGCATTCAAGAGTGTGTGCTTGCATATATGCACCACAGTGGTTATACAAGTGAAACGTTTTTTTATTAGGAAATTCCATATATAAAATGTGATTTTTTCTTTTTGTGTTTGTTTGTTTTGTTTTTCATGGATAAGTGGCTGTTGAGAATAGACTATGATGTGGAATTGTTTCCAAAAGTAAGTTCCTTTTGTGCCAGGAAAGATAATGATCCTAGACCTGTGTCTGGATTCTGTTCATCAGTTGTCTGTCTTGTCACAGGAGATATTAATTCTACAATTTTTTTTCTTTCTTTCTTTTTTTTTTTTGTCCTCCTCCACTTTTTTTTCTTTCTTTTTTTTTTTTTTGAATGGTGGGACTTCCATCCTGCTATGATTTTTCCCTTGTCATCACTTTTTTTTTCAAACTGACTCACACTCACCATGTATTGTCTTTGTAGTTTTTTTTTTTTTTTTTTTTTTTTTTTTTTTAACACAGATTAACACTCTATCAACTCGAAATTTATTCTAAAATAGTTTTTGTGGTCCCAAGATTAGATTCTTACTTTTTTTCTTATTTGAAAAGATTGATTATAATTTTTTATCTTCTTATCAATCTTTGCAAGGGCAGCAAAGACAGGATTGATCGGCTTTGTCCAGATTGAAGCCTAAACGGAAGGACAATAACATTTCCTTGAAACAAGATCAGGTTCTGCATGCACTAGTGTATTGCATCTTCCTGTGTGCATGCGAGACATTGGCTGTCATAGCAGATCTTGAAAAGGAGAATTCCAAGTGGCCAGATACTAAACATCAGATACTTTTTAAGATATGAAAACTGTCGTTGGACGGGACGTGGTGGCACCTCCGGAGGGAGAGCTCACTCACGCTGGCTCCGTGACTAAGCAACTGTTGTCGTCAGTAGGGGGTTTAGTAGGTGGTGTCCTGCATATGTTAGATCAGAACAGGCACCACTGAACACCACCAAAGTGACTCGGCAGCAGTGCAGGGTCTCTTCTGGTGGGTTGCCTCTTGACGACTTGACTGCTCCCTGTGGATTGCTGGTGCTGGGGCTGAGGCGGGGCTGACCGGGCTGTGGCTGTGGACAGGGTGTCGGAATGAGTGGCGTGGGTGCAATGCCTCTGAGGTGGTGCAGAGGTTGAGACAGCGGAAAAAAAAAAAAAGATATGAAAAACAAGTGCTCAAAATCATCAAGCAGACTCTCAGGTCATGTAAATCAGATGACATCAGTCACAAAAAAAGAAAATAAATAAAGAAAGAAAAATACATTTGTATGGCCCTGTAACAAAGTCCAGTGGCCTTTTCAAAACAGTTCCATAGGGAATTGTTGAGGCAGTTCGACAGAGAGGAAGACAGGACCAAAAAAAAACCAGTGGATTGACAACATTTCAGAAGGGACAGCAACACCATTTGCAGAGAGAGACCCAGGCTATGATACGCAACAGACAAAGCTAGAGGAATTCGGTGAATAGTTCTTCAGTGAGGCATTCCAGTGAGTTTTCACAGAGTTAAGATAGAGAGAGAGAGAGAAAAAAAGAAAGAAAGAGAGAGATATGATGATGAGGAAAGTGTGTCAATGTGCAGGATGCAGCTGTGTTGTTGTTGTTGCTGATGGCTGTATGTGTTGTTGCAGTGGCTGCAGTGGCACCAGGCGGCCCACGTGTTACTGGCAGGGACACAGGGCGGGGAGGTGTGGTGGCAGGTTCCCAGTCAGGACTGGAGCAAGATGAAGTTGTTCCAGTCCCATGGCTGTCCCTCTCTCTGCGGCAAGATCCTTCCCAATGGTGAGTGTTGTATATTCTGCGTAGCTGCGGAATTATCATATTGACTTGCTGATTGTTGAATGGTTTGGGTTTTGGTTGGCTGGTTTGTTCCTTGTGTACAGATGTTGCTGTGCGGGTTAGGTATTTGTTTTAAATTGTGTCTTTCTGTGTGTGTTTGCTGCAGGATAAGATTGGAGATTCAGTGTGTTACTGTCTTAAAAACCACTATCAAAAATGGAAATTTGCCTTCTGTTGCATGGCAGATTTTTATGGTCTTGAAAATAACTATCAAAATGATATTTTTTCCCATTGCACAGCAGACCAACAGAACAGTGATTAGGTAACATTAAAACAGTCAGTAAATAAAGTTCAGAAATGAATATTTAAGTGTTATGGAGAACATGTACAGAAATACCTCAAACACTAATCAAAACATTAACTAAACATGATATACAAGAGATCAGGAAGAAAGTATATATCAGAAAGATCAAGACACAATAAATAAAAGTTAAAGATGAAAACAATGCTAACACCTGTCAGTGATTACCTGGATGGTAAAAAGATGAAAACCATGCTAATACCTATCAGTGATTACCTGGATGGTAAAAAGATGAAAACCATGCTAATACCTATCAGTGATTACCTGGATGGTGAAAAGATGAAAACAGTGCTAATACCTATTAGTGATTACCTGATGGTTAAAGATGAAAACCACGCTAATACCTATCAGTGATTACCTGGATGGTGAAAAGATGAAAACCCACACTAATACCTATCAGTGATTACCTGGATGGTGAAAGATGAAAACCACACTAATACCTATCAGTGATTACCTGGATGGTAAAAAGATGAAAACCATGCTAATACCTATCAGTGATTACCTGGATGGTGAAAAGATGAAAACAGTGCTAATACCTATCAGTGATTACCTGGACGGTAAAAAGATGAAAACCACACTAATACCTATCAGTGATTACCTGGATGGTAAAAAGATGAAAACAGTGCTAATACCTATCAGTGATTACCTGGATGGTAAAAAGATGAAAACCATGCTAATACCTATCAGTGGTTACCTGGATGGTAAAAAGATGAAAACCATGCTAATACCTATCAGTGATTACCTGGATGGATAAAGATGAAAACCATGCTAATACCTATCAGTGATTACCTGGATGGTAAGCAGCACATACTGAATGTCCCCGGTCAAATTTGGAAACATTTGAATGGATCTTCAAAAATCTTGCAATTTTACGTGGTTGTTTGTGAGGTCAGTATCTTCACACAGTTAGATTTGGAGTTCTGTAGGACTTGAGGAAAGGAATGAAATGTTTAAGTTCATCAGTATATCTGAAGGTTGCATGTTTAGAGTACACACAATTTGAGTTGTGCATTAATCATTATTCTCTTTGTATGCATATCTTTTTTCCCGTCCATGTAACAGTAACATTAGCTTCTGTTGATCTCAGTGGTTGATAGTGACTCCAATGTTTCTGAAACACTGGTGTGAGGAGAAAGATGGGAATAATGGGCAGAGTTCATTTTTTCAGCTGTAGGGGTTTTAGTCTTGACAGCCAGTGGTATATGTCTTGAGATGAATAATGCTGGACAGTTACAGCAGTTACCAGATTTGATTCAGTAAGTCCATTGTGTTCAAATCAGTCTTTACTTGACTATGTGTGTGTATGCCGTGAGGATGAAAAATGTATCTTTAAATTCTTTTGTTCTTTATTTTGTTTTATTTATTTATTATTAATTTTTGTCTGTGCTTCTTCCATGTGTGTCCCAAAAAACGTCTTGTGTCACATTCCTCAGAGAGCCTGTGTGAGTAGTGCTTGAGGAGGTGTGCATGTGTAACTCCTAAATGCTTATCATGTCATGATATTAATGACTGTGCAAGTAGCTGTATGGTGTGGGCAGGCAAATACGTGTGCGTGGGCTACAGCGATGGAGTGGTGAAGCTGCTGGGGGACATGAAGACAGCCACCACTGTACACGTCTGGCAGCACTCCTCGGCGCCAGGTGAGACCTCACACTGACAGCCTCATATACTCACCCTGGGGTATAGATTCTGGAGAACATGGCACAGAGCAACAGACAGATGCACCGAAAACACATTCACCATACCTTTATTTTTCTCCCCATAGCCCCGCCATTCATCTGTGGGAAAATGGTTCTTGCTGGAAACTTGTAAACTGGAGGAAAATGATGATTATTTTGGAAAGTGGTAGATAGTTTAGAAATTAATCCTTCTGTCTTTTAAGGATATGTAAAAAATATGTAGTGATTTTAGTTTTGGCGTCATATACTATACCATGTTAGACCCATAGCATTCTACGGCAGTTAGTCAGCTCTGCCAGGCCAAATTTTTTGTGGCTAATGCAGTAATAATAATAATAATAATAATGAATATTTCTGTAGCGCAAATCCTAGATTAGCTCTAAGCGCTTTACAAGGACTAATGAAAACAAGCACGCAGTCATGTGATGCCCACCCCACTTCCGCCATAGGAGGAAAGCCAGTGGCAGTTTATTGTTGATCATAGGGCAGATGTTTTGACTGATGTACACAGAGAAAGAAATGGCAGAGGACAGTGAAGAGGAGGGAGAGGAAATGGCAAAGGCTGGGGAGCGCCCTGAGGACCCCGTGGCCATACTGTGTGTGGATTGTTCCGCTGACAACCATCTGGTGATGTCGGGCTGCGCTGACTCCACGGTGAAGATCCACAATGTGTTCACAGGAAAGGTAAGCCATGCTGCTGGCACTGATGATGTGTTAGCATGAAACAGCGAATAAGGAAAACTCCAGCATGGAACAGCAAATAGGTAAACTCCAGCATGGAAAAGCAAATAGGTAAAAAAACTTCAGTGTGGAACAGCAAATAGGTAAAACTCCAGCATGGAAAAGCAAATACGGAAAACTAACTCCGACGTGGAAAAGCAAAAAAGGAAAACTTGAGCATGGAAAAGCAAAAAAAAAAAAGGAAAACCAGCGTGGAAAAGCAGATTGGGAAAACTCCAGCATGGAAAAGCAGATAGGGAAAACTCCAGCATGGAAAGCAGATAGGGAAAACTCCAGCATGAAAGCAGATAGGGAAAACTCCAGTGTGGAAAAGCAAATAGGGAAAACTCCAGCATGGAAGCAGATAGGGAAAACTCCAGCATGGAAAAGCAAATAGGGAAAACTCCAGCATGGAAAGCAGATAGGGAAAACTCCAGCATGGAAAGCAAATAGGGAAAACTCCAGCATGGAAAGCAATAGGGAAAACTCCAGCATGGAAAGCAGATAGGGAAAACTCCAGCGTGGAAAGCAGATAGGTAAAACTTCAGCGTGGAAAAGCAAATAAGGAAAACTCCAAATAGGGTGTATCGAATGTAATCAAATGATGAACTAACTAGGGAGAATAGATGGTTGTAAGGTCATGGTCTCCTGGCTTCCCACCCAGATGTTTCAGTCATCTTCCTTTGACTGAACATGCTGAATTGTCTGTCAGGAAACATTTTCCTTGTTTTTCACATGAATTTGAGGGTGTCTTCTGGCATCTCTCTGGTAAAGGGAAAAAGGAATTGAGAGACCATTAGAATTTTAGGGGACTTATGGACTACTAGACCCATCATAGAACAACCAGAGCCAATGAATTCTCGAGAGACTTACACCATTAAGTGTTTACGCTGATTTTTTTGTTTTGTTTATCATTATCATATATCTTATTTTATTTCTTGTGTACGCTGATCTTACCATTCAAAATATGGTATTGAAACAATGTTAAGATAATTTTTTTTTTTCTTGAATGAAATAACATTGCATTTTTGCTGTTTCCACCAGTCGTTTGTCATGGATTTGATCAGAATTTTTTTTCTTACAGGCCTTTGAATTGAATTCAGTGTTGCACATTGTATGTGACTGGACATAACAAACTTGTCAAAGCAAACCTATAAAAGTTAGTAAATAATATTTACTGTATGTATGTTTGGACAAGTGCGTGATTCTTATGTGCCAGCATGTTTCTTGCCTGCACAAAGTTCACTCATTCTTCGGTTGATCTTTTCTCTGAACCTTTACGGTGCGAGTCATCCATGACTCATAGAGTTTACGTAGGCTTTACTGTGTGTTTTTGCTGTACAAGACTCGTCAGAGTGTCCTCAACAGTTAACGGACAATGCTGGTCGCCCACGATCCATACTCAGTGTGAGCTTCTGTGTGTCTGATTACTACTCTTTGAAGTATGGGTCATCCGAAACCCTCATTTGGGAGGGTTCAGTTCAAATGATGCAGCTGATTGTCTCCTCTTTTGATGCACACACACCAAAGTGGACCAACAGATTACAAATTGGATTTCTGACGAATATAGATAATTCCAAAGAAAATTTGTTCCACAGTTCAAGAGGTTTAATGTATCATGTGTGTATTTTGTGTCTGGGTCATGGGTGACACAGGAAATGTGGCAAAGGTAAGGTGATGTGTATGCACATGTAAGGGCATTGCTATAGTGTTTGCCACAAGGGCATGTGAATGTCGGTGGTATATATAGGAACGTAACTGGTTATATGCACGTGTGTCACCGTGTTGAATATAATGTTAATCATGATATCTAGATATCAAAATGAAATGACTGGAGTAAAAAACATAACATACATTTAACAAAAAAAAACAGAAAAAAAAAACAGTATCTGTAGGTGGATAAGAAAACTTAGTGCACAGAAGAGACATGTTCATTAAATCTTTGATAATTTCAGAATGCTGTCTCCATGTGTGTGTAACTGTTTGTTTACATACACACACACTGCCTGTCTGTCTGTCTCACTCACACACACACACACACACACACACTCTCTCTCTCTCTCTCTCTCTCACACGCACACAAAGAGATTAATATGCATTGTGATGATAAGTCTTGTAATACTTATGATTCTTGTGATGTATGCCCTCTTATGGACTCTTTGTTACTTCTCTCCATGCTGTTTTGCCTTTTGATGTTTCAGTTGGTGTCAGCCTTCAACTGTGCTACGAGCGCCGATGAAGACAATTCGGTGGAGTCTGTGGCCTTCTGTCCTGTGTGAGTGAGGGTTACTTGGCCTCTTCATCCTGCGCAGGGGGCGGTGTTCTCGCTCCTGTAGTTTTCGCTGTCTGTGTGCAAGATGACTTATTAGTCACCTTCAGGTTTAATATCCAGTCCCACCAAAGGCAATGCTGCAGGCTAGACTAACTGTTGCAGGACACTGGGGAATGGGGGCCATTTCTGACATTACAATGACATTACCAGATCAACAACACGTTAAGAGGGGCAGCAGAAATGGCAGTTCTTATGCTGGGCACCAACATGATTTGAACTTCCAACATCACACTGGCAGTTTGGTACTCCTCTTCTTTATTCTTCTTATAGAATTATCTGTTGGTGAGAGTTTTTAGTTTGTGACCATTCTTAGTATGGCCGATAAAGCATGTGGCATTGTGCCCTCAGGGATGACATTTACAAGAAAAAGCAATCGAGGTTTTTTTTTGTGTGTGTGTGTGTGTGTGTGTGTGTGTGTGTGTGTGTGTGTTTTGCGTGATTCATCCATTCCACTTGCACAAAATATACTTAATAGCCTACACTTCTACAGCGGATGGATTGGAATTTAACGTAGGTTCAAATTTTTTTTCAGGCACTGAAATACAAGACCTTGCTTTTAAGTCTCGTCTGAAGGACTTGGAGGGATTTGTAGTTGGCACAGATATTGTCCTATAGAGGAACTGTCTTCTAATCTGGTTTTTATATGGGAACTGAACCCAGGAGCCATGGCCCAAGAGAACAATGCCTTGTCCACAGGGCCAACCTATCCTCTTGTGATGACCTCATGAAATTAGCAGGGTGGTTTAAAGATCTAAACA
Source organism: Conus betulinus (assembly GCA_016801955.1). Classification (NCBI taxonomy): domain Eukaryota; kingdom Metazoa; phylum Mollusca; class Gastropoda; order Neogastropoda; family Conidae; genus Conus; species Conus betulinus. Next base: position 113,088 of record JADBJO010000092.1, on the reverse strand, counting down.
TCACAAGTGATTACACACTGAGGTATAAATTTCCAGCTCACATAATGCTGAAGGAAAGGCATTCACAAATAGTGAAGAGTGGGGGAAGAAATTTTCAGGTGTGGCCAAAGTTTGCAGTGGTTGCGTCCCTTTTTTCTTGCAATTTTTTTTTTCTTTTTCAGTCTGTGCTGTTTTCATGATCTCCCATTGTCTCAAGGTCTGTTTGACTTTTTGATCCCTTTCAGTGATACATGGGTTGGTGTGACAACAGTGGTGAAACTGATAGGATGTAAGTTCTTGGTCTCCCAGTTGTCAGAGCATGGTGCAAATTGATGCAACACAGTGGCTGGTTTCACAGGTATCTTCATCAGGACCAAATCTAAAGAGGACAGTCAGTGGTGTATGTGTCACTGCGGCAGTGGCTTTGTTGCAGTGATAGCTAGAAGGTCTTTCATTTTCCTTATGCTGAGAAGGTATAACAAAGAAACTGTCAACAAGTGAGTAAAAAGTCCTAGTCCATTAATGAGAATATTGATTTTTACTAGGCACTTTTGTTTTATTGTGAATGGGCAGTTTGTGCACAGTTTGTATGAAAAATCTATTATTTATGTATTTGGATATACATGTACATATTTTTCAGGCTTTGATTTATAAGTAGATTTTGAAGAGTTGTTAGTGAGTCTGCCAGACAACAGGGCAAACAAATTTAAAGACAAAACACGATGCTTTTCAACCTCTTAGGTCTTCTTCAGGCAAGTTAATTAAACAACATTCAGGACAATGAAAACAAAGAACCAGCAATCACTTACATTCTCAAATTTGGTGCAAGATTGCTCGTTCTTCATTTTCATCATCCTGAGTGTTGTTATCCATCCTGAAAAAGACCTAAGAGGTCGAAACATGTCGTGTTTCGTCATTTAATTTGCTTGTCCCTGTTGTTTGGCGCACTCACTAATAATTCTTTAACAAATTTGTATTGATTTCTGTCTGTAGTCACCACACTTTGAAATTAAACAGCAGAGTTTGCATTTATGTATAAAGGTAGAATGTGAATTCAGGTGTGTACAGCAGAGTTTGCATTCATGCATAAAGGTAGAATGTGAATTCAGGTGTGAACAGCAGCAGTTTGCATTTATGCATGAAGGTAGAATGTGAATTCAGGTGTGAACAGCAGAGTTTGCATTCATGTATAAAGGTAGAATGTGAATTCAGGTGTGAACAGCAGAGTTTGCATTCATGTATAAAGGTAGAATGTGAAACAGCAGAGTTTGTGTTCATGTATAAAGGTAGAATGTGAATTCAGGTGTGAACAGCAGAGTTTGCGTTCATGTATAAAAGTCGTATGTGAATTCAGGTGTGAACAGCAGAGTTTGCGTTCATGTATAAAGGTAGAATGTGAATTCAGGTGTGAACAGACATGTTCTCTGTGTGTGCAGAGCTCCCTATGCGGCCACAGCCACCAACAGCGGGGCGGTGGAGGTTTGGGACCTGCCCACATCGGTTGTCCGCCACACCCTCCAGCACCCTGTGAGTTCAGTCATCGTCCTCTTACTGTACGCATCTCTCTCTTGGTGTTCCCAGTTCATTCACACTCACTGTGACAGGTCAGCCTATCACCTCCTGCAGTTCTGTATCAGAAACTTCATCTTTTCTGTCACTCTATTTGCTTCTGTGCATTTCCTTTCTTGCATTAGAAATTCCTTTTCTGTCATTCTCTTTGCTTTGTACGCATTTCCTTTCTTGCATTAGTAATTCCTTTCCTATCATTCTCTTTGCTTTATGCCTTTCATTTCTTGCATTAGAAATTTCTCTCTTTTCTGTCTCCCTCTTTGCTTTTTACATTTCCTATTTTGCATTAGAAATTTCTCTTTTCTCTATCACTCCCTGTGCTTGTGCATTTCCTTTTTGTCGTACCAGCTCATTCACTTTATAAAATCTTGTTTTTTTACTGCCAGCTGTTGTACTCTTTGTTTCTGGTTTTAGTAAATGGTCTTATTGATAAAATGAAAATGCATAGGACTCGTCAATTAGTTGGTTGTGTATTGCTGCTGCTGCTTTGTTTCTTGGCTGAAAAACTCCAAGCTTCATCTTCAGCGACAGCTTTGTGTATATGACTGATAATGACCCCATTGTTAAATAGCCACAGTCCCTTTCCGGAAATGGTTGTAAGCTCATGTTTATTCATTTGTTGAATACTATTTAGGTATAATTATGTAATAACTTATTTATTCTTTTTCTTTTTTTTCCTTCAGAACGTGGGTGAAATGGTCAGACAGCAGCAGAAACATATTCGATAAACCTGATGTATTTTTGCACCCAATGTCTTTTTTTTTTCCCTTTTTTTCTTCTGGGTTCTAAACTTTGAAGGGGTGTTGTATCATGGCGTGTTAGTTAGTCATATTGATTATCTTGGAGTGGCTCTGGGTGGTCCACTGTGCTAGTCTTGATTAAGAATAAAGAGTTTGTTTTTTTTTATTAACAAATACTTGCACATCGGTTTCAGCACAAGAGTGGTGGGAAAAGGTGGTTGATGGAGTTGTGACTTTAAATTTTTGACTGTTCTTGAATAATGCCAGCTCACACTGGAAGACAGAAGCCATGGAATTGAGTGTGTGTCTGCCAGTCACAGAATAGACTACATGTCTTGTCCATCTTGTAATCAGTATGTTTCGTGAATGTGATCAGTCTTGATCAACTGCATGACTGTGATCCGTCATGGGAGGTAATCTGTGAATTAGACATGGAGTGAAATGGCTGTTGTCTGTGTGTGGAGTATCAGTCACACGTGTAGTGATGTCCACAGTGATGGTAGTGGATTGTGCAGTCGAGGTGGCTGTCTTGGTGACTGGGGAACACTGCCTGTGCAGGAAGGAGTGTCCAGACTGAAGTGGGCCTCCCCCGCCCCTCTGCTCTTCACTGGGTGTTTGGATGGCGTCACGCGCCTGTGGGATGCACGCTCTGGCACCACCATAACTGCTCTCTCAGGACACGCCAGACACAACTGCATACTGGATTTGATGTTTCAAGGTAAACATTACAGCAAGAAGAGAGAGAGAGAGAGAGGGACACAAGGGCATGTGTGGTCTGAAAGACTTGTGTGTGTGAAAACTGAAAAAAATGAGTCAGTGTCCTAGCTCTCCCAGAGCAACAGAACAGTTCAATACTATATGACAAATGCCACCAAACTCTTGTGCCTGCTTTCTTTGGATTTTATGACGAGTATAGAATTAATACACTATTCTTGCAGGTATTTATGATATTTTTGTAAATGTCATTTTTGGTGAACACATTTCAATTTTGATTACACGTGATGTCGAAGACAGCATCACAAAGTGTAATTTTGTATTCCGCTGTGATTCAAATGAAGAAACAAGAAAATAAATGATGATTAATGAACAGAACCTTGTGTAAGTTTTAATCTCTACCAAAAACTGGTTTTAGTCTCCACCAAAAACTGATGACTTTTAGTAGATCATAACTAAATGAGACCGGAGCGGCCAACCCTCTGAAGAAACTTGTGCTGGTAACAAGCACTGTTAATTTAGATTTGTTTCATCTGGTAACAGGCCAACACTGAATCTGTCTTGGATACATATTCTGTGCACATTTCTTTGTTGAACAATAGAGGTTTCTCAGAGACTGAGCTCTGTTTGTTCCTTCTGCAAGTACATTTGATAGCAAGTTCAAATCTTGGTCATAGCAATACCCAGTTCTTTTTCCTAAAAGAAAAGTTTCAGATGCCCGCAACTTTCACATCCTTGATGCATCAAAGCAGTGATATCATGCTATCAGCAGTTTGTGTATGGTCATAGAAAGCATTCAGGAAATTATTGCACACCTGTGTGAAAGAGGCGTATGTTCTGATGTTCTGGCATGTGGTACAGAACAATCCACCTTTGTTGACCATTCGATTTTGAAACAATTCCATCTTTCTTGGAAGGGGTGCATGACAATCCACATGGAGACAGTTTGGTTGTGTGCTGTTTGGAACACAAACGCTACATGAATCGTCAGCTATGGTCCCGGCTGGACTTCTACTCTTCGTGCAAACCAAGATCACCAACCTTTGCCTGCCTTTGTCAGGCCACAGCTTCTGCCGCAGGTGGCATCAGTGTTCCTCCTCCCACCTGTGTGTTGTGATAATGAAAGAGCAGCTGACTTCTGACTTCTTTCTTTTGCGCATTATTGGAAAAACCCCGGTTAGTTTTGAGCAAGGCTACAATATATGATCATTTTGTGACTGTTTACCATGCCAACACTTCAATTGGCTACTTTGTAGTTATTGATCCTGTGTTATTTGATGCTTTGTCCACAAGATGTGCAAATAAAATGGGTCATGTCCATCAGTGTTAAATTTTCATTCGGACGACTGACCTGATAGGAGCTAACACTATTTGACATTTTTAGTTTTGAAAGGAACCGTGTTAGGAGACCGCCACCTCAGTGCATTACTGCAATGAAAACAAAACCACAGCCAGCTTTCTTCCTCCATAAGAAAGGCTTTGGTCCTTCGCCAAGAGCAGGAGTCCCTGGAGACCCACGACATACTGCAAGGCTTTGGTCCTTCACCAAGAGCAGGAGTCCCTGGAGACCCACAACATACTGCAAGGCTTTGGTCCTTCACCAAGAGCAGGAGCTCCTAGAGACCCTTGAAGTATGGCGAGGCTCCTGTTCATTGAAAAGAAACTTGGGTCCCTGGAAACCCACCATGTTTTGCATGCAAAATTGTAAGCTATTTACAGTGAAGTTTGAGAATTTTGGCTTTTCAAGTAGGCTTGTACACTTTAGTCCAAGTCTAGCACTACCAATACAAACTGCTATGACCATCTCTTTGACAGAGAATATGACTTTCACAGCAAATTCTCTCTGCACACCTGATATTGGCATGTAAGTAAAAACATTTTCCTTTAGGGACAGCTACAAACTTGAGGTTCAGTTTTAACATTTCGTATACAACAATTCCTCAGATTCATCTTCTTCTACAGCAAAGTTGGCGCACAAATCAGAATTGCTGTGATATGTGCAATAATGCTCATGCCATGTGGCAAAGCAGGGAGGTGCTTACTGAAGGCGTACCATGATTGCCAAACTATAAACTGCGACTTTTTCCCCCCTAAACTGTCTCCTGAGGACACCACACTGGCAGTGGCCTGTTTCATGGATTACCCCCAACCCCCACCCCACCCCCACCCCCAACTCACAATCAGGTTATATTGCAATTTGCAGTGGACGGGTGAAACCGAGAACCAATGTTCGCAAATCTTCTTTGACCACTTTTCACAGAAAGAAAGACTTGGGTAGGAACGGTAAGCCAAATGAACATCGTTAACAATGACAGATGAAAAAAAAGTTGTGCTTGATTGCTCATCAGCACCATGTGAGCAAGCAAACATGCTGAAAATGAAAAGTCAAGCCTATGATGCGTATTTGAAATTGAAGGCTTTTACTGCTCCAACCATGGTCTATGCAGCAAGGTAAGTTTTCCCGATGCAAGAAAATTGAAACAGTCCATGATTATCAACGATTCAAGAAAATTAGGCATAGTCTCAACAGCACATGACATAGAAGCCACACCAGCGCATGTGCGAAGACGTCCACAGACATCGTGGCCAGCATCAATGAAGAGTTCTGGACACTTTCAAGTCTGACATTGAGTTTGTCCTGGGGGTTTTACTGCCGCTGAAAACAGTGATGGAAAAAAGATTGAATGGCTGTTCTATTTTCCCCCTTAATTGTATGTATTTTCCTTTCCCGTTTGTGAGTACATGATAGTCGTATCTTAGAATGTGTGCTTTGCTTTGCCATTTTCGTAATTGGTTTTCACAATCATCTGCTTATGTGTTGTTGTCTCCTTTTTTTTTTTTTTAAAAAGATATCTGGCAGGTGCGGTTTATAACCTTGGAATAATGGCAGTCATGAAATATGTTGAAAAAGTTGATGAACTCTAGAAGCTAAGTCACACATATTCTTATATAAGAGTTATGACGGAACTTAGGTATTATCTAGAAAGAAAAATAACAACAAACCCAACAGCATTGTAATGATGCAAGCAATGTTTGCACATAAAGATTGTCTTGAACATCATTAATTGGAAACAGATTCTGGACAAGCTGAAAAGAGGGTGAAAGATATTTAATACATTCATTTTCCAACCAGTGAATTTCTTTAGTTAACACAGATATGTGTGAAAATGTTTTGTCATATAAATTTGAAAGTGCATCGGATGGTATCAGAAGTGTGATTGACAGAACGGATGGGGTGCATATCAAGTGATCTTTTCTTGTTTCCTTGTCCCTAACTTATTCACCATTATGTTTTGTTTTTTTTTTTTTCCAGGGACGGGACATGCTTGGTGTCTGCATCTGAAGATGGAACAGCCCGTGTGTTTGATTTGAGGTTCACCCAGTCCTAGCACCAGATCCTTAGTCCATGGAATAGGCTCACACAGTTCACGTCCACCCTGTTTCTTTCTGCAGAAGTTGATATGCTATTCCACTATTGCAATTTGCTTAGTGAGTCATTATGCAAGCTGTAAAAAGATTGCTCAAGAATCAGTGAATTTGAAAAAGATCTTTTCACCTGAATGTCTTCAAAGGCACTGGTATTGACCATAAAAAGAAACATGAAAAACGGTCCATTTATGAAAAGGTTTCCTGCTGTGGTCCATATTCAAAATCAGTGGAGCTTAAGATGCTGATTTACGTTTAAAATGGGGATATGTTCTCCATTTATCAGCTGTATTGTGTATTAGGATAATTTGAAAAGGTGTGTAAATGTGTAAAATATCCACAGAAGTATTCAGTGTAAAACGCATGTAAATAAATTCGGTTACTTTCCATTCATGTGTGCATGTGATGGTGTTTTGCGACCATTTTCCATCAAGTTTGCATGTGATGGGTGTTTTATTACTACTTTCCATTGGGAGCTTCATACTACAGCCAAACCAACCACACAGGGTCCTTTCAGGCTGTCCCTGTGTTGAAAGAGAGGTTGAAAACAACAAAAACACTATCATCCGCTCACACATCACATACGACAAATGTTGTAGTGGTAAATGTATTGCAGCATAATCAAAAGATACCATACCACACATGCACATCTAGAAATCAAAGACCCTGGGAGTAGGAGATAAAAATTTTATTTACAAATCCAAGAACTTGAAGAGGTGGTGAAAATAACCAAGGATTCAGAGACAAGGCGGAGCAACTGCCGCAACAATAAATATACAGGTATCAGATGATGCAGAATTATTGAACAGGGTCAGTGTCAAACCAGAGAATATGCTCACCCCCCCCCCCCCCAAAGTTTTCTTTCCTCTTCTTAAGAACGTAGGCAGCATGTAAACACCAGCAACATGCGAACAGTGGTGAACAGGAAACACAGACGAGTACAAGGCAACCCATTTTGTCAACAAATGGAGGGAGGAGGGGAAACGGTATCATTCGTACACCAGATTATATCCTATTGCTACCTGAAGTTAGACCTAGTCTCCCAACAAAAAAAAAATACACTACTCACGCGTAGCTTTTGACAGCCATCTGGCCATCTTCTTCAGCGATGCTGTTGCTGACTGAGTGAACTCGATACAGATTATGTTACAGACCCATGGGACATACCCAGGTCACATGACCGAATCAATGAAGAGTACACCAGGGGCAAGGTGTAGCGGCCCCCAGTTCCGGTTGAGCGGAGAGTTGGTGGCTGCAATGTAGATGGCTTCCTTGACCCCTCGCTGGAACCACTTGTTTTCTCTGTCCAGGATGTTGACGTCCGTGCCAAATTGGTGTTGCTCGGAGTGCAGGTATGCTCCCACGGGTGAAGAGTCCTTCTTGTGTTTTGGAGGGGACGTTCTGTTTCTCTGACATAGTGTTGGTTGCAGTCACAGCAGTCTGTTCTGTAGATGACGCCGGATTTGTCGAGTTTGTTGGTTTTGTCCTTGGGGGCGACGACTTGGCTGCGGATGGTGTTAGTGGGCTTGGGATGGACTGCGACCCCTAGTTTCCTGATCTTCCTGGTCAGAGCTTCACTTACACCTCCAACACAGGGAATGGTTATATGTCCCTTGGGCTCTTGTTGTTCTCTCGCTTGTGGTTGGGGTGAGGTGGTTGATCTCTTGCTTCCTGGGCTGTTCCAGGCCCACTTCTGGTAGCCCGAGATGGTGAGCACTTCCTTCAGGTCGTCTTTCTCGTGCTGAGCCTCTTGAGTTGAGCAGTTGGTATTGGCTCTGTGGGTGAGAGTTTGAATCAACCCAAGTTTATGTTCCAGAGGTTGGTGGCTGTCAAACTGCAAGTATTGGTCTGTGTGCGTCAGTTGAAGGTAGACCATGAAGGAGAGCACACCCTCTGTTCTGGTGATGAGTGTCCAGCGTTGCAATGGAGTCATGCTGCTCTACTTCCCTCATGAATTTGATGGCTGGATGTTGGTGTTTCAGATGTTCAGTGAACTGTTCCACCAGGCGTTGGGGTAGGATGGTCATGGTGTCGTCTACGTAGTGGCCCCAGTAGCGTGGGGGCGAGTGGAACGAGGCCAGTGCTTTCTCTTCAAAGTCCTCCATGAAGAGGTTGGCTACTATAGGGCTCACTGGTGAACCCATGGCTGCTCCTTTCTGCAGATAGAACTTGCCTAGGAAGGTAGTGAGACAACAAGCTAAGATGTTGCCGATGTCATCCACTGTCAGAGATGTGCATTGGTGGAGAGTTTGGTCTTCTGTAACCTGCGTCCAATGATTTCCACACTCTCTTTCACTGGTACACTGGTGAAAAGTGCCGAGATGTTTTATGATACAAGGAGTTCATTCTGGGAAAGAGTGAAGTTACTCAGTTTCTCCACTAGGTCGGCGCTGTTGTGGATGTGGTGTCCTATGTGTCCTACCAGAGGGGCCAGAATGTCTGCAACGAATCTCGCTGTCTGATACATGAGGGAACCTCTGGATGCAACTATGGAACGGAGAGGGACGTCGTTCTTGTGCACCTTAGGTAGACCATAGAACTTTAGTACATCTGTCATGGTGGGGTAAAGTTTCCTGTACCGTTCCAACGTTAGTCGGCCCGTGTCCTTGAGGCGTTTGAGTATCTCTTTCAGTTTGTTGGAGAACTTGGTTGCGGGGTCTTTCTTGAGAAGTTCATTGGTTACTGCGTCTTCCAGGAGTTTGTTCGCCTTCTCGTAGTACATGGATTTGGACATGATGACTGTTGCAAGCCCCTTGTCTGCTGGCAGAGTCATTATGGAATCTTCTGTCTTCAAGTCCACCAGAGCACATCTTTGATCAGCCTTGGGGTTGGATTTATATATCCAGATTATATCCATTGGGAATTCAGAGACAGTTCTTCATTGAAAACGGTGTTCCTGTTCTTAATGCTGGAGGGAAGATCTGATCAGACACATGGCCAAATCATCAGCTTTTGTTCCCAGCAATTGTTTGATTCTGAAGCATAAGCGCTTAAGTATTTCACTTAATTCAATTGGGTCCTTTTTCTCAAATGAAGTATTTCATTGTTACACCCTATTAAGTTTATATTCCAATGCTTGAAGAATAAAAAAAAATGTGTGAAAGGTGACATGACATTGCAAAAGTGCAAGAAATACTGTGGCTAAACTTTGAATTTAAAAGAAAAAAAAAAAGAAGAAAAGAAAATGAACAAACCCACACACCATAAAATGCAATGTAACTTACAAAAACAGATAACAGAAATCAAATGAACAGATCAATAAAATAAATGAATTCAAAAGACTGCAGTTAAGTGACAAGGTAGTAATCAGTGATAAGCACCTCCCATGGAAGCCAAAGATTTAGGATTTATGTGGGGTCATCTTCCTTTATTTTACATTATGCACTTCCGAATCGATCTGAATCCATAAAAACAAACAAAAAAAAATCAAAACAAAACACCACCTGCCTTCATTCCTTTTCAAAATTTTAACAAAAAACACAGTTGTAATGAAAACAACCTTTCTCCAAAGATTTTAATGCACGTTGCCCCAAAAGTTCTTAACTTAATAATGTGTGGTGTCAAAGACTTTTGCCAATATGACATATTGCACAACCCATAAATAGTTTTATAAAAGATGAAAAATAGTGATCACATGATATAATCCACGCTAAAAGGAAAACTTTCCATGCAGCAGGTGCGAGACATATTACATGCAAACAACAAACATATTCTCATGCACATTTTTTCTTCCAATCATTTACCTCAGTATCTTTTACCACTGAATATGACTCCAGAGATGTTTATATTATCATACCATTAAGCTTAACCGATACCTTATTGCTCAGTGTGGTACACTGAAAGCTTGCAATAACAGGATTGACTACCTTCACCTCCCCTCCATCCCCTCAAAACAAAAACCACCACCACCACACACACACACACACACACACACACACACACACAATTCATCCTCTCCATTAAAAGTGCCTAAATTCTCATATCAATTATCAGTTAGGTCTTTTCTTCCTGAAATCCTTTGCATCCATGGAAAACCTTTTGTCTGATGGACTTCAGATCTTGTAAACTCCAAATTCAGATCTGCACATTCACCCTGGCTTTAGTCTCCTATAATTATCATGTCACTTAAATGAAGTATCATAAAGTTGGAAGCAAATAATGAATATACTGATATCTTAAAAAAAAAAAAAAAAAAAAAAAAAAGTGTGGCGTAAAGTCAGTGTTCAAGTCTGTCCACCCCAATCACCTTCCTTGAAAAAAAAAAAATAACACACACACTCGTGAAAACTCTATAAAACCTGGCAAAGCATGAAAAAATGACTGTGGAAGTAGAATAATATCAAATACAAGAAAAAGAATACAAACACAGTAAGTAAGAAATAGGACCTCTAACCACAGCTAAGAGTATATCCTGAAATATGATCCATCCATATTCATTACTTAATACAACTATCTGGTACAATTTATTTTGATTTGCAATATTGTAATAGCTCTTTACTCCATCAAAATACTTTGTCAGTGTAATGACTGCACATAAAATCATTCTACAATTCCACTGATTTGTTTAGTTTTGCTTCTGATTTTTTCCCCACATCAATTCCATAAACTGACTTGAATGCAGTTCTACAGCTTCAAAAAAACACACACCCTCTTCAAGAGATTGCTACTATGAATTGGTTGGACATAATCTCTGAATAGAGTAAAAATATATTTTGGGTGTATATGATATAATGATGATGATAGTAATAATAATACCTGCATATTTTAGGTGGATGAGAGATATAAATGGTGGACAATTTCTATGTACGATCTGATCTATGATTTTCATCCATTTATGATTCAGCCTATGATTTCATCTGGAGGTTACACTGAAAGAAAAGCAAAAAGATCCTTGTCAACATCTCATTGAATCAAAGAAAAAAAAAAAAAAAAAAAAAAAAAGTAGCAGCAGCACACCAAATCTAGAGGATCAAATTTGGCAAGAATGTTCTGCAGACCTTTCCAGTAGAAAAAAAAAGAATTCTCTCTCTCTCTCTCTCTCTCTTTTTTTTTTTTTTTTTTTTTTTTTACTGAATAGGTCTAGTTTTACATGTTAGCTGTCACTCAACAAGGAAAAAATCTATCAAGCAGACGTAGATCCTTTATTCCAGTATGAATACTTGTAAGCAGAAAACATTAAAGAAAGGTTATAGATAACAGGCCTGCATTTATGATACTTTTCCAACTGATCAGTGACTTGTCAAGAGTTCATTTTCATGTCAAGAACACGAGTAAAGGAAAAGATAATCCCATCCTCAACAGAACATGATCCATTCCTCTCCAAAGTAAGTAAAACTTCAAACAAAAGGAAAGGGGAAGGGGGAGGGTGTGTGTTACAATCTTTTCCGTGACACCTGATCTGAACTGGCTCTGTATAGCCATGCCTCAAGTTCACACACATCTTAGGACTGAGCAACGTACATCACGAGGCCTAATCTGGATGCTTAACATTCAAACTAGAACATATAATTGTCATTCATGCTCAAAACCTTTGATCAATGAATGTTAATTTCATGTGTGCCAGATGACAAACAAATTTCCAGAGTTCAACTTGGTATATATGTTTCTGACAGGAGGAGGATGTTTGTAGCCCAGTCAACCTACTTGGAGGGGGTGTAAGTGTGTGTGCACAGATAATATGTCATTACAATAAATTAATTAACCAACAAAGTCTAATCTGATTAACAGCATTTCTATTCCCTGAAAAACTGAATGCACATTCTACCTTGCAAGACTTCATACCTTACAGAAATGAATAATTTTGATCATGAGTTTATGAAGACCTGTACATTATCAAACAAGAAAGATCATGAGTTTATGAAGACGTATACATTATCAAACAAGAAAGTCTACAATAAGAGCCAATCACAAGAGTCAAACTAAAGTTATGATAAAACACACCAATCAGAATGTTGGTAATCCTGATGATGATGATGATGACAGTTTGATTACAAAATCTCTTAACGACAGAAAGTAAAAAAACTGACAGAATGTAATATTATTAGACTTGAGATCTGAAATTCAAGGGACTGAAATGTTCTCCTCGGGTAATCCAAAATTTTAGTTTGATAAATAATGCTGTTGGAAGCAAGCTGTTGGAAGCAATAAATCCATTTGTGTTAACCCATTTATTTTCAGTTAAAATGTAATTAACAGTACAAGGTGTGGCAAAGCATGCACACAGACACTAATGCGTATGCAACTGAAATGTGAATACACTATACCAAGTCAGAAGAAGAAAATCTGTTTCAAAATAACAACAGGGGGGGGGGGGGGGGGGGGGGGGGATCGCACAACTATACAACCCTTCCAAATATGAAACCTGACATGTACAAAAAAAGTGTAGTTTTGTGACATGGCAAGATTTCATTTCCAGTAGAGGCCACCTGAATGGATGTGGGCGAAGAGGGCAGGGAAAGCCATGCAGTATTGTCATCCTTGTTCCACCTGCTATGGCACTTGTGGCATTTCAAAGAATAAGCCTAACGTAACCACATTCTTTCTGCAGAGTAAACTGCCCTTGCCACTTGGAACCTTTCTTCTCAAAACTATCCAGAAAGTACACACATGTCCCTTTCTTTTTCCTCTCTTGAAATTTATATCCATTTTTTTTCCCCTTTGTAATGCATCTACATCAATTTGGGTGTATTTTAATCTCACTCAACCAACTGACCGACAAATAACCCAAATAAGGTATATTGCGGTTATTAGATTTGAGAATCCCTTCTCTCTGCTCTCCACCCCTTTTTATATGGATGATGTTCTCTGGGTTACTCTGCCATTTTCCTACTGCTGCTGTATACTCTATACATGAAACAAGTCCTACTTCTTTCTTTTCTTTTAGAGCATTAAAACAGATCAAATCAATGAACTGACATGTGCCTATAGTAACTCCACCTAAAATCTCAGTGACGTAACTGACAAATACTTCAGTCAATAATTTTGATTTATCTACATGTCCACAGAGACTTCCTAATCTAAAAGAGAGTGAGAGAGAAGGAGAAAAGCATAAACTTTTTTTCCTGCTAATCTGTTGTCTTTCCTAACTGTCAACAATCAGGATCTAAGCTCAAAATTTTATGTATGCACAGTAATAATTAAGACAGTGTCGACTTGAAAATAAAACAAAACAACCATATAATGTATGAGTTTTTTTGGTCAAGGAATATTTCAATTTCAACTGTCTTTTAAATATGTTTCGCATACTTCTTTTTTTAAGAAAAAAAAATCTACGCACAATAATGGCTTGAGAAGGCCTCAAACATGCATAAAAATAAAAAATCATCAAATCAGATCATAAGCTGGCCCTAAAAAAAAAAATGCTATGCTATCATGTTCCTGTCCTTGAAGCATTTTCTTCCAGATCAAGGGTACAAATCAAGGGGCCACTGCAGTGTGCATGCATAGTACAAACAGGCGAGCACCCGACAATGTGCGCGCGCACTCTTACGTACACATTATCAATATATTTGCCTTTTTGAGTACAGACCTGATGCTAAGGGGGAGAGAGTCAGGGCCTCATAAACAGTCTTTCATTCAGACTCTTATTGAGAGACGTATTGATAACATGTCAAATAAATCTCTCTAACTCTTATCGAGAGACATATTGATAATATGTCAAACAATCTCACCTTCTCACACACACACAAGCATGCACACTGGCAATCATACTGATGCAAATACATAAAAATGTATATAATTTACAGAAGGGGAAACGTGCTGGCCAACGAGCCCTGTGTGCAATTTGCGCATGACTTTATGAATGCATGTTTAAGTTCTCTACATATCACAGAATCGTGTATATTCCACCTTTCTCTCTGTCTCTCTCCCCCCCTCTCTCCAGCCTTGCACATTCTCTAAGCGCGTTTGTAAATAAGGATACTGCCTCGCACAAACACACGTATGCACATGCATATGCACACACATAAACAATCATGCACCATTCACATTAAAAATAAAAAAAAAAAAAACTACATGATGAGTGCAAAAACAATACAGCAAACAATGTCAAATGACCTAGGAAATGCATTCTCACTTTGTAACACCCCCCCCCCCCTCACCTTTCATTGTATCAGCTTCATTTCAAATTTCATCATTACTTTCCACTTGAATCTTAAATCCTATCACATCTTACAAATTTTTGTTGAATTTACTCCTTACAAATCAACACTGACAAGCCTGTAGTTGCATTTAGTTCCAATTTTGCCTCCTGGCTTCACATTCTATGGTAGTTTATCTCCACAAATAAATAATTTTGTATTTATGAGACTTCGTCACTTCAAACGAGCCAACAATTTTGTTTAATATCACTGTTAATATCATATTGGTTTTACACACATCAACAATAGTCATTCAAAATTCATACAGCTGTCTGTATGTCAACTACATGACTTACATAGCCGTGTGCATTGCAAGCTGGTTTAAATCATCATCATCACCTTGTTTTCCATCAGAAAGCAGGGAAGAAAACGGAGAGAAGTGGATATCTGTCACAGGATTAGTGAGGCAATGGTGAAAGAAGTGTGTGGTTATTGACCAAAGTTGAAAGACATGGTACAAACAATCCTTCCACTTTACACTCATCAACATGGGGGGTCAGGGGAGAGGGTGGTGGGGGCATGGGGGGAATTATTCTTAAGAGAGGCATCCAGACAGCCAATTTCCATGCAGAAGAAAAAAAAAAAGAAAGCTATACTCAAAACAGATGTTGTGAGGGGAAATAAAAAGTGGTTACTGAAATCCTCAGATTCATGCATAAAACAGGTGGGAAGTGAGAGCACCGTCAGCTCCCAGGTCAGCATGCAAACACTCACAACGTTAACAGTAGCAAAGTGCCATTCAAAATCCACTCTCTTTTGGTATAATACTTGGAACACATTGGAGCCAAAGAACTCACATGGTCAACAGGCATAAGTAGTGGAACAACACTAGTAGGCAACAAAAGTCATGCACAAATACCTTCCACACATCGTCCATGTTTTTGAATGGAAATGCACACCCGTTATGGAGATTTTTTTTTTTTTTCTTCTTTCATGTTCGACATGGTAACAAGAAATGGTTCACTGCACATGAATCCAGGTGTCAAAACTCTTTGCACAGTCTTGATGTCTGCGCGTCGTTTGACCCTTGTCACGAATAGTCAATACCGGGGGGCCAGAGTTCACACAACCATCTTCAAAAGAACTGAAGCAGACCTTCCTTTCAAGCAACACAAAGTTCTTGCTAGAATGGAGGATATCAACAAAGCTGTCCAGCGCATCACTCTCAGAACTGGCCACAGCACACCAGTCTAACACTTTCCTTGGCAAGCAAAACGCAATGAACTCTCTCACACACACACACCTAAAATACTATTTACATATCATTACTGTCTTGCACATTCCTTGAATGAAAAAAATGGTTTTCACTGCCTGAAGTTCATCATCTGCAATGTTGTAATAAATACGGATGTAGGGGATAAACACAGAAGCTTCTTTTTATCAAATATTTTAAGCAATGAAAGCAAGGCAAAAATGTGCTTTTTCCAGTTTGTAAATACAGAAACTGCAAAGCAATATTACATCACACTGCAAACAGAAAATAGATTTGCATGTACCGGTACGGAAACTCAAACAAACCTGACGTGCCAGTGTTGTGCTATGGTGTCTTGTGTATCCATGGATGTTGATTATGTTCTGGTAGTATCGGGCATAAGCTGCTGTCTACTGTCAATCCCTGAATTTTCCATAAATCTTAAGACTGCTCACTTCGGATATTTTCTGTCTTGGAACGTTCTTTTCTCAGCCTCCAGGACTGTGCTCAATAGGTTCACTTGCCAAACACCCAAGTTCTGCCGCATGACTTTCAACTGCTTTACTGGTACTGATTCTTCAGTGGTACTGGTCTCCAACTGCACTCCACTCACTGCCATAATTCTCTCCAAAATTTGCATCATAATCCAGAAATGAATTCTGCTTTCAGTAACTAGCGACAGTTCTGTTTTTGAGAACAATACAAATGGCCAGCAAGAAACTGCAGTCGGATGTAAACAAAAGTAACAAAACCCCGAGGGCCCCCCAAAATAAGCCGGTTAATTCTACTGTATATAATCCTATTTACCCACAAAGACAAATCAGAACAACTAGGTGAGGCAAAAACTGAAGAAGGCAAAAAATTATAATCCAGACTGGTTCCAAGCAAGGACATAACTAAAATTTCTATGTGAGCCCTTGGCTGACAGCAGGCTTTTATTGTCAGTGCCATAACAACCTGGTTAGTGGACAAGCGTTTATTTGATTTACCTTTCAGTTATGTTTTTCCACCCTATCAAATTTATCGTTACCAAATTTACTTCAGACAGCACTGAATGAAATTAAGAAACTTGGGTAATTTTCAATAACCTCCCCCCCCCCCCCCCCCCCAACTGTTTTCATTCCAAATTGTATCAAATGTACATACGTCCCACATAGTCCATATAACAAAAAGAAATGCTGGGTCACCCATAACAGGCAGACTGGAAGGTAACTGATGAAAGCTATAAAGCAATCGAGAAAGCTGAGCTGATCACTGACTTTTAAAAAAAATCTAATTATATACACTACACTTCACTGTGTATTTGTTTTTCTTTTTTTTAAACCAGTTTTTCACACATCCATGAAACATGTCAAGAAATGGGTTAAAGTAACCATCAGTGTGTTTCTTGCTGTCAGATTCACATTTGGATATCTTTCAAAAGCAGCACTGGATACTCCAGAGCAACTGTTCATTAAAATGATGTCTAATACTCTAGTTTTGTTTCAACAATGTTGAAATCATTCTTCAGAGCTGAATTCACTCCTGGAACTCCTCCTCTCACTATGAGAGCCCTATTCCTTCTGTCTTATGAACTAGGCCCTGCTTGCTATCACCAGTTCCCTTGGAATTGCTTCCTGATCCAGGACTTGTGTTCCAGAAGATGAGCCGGGACTCTGTTCCCATTACTTCTGCATTTCATAATAAAATCCTTGTTCTGGTTACCATAACTATCTTTATATTTTGTTTCATAATCCTGGACCGATTGCTACTTTCTCTATGTGAATCATGATCCTGAACTCAGTTTCTGTTATCCTGTTTGTCTCATGATCCTGTTACTGAACCATTTCAATTATTCCTCTCTGTATTTGCATAAGCATACCGGACTCATTCTGAACCTGAATTCTGCTATGTTATCTCTGCTGTATTTTGTATCATAATCCTGGACTTGGTTTCCATTACTTTCTCCTCCTTTGCATCCTGATCCTGACTCCCTCTTAAATTGTATCATGATGCTGTCACTACTACTTCCTCAGCATTTTGTGTCATGATCTTACCATCACTTCCCTGTACTGCGATCCTGTTACCATTAGTTCCTATTCTGTATTATACACCACTTTACATTACAAAAATGCTGGATTCCATTCTCTATTACATTACTTCCTCTGCATTTTAATCTATGATCATGTTACATTAATCCCCTCTGTACTTTGCATTATGATATTCTTATCAATACGTTCTCTGAAATCTACATCATTATCTGGAATCTCGTTAGTACTTTCTCAGTACTTTGTATGATGGTCCGCTGACCTCAGTACTCCCTCAGTACCTTGTTTCATCATTCTGAATTCTGTCATCATCATTCCCCCAGTGTATTTTGATCATGCTCCTGGGATCTGTTACCATTACTCCCTCTGCAGCTTGTGTCATAATCCTATTACCATCCGTACTTCAGTATCTTGTATTGGGATCTGTTACCATTACTCCCTCTGCAGCTTGTGTCATAATCCTATTACCATCCGTACTTCAGTATCTTGCACTGGGATCTGTTACCATTACTCCCTCTGCAGCTTGTGTCATAATCCTATTACCATCCGTACTTCAGTATCTTGCACTGGGATCTGTTACCATTACCCCTCTGCAGCTTGTGTCATAATCCTATTACCATCCGTACTTCAGTATCTTGCACTGGGATCTGTTACCCTTACTCCATGTGTATGTTGTGAATGATCCTATATATTACCATTAGTCCTTCTGTACCTCGCATTAGGATCCTGAGATCTGTTACCATAACAACCTCTGTATGTTGTATCATCATGATCTTCCTACCATTAGTCCCTCATTACCTTGTATCTGGATCCCGACATCTGTCAACATTACTTCTTCAGCATCTTGTTTTCTATTACCATGACAACCTCCGTATCTCGTATCATGATCTCAGGTTCTGTTATCCTTACCCCCCTATGTATTTCTGTCATATCAAATCTCTCTCTCCATCGCTACCTATGTATTTCATGTTATGATCCTGGACTTCACCCTTGACATTATTGTTGGTTGTTTGGTGATGTGATGGTTGGTCACCGATCTCCCCAGCACTCTGACCTCAAAATAATACAGCAGAAGCGCTGAGCAGTCAAGTCTTTGCTATCCTTACTCTCTCTAAATTTTGCATTGGGATCTGGACATGGGCTCTGTGTTTTGTATTAAGATCTTGACGTGTGTGCTCACCATTGCCATTCCTTCCTCTCAAGGGCTGCTCAATGTTTCAATCCACACGAAGTGACATTTTCCATGTCTGGTACTCTGATCACTATTATCAGCACCTCTCTGTGCCTTTTATCTGTCATTCTTGTCTGTGCTCACCACTATGCAGTTGCAATTCCTAGGCATTCTGTATCTTTTGAGCTCTGTACACTGCCATCAAGACAAATGTATTGTCTCGTGAACTTTACAACCATTAAACTGTCTGTATTCTTAGCGCATGTACTCTTTAACAATCACCAGTCTGAATTCCTTATCTCTACGGGCTATTATCAGTACCAGCAAAACTGTCTGTGTTCTCTTCATCTATTGGCCTCTGTCCACTTGCACCAAAACATCTGTGTTCAAAAAGAAAAAAGTAAAAGAAAAAAAAAACTTTTTGATTCTGCTGTACTCTCTTTCTGATAAAGAAAAGGTACTCATACTGAAAATCCAAGCATACCTTCTTTTTGTCTCTCATTATATCACTTGAAAATTCCTTGTGCTTCAAGTGGTACTTTTCAAGGAATGCTTACGTTCATTTAGTTTTGATTGCTAAATTGTATAAATGTACACAAAACCCATGACCCAAACAATACTGAATTAAGAAACTGTGCGTAATTGAACCTTTTGATCATCTTCAATGTACAAAAACTCAACTGATATATCACATACACAGCAAAAATGAATGCCAAGGATCTAGCTATGACATTGGCAAAAAAAATCAAGCATTACCCTGTCCCTGTTCTTCGCTCTCAGAGTAATGTACACAATTGCCCGAACAATTTGTGTTTTAAATTATTCCACCAAAAATTGACCATGAGGCAGATGGTCTGATTCACATTTTTTTTTTCGGGCAATATGAGAAGAAATAAGCTTGTTTCACAATCAAAATTTCAAAATCAACCTGACATACATGCAATGTAATTTTGATAACACACAAGAAGTGTCTATGTCAACTGTGATCATACCACTATGAAGGAAAAAAAAAAAAGAAAAATGCAACACTGTGATTTTAGGTTCAAAATTCAAGATATCCTTTAGCCACAAACCTTGAGTAATGGTCAAAGTATCAACTGAACCAATCATCTTAAAAACTTTAATGTTGTATTTAGTATGCCTTGAACATAATATATTACATGAAAGGCTAGTACATAGCTTCTATTCATGATTTTTAAAAAAATCTTTGTACAACACCAATAATGGCAATAATACTTACAATTCAGACTTAAAAAAAAAGGCAATACAGAAAACAAAAAACAAACGACTAGACTCATGTTTACCAAAAAAAAGGCTATACAGAAAACAAAATACTAGATTCATGTTTACCAGCCACATAAATCCTGTGTAAAAAAAAATGCTGAAAATGAGCAACTGAAACCTGAAAACAGGAAGCAAACACACTGAGGCATGATCCTCAAGTTAAAAGTGACGACTACTCTAACAATGAGGAACCTGTCACATCTGGAATCTGTTCAAATGAACCGTGCTGGGTTTGTTTCTTTTTATCATGCTGACAAAAAGCTCCATGAAATTAAGCTGAAACAGGTCAGTTTGTCCAGTAACTTCAACTAAAACACATCACGGGTACAAAGGTTGGAAAATAAACATATCAAAAGGGTTCCAGCGATCATTTACTCCTGGCAGGCTACAATGACTATGCCACTGTTGAGAGGCATGGATGGCACTACATGTAAGACACTGAAGAGAAACTGGGTTTGGGAAAGCATTTGTAATCCTCTCTTATGGCCTCAAAGTAAAAAAACAGAATACTTAAAAACTCATCAAAGTGTCTAAATGCATTTACTTAAACAGAAAATCAATGCATGACAACCCCCCCCCCCCCCCCCCCCCCAATACATGCACAAGGCAGAGTAAATGTGTGAATACATCAGAGAGAGAGAGAGAGAGAGAGAGAGAGAGAGAGAGAGAGAGAGAGAGAGAGATTTTAAAACAGAGTTCCTACAGACTCCCAAGAACAAAATTCAAGGAGTTTTCAAGATTTTTTTTAAAATTCAAGACTACAATACATGCATAAAAATGGACAAAGTTACAAATTATCTCCCTCAGTTACATAGCAGATGACAATCTGGGATCGCAACAATGTTGTAAGAATTTGTTTTTAAATAATTTTCAATCAACCTGAACACAGAAAAATCAAACTGCCATTTCTTTTTTCCACATTAAAAATTTTTGAAACCGATGGCTTGATTTTCAAGGTCTTCTAGGAAGTCTGGTCAACAGAACCACATCTGACTGATTTTCACAGGTTTTCAAGGCCTTGAAATTTGCCATAAGAATTCAAGGAGTTTCAAGGAGCGTACGAACCCTGTAAAATCAGTACTTCAGATGACAACTGACAAGAATAAAACTTAAACCCTGAAGGTCATAATTCCAACAATGAAGCGGAAAAGTGTTAAAAAAACAAAAAAAGAACAACACTTTTTCTTCAGTGTGAAAGCCACCCAACGTCTCTCATGCCAGTCTGTTTTCTTACATTTAATTAGTCAAACATAACTGATTATGGTGCTTGCCTTTTGATTTTTCCCCCCGCAGTTAAAATCATTTCCCTTTCGCCTTTGAATTTACATACCTAGAAAGCATCCCAAAATGAACTTCCATTTTTTGAAAACTTCAGAAAACAGATTTTCAACTAGGAATGGTAAGAGTTGCACCCATGAAATGTTGATAATCACTCTGTATAACAACAAATTTCATGTAAACAAAACAAAGAAAAAAGCAAATTTTCCTAACTGATTTTAAACAAACTGAACAATCCACACGATTAAAAAACAATCATGCGCTGCCAAGCCATGTTTCACAAGAAAGAAGGAAGATCAAACTCTGAAGGAAATCTGTAACCCAATGCCTGCAAGAGAGTAACAAGCGTTTTATAGAAAAAACAGCTGTGTGCTAAATGCTGGGGCACTGATGCAAAGCGGCTCACACAAAAAAAAGATGTGCAGCAATCATGGCAATGAAGAGAAAAGTGGACCGTCTGTTTGCTGCAAACATCTCCCAATTACTCAACACATCTCAAGTTCTCTGCAGACAAGTCACACTCATACATACACACTCACACACATCTGCATGCGTTCATGCGAACAGCACACACTGGACTGTTCTCTCTCACACACCTCTCCACTCCTGCGCTCTGCAAAATGAACGCAACACAGCATGAAAGGGACAAGGGTTGAATGCCTGACACACCTCACCTTGGCTTGTCCAGCATCGACAGCAAGTCATCTGCTGCTGTGCTCCTATGTTCATTTTGCTTTCACATGTGTCACTGTAGTCACAGGCCAGCCAGCTTCTGTAGAAACAAGGCCTAAAAACACAGAATTGTGTGTTTAGTTTCAAGCAGCAGATGTTATGAATCACAGCACTTTAGACCCCCCAACAGCCCAGGTTGTCTTGTCTGCATCCCATTCTGACCTGCCTCATCGTCTTGGCAATACTGATGGATGATCCCACTGTTCCCAGCTGCTGACACTGGACTGGTGGAATTGTTTTTTTTCTCATCTCATTCTGTTCTCCTGCAATGTCATCTTTCCTGTCTTTCTGAAGGCATTTCCAGAATATTGAGCAAAACAGTAGACACTGGGTGGAGGTATCAAACGCAACACAGGAACACCCGCATGTACATATTTCCTATGAAACAGGAGGAAACAAAGTGGAAAGATGTATCCCTAGCTGTGTGGCACCTGAAGATAACTCTGTGTGAACAGCCCCTTCTGTTGGCACCCAGCATTCAGGTCAGCAGCAACCTTGTCCAAGGCTACACTGTTCCACATGCCTGCTTCCGTACCCGGCTCTGCCACAGCCTCATCCTTAGGTGGCTTGGTGCATCCTAATGGAAGGGCTGCAGAACTGGGGTTCACCTCTGTTCCTCTGGGCTAACCTGGCTCCCCAGCAGTTCACCAGAGAGGGAACTGCCCTCCCTTCTCTGCCAGAACTGTATGCATTGGAACATTCCCAAGGCCCACTGGAACAAGGAGGGTAGTGATGAAGGTGGTGGTGGTGGTAAAAAGCTCTGGGTGTTAACAGAACACCAAACTGGTTTGGAAGTGCAGACATTCTTCATCTCTGTCCACTTATTAGATGACTATACTGCCTTCGTGTTTGTCTGAGTGCTTGGAACTCCTGGGAGAACTACGTTTGTTTATATGTTTCATGACGATCATGAGAACGTCCTTCATGTCCCTCATGTTCAGGAGAGTACGAGTCAGAATCACCAGCGCCTGCACCATGGTATGTGCTGCGATGCCGTGCGTCTCTATCAAAGTCTGATCCATTTGGATTGTGATGGTCTGGAGGGGAGTGAGATGTGCGAGGATGGTGCTCAAAGCTGTGGGAACGTGAGTGGGAAACATGGGGAGGCATGGTGTTGTGACGGGAGAGGGGGCTTGTTGGAGAACCCAGGCTGCGATCCACGGAGTGGGGAGAAAGTTGCGTCATGGACGGGGGATGGGCTGCACGCCAGTAGGCTTCCAGAAACTCCGCCAAGTGTTCACAGGCATCATCCAGCTGATTCTCGTCAAGGATCACATCAAACATCTCCTGCAACATCACCCCCTGGAGTAAAAACACAATGGCACAACTGATCACTCTTTCTAGATCCTGTGAGTCCTTTATCCATCTTTAGGACCTAAGGTAGTTATAGTTCAAAGGTCCACAATTTACCATATTAATCATCTAACAGCTACAAAACAAAACGGCTGGAGTTTGAAATGCCAGGAAAAAAAATGTCACAACAATACTGTTTTAATGTCATTAATCATTCAAATTTACATATTCTTTTCGTGCCAAGTGAATGATTACACTTGTGTCTAATGTTTGAATTTAAAAACAGGAGGCAGCTTACACCCAAATTTGATGACCTATTCACTGATATTGCTGGCAATTAGCTCACACTAACACAGAGATAGTAATCCATGGTTTTCTTGCATGGGGATCTCTATTCAAATGAGAACCTCTTATGTACATGTCCCAAATGTATCTTATACAACTACAGCACTGAAAACAGCAATGATTCAGCAGGATTTTTTTTTTTTCAAAGCTGCCCCAATTAACAGCAAAAGTAAATGTTATTGAAGATTTTTGCAATGCTGTATTCATCAATAAGATTTTGCCTAAACTAACCCACTGCAGCAAAACACCTTTTAGCTTTAAAAATTGAACTAAAATCTGAAAATTGAGATACGTCATCTCCCCCCCCCCCCCCCCCCCCCAAAATGGCAATTTGCTAGGCTCATTTGGGAAAAGGAATGTTTAGATTAACAAAGTGTTCAATCAAGCATGGATTAAGAAATATAAAGGTAAAAAAAAAAGTTATAACGGATTCTGAAGCAAAGTGTGTTCTTATATTAGGTAGGTACCGGCAGCCCTTCTTTCAGCGTACGGGAAAGTTCAGCCGAGTGAAAAATATGCTTGTTTTCAATTGGCAGTATCTATGAATAACGCGTTTAGAATAAGATGAAAATTGTGAAGAATAAAGAATACAGTTTCCTTTTGAACTCTGTGTGTTGTTTATTTGTGTTTGCAATAGACGGTACGATGACTGTTTTATTCCAAATACACACCCATCCGTTTCACACGAAAACGAAGCGCGTCACACATCCCGAAGCGTCGCAGGCGCCGTTTGGCCGAGCGTTCGAACTACACGGTGTCGAAAATCAACACATACAATGTGTTCATTCCATTCACTGGCGTTTAAATAGGTCAGAATACAAGAGCATGTTTCAAGCTTTATTTCAGTCTATTTTTCTTTTTGGTACGATGCGTTTAAATTGATTAGAATCGAAGTTTTTATGAGGCTTGTTACAAGTGTTGTCTTTCCAGCGTCGTTGCTAAAAAACTTGTGAAAAAAACATACACATTAACGATGCGCTAGAAAGGCCGTCTCTCCCGCATTCATTGGTGTATCAAGCTAAGCGATTGGTTGAATGCTCGCAAAGCGCAAGCCAATCAAAGCGAAGGTACCAAATGCAAACATTTGCTCCTTGTCGAAGATTTCAACAATGGCGGAACGAAGCCGAGATCCGGCAATGACCGAGTCGAATGCGCTAATCGTTGTTGAATTGCAAGACGCACTTGGTAAGATAACGCATATAATAACAAACGAGAACATTAATGAAACGATTCAATTATTTTAATTCGCTTAATACTGTGCCAATGCTTAGTTATTTTGTTCGTAATTCAGCCGGTGATCATCAAGATTAAACAGGTCGGAAAAGTCCCATGCGTTGCGCTGTTTGAAGCGATCGTATTTTTTTTTAAAGACAAACTAATGAAAATAGATATCAGTAATGGGCTTCACTTATGTCGATTCATGTATTTGTGAACTGGTTACCGATTCCATTACACGATTATAGAGAAAATCGTAGTTAAAAACACCTGTTTGAGACAGATACTCGAACCGGAAGCCACAAATGCGCGTACAAGACGGTCCGAGGCTTTGAATTCTGAAAGCACTGTCTTCTGATAATGACCATCAATCGAGACACTGACCATTACTGTCATACTCGATGTGGAAAGCGTGTTTGGTGGGAGAGAGAGAGAGAGAGAGAGAGAGAGAGAGAGAGAGAGAGAGAGAGTTGAACAGTTGAACAGTAGGAGGGTGTAGTGGGGGTTGGGGTATGGGGGGGGTAGGGGGGGGGGGGGGGGGGGGTCACTGTCGAGTCAACCCGACTCAACAAAGTTTAGCTTAGCAATCTAATTTTTTTTCCCTAGTGTATTTGAAATTTCTGTAATTGAACTGTATGGATTTGCTTTCTCCCCCCTCCCCACCCCTCCCCTCCTTACTGGCAAACACAGCAAGGTTTTGAACACTTAGTGATTACTTTAAAGTAAAATTGCTAGAATACAACTACAGTAGCACTGCATTGCCAAGACATTACTTGTTGTGACAGTAACATTTATGATATTTTTTGTTGATTGTATGTATGATATTTTTTTTGGTGATTGTATGTTAGGCTCCACAGTATATTGCTGTAAGAGCACAAACATACTGAATAAACAGAGTAGTTGATAAAAAGGTAGGTAGAGTCCAAAATAAAGTTAAATCTTTCTTTAATTCTACCTTTTGTTTTAAAAAAAGCATTATAATGCATATTTATGTTCTTTTACATTCACAATGATTAAAATCAACAAGTTCATTCAAAATCATAATGATGAAATACTTAACATGTTATTGGCAATGCTTAAATCACACCCTGTCGACAAAATAATGTGTTGCAGAGGATGTACCTTTTGTTTACAAAGAACATGCAATACATTTTTGCTTACAAAGAACAACAGATACTAAAATTAAATTATAAGGAATGGACAGAGAGCAGTAACCACACACACACACACACACACACACACACACACACACACACATATCACACAATGATGAAGAAACAGACAGGAAATTTACATAAAAGCATGCACTCATAGTTAAGATAAGTGGTCCTATGCCATGGTTTAATTTTTTTTTCTAGTAATTTCACATACACACACACACACACACATATTGCACAATGATGAAGAAACAGGGAAATTTACATGAAAGCATGTACTCATAGTTCAATTAAGTGGTCCAGTTCCATGCTTTAATGTTTTTTTGTTTGTTTGTTTTTTCAGTAATTACACACACACACACACACACACACACACACACACACACACACACACACACACACACACGATATCGCACAATGATGAAACAGACAGGGAAATATACATGTATAAAAGCATGCAGTCATAGTTCAGTTAAGTGATCCTGTGCCATGCTTTAATGTTTTTTCTTTCCTTCCTTTCCTTTTTTTCCCTTTAACTGAGAAAATGCATCCACATTTTTTATATAATTTGTTTAACCTTTGCCAGAGCTTGTAGGTGAAAAATTACCCAGACTGTCATTTAAATCTTTAAAACTAACTCAGTTTTCATATATATATAACTACGTTTTATGACTTTGTTCATTATGTATTTGTGCTTGCCCCCATTAAATATTGTGGTGTTTTGGTGGTAAATAAGGAGAAAATAATAATAAAAGCTTATAATCCTCATCAGATACTGTGGGTGGCATGTCACCCATACCAATCAAAGAAGCTTTCTCACATGCCAGAGCTTGTGGGTGGCTGGTCATCCATAACCTTCATATAGTCCACAGCCTTTACCCTAACATGCCAGGGTTCATGGGTGGCTGGTCACCAAACCTTTATATAGGCCACAGTCTTTACCACACATGCCAATGTTCACTATTGGCTGTGTTGTAAGTTGGAGAACCACCAGACCAGGATAAAGTGGATGAGGTGTGAGCTGTGTCTCCACTTCAACTTTTCTGAGGCAGAGCAGTTGGGCTTGGGGACTGATGAAGTGATGGTGACCGAGGAAGAGATGGAGACACAAGAAGTTATCACCCATTTTTAGGATGCAGTCATGCTGCATTAATGATGAAATCAGTGAATATGCCACTGACTGCCTTCTGGAAGACTTGTCTTTACCAAAATTGGCCAGAATGTAGTTTTCTATGATGATGATTTGGCAGTGTGTCACAGATCCACTCTCCTGAGAAAGTAGACAATTTTCTGAAGAAATTTTGCTCTTGCAAACAACACGCTTGTGTGGCCAATCAAGACAGACACAGATTTAGTGCAAAGCATAGTTTTTTGTTTGCCAGTGACTTCAACATAGTCTCCAAAACAACTGGCCATGCCTGGTCTGTTCCAATTAACAATGAACTGTGCCTGAAGTATGCTGCATACAAAAAACAATGTATGTAGTCAACCCTATCTGCCCGTCTGCAAGAGTGCACTTCCCACCCTTATCGTAAAGTGACCTTTTGTTTGTGGATGCCAGCACTTGTCAGAAACAGCAAAAATAACATGATTTTATAAATAACAATACAGACAACATCATACCAAATTTTTGTTGAAATCTGTCAGTAAGTTTTGAAAACTGTCGGTTTTAATTTGGACATCATCATCATTCCGCCCCTGTTGGCCACTATTCTAGTACAGGAAAATGGGGAGTTTGTATTATACTCCCTGTTTGGCTAAGTATACTTACCATGTCAGACCATAGCATTAAACGGCTGTCAGTCAGCTCTGTCAGGCCGAAGTTTTGTGGCAAATGCAGTCATAAGATAGTCACGTGACGCCCACCCTACTACTTCCGCCTACGGAAGATGCCGAAGATTGTGTACTGTCCCGTCATTCAACGAGGCCTGCGCGCAAGGCAACCCCCAGGGAACCTTGGCGCTAGCGGGGAAGGTAGGGCGGGCATTAGAGTCTGACATGGTAAGTATACTTAGCCAAACAGGGAGTATAATACAAACTCCCCATTTTGGCGTCGTATACTATACCATGTCAGACCATAGCAGAATTTAAAGGAATAGGAGGAGGGCTGAGCGCCCTAATGGTTCCTGGGTTAACTGTTATGGCTGCATTGGCCGCCACAAATGAAACCCTTTAGAACCATCAGCCCTGGTCATGCGGATGTCCCTTAGATAAAAGTTTTTATGAAAGGGTTCTCCGAACGCCAGTAGGCTGCCTCCAGGAGATGGCGCACGGGACAGAGTGCTGGAACGCTGTGGACGTGGCCAGCGCTCTGACCTCGTGGGCTCGAGGGGAAAGGGCTGGGAGGTCTTTGTGGGCCTGGGCATAGGCAGATTTGATAGTATTGGATAGCCACCTAGAAATCGAGCCCGCCGAGATGTCTTTCTTGCTGTGCTGTGGGGTAGATGGAAATAAGGAGGCTTCTCTGAGAGGAACGCCTGGGGCGGGAACGCTCCCAGTAGTATCTGAGGCACCTAGAGGGACACAGGTCCATGTCCCCGCCGCCTTCGCTGCCTAAGATATCCGCTAGGGAGCGGATAACCAGGGAAGGAGAGGACGTGCCTGGTTCCTGGTTCTTCGCTAAGAACCGCAGGAACTTAAGCGAGACCGAGCCGTCTCTGTGAAAGGCGATGTCCCGAGGGTCACCACTGAGGGCATGAATCCCACTTCTTCTCTCCTGCTGAGGCCAGGGAGAGAAGGAAGGTGGTCTTGAAGGAGAGAATGTCAAAGGGATATAGCGCGGAGGGGCTCGAAAGGGGGTTTTCTGAGGGAGTCAAGAACCAGAAAGAGGTCCCACATGGGAGCGCGCCTAGGGGACTGAGCTTCCCGTAGGGCCACCCCCCGAGATAGTTGTCTGAGAAGTCATTGTCGAATGATGGGCCGCCCAACTGACGGATGGTGGTGCATACGGCCGATCTGTAGCCCCGAATGGAACTAGCAGAGGGCTTTCGAGAGGACGAAAGATGGGATAGGAAATTGCCTATCTGGATGTTGGAGGGGAGGAGGTAGGGGACCGAGTTAGCCGTGCACCATGTGACCCATCTCTCCCATCGGTAATTGTAGAGGGACTCGGTGCTGGTCCTACGCGAGGCCAAGGCCAAGTCCCGTAATCACTCACTGCGATGCCCCCGCTTCTGTCAGGGTATCTAGGACAGACCGGGGTCTGTCCGCGGGGGAGGCGGGGACCGGTGGTCGCAATTTGGTTGGCATATCAGCCAAGCGTGTAGGCGAAGCATCTGGGGGGTGGAGTGAGGGAGGCCCCGAGCGAGGTTGTCTGAGCAAGTCCCACCGAGGGGCTAGCTGGAGAGGGGGAACGTGAGTTAGGGACCTGAGGTCTGGGAACCACAACTGGGCCGGCCACACGGGGTTATAAGGATGAGTTTGGGTCTCTCCAGCCTGGCCTTCCTGATCACTTTGTGTGAAGTATTGGGAAGGGGGGAAGGTGTACGCGATGAGTCCCGTCCAGGGGAGGGAGAGCGCATCGACTGCGTACGCTCGGAGATCCAGGACGGGAGAGACATACATGGGAAGGCGATGGTTGAAGCGGGTCGCCAAGAGGTCGACCATGGGCTTGAACCAGTGCTCCCATACTGTGGTTAGCGTCAGCTTGTTCAGGGTCCACTCTGTGTGCAGAAGGATCCCTGAGCGGCTGAGAGAGTCTGCCAGGATGTTGCGTGTCCCTGCTGTATGTCTCGCACGGAGGGTGGTTCCCCGTGCGTGGCACCAGCGAAGGAGGGCCTCTGTCCGTAGGAGAGGCCGATGGAGTGAGCCCCCCCCCCCCCCCCCCCCTGTTGATGTAATGGGCTACCAACGTGTTGTCCCGTGAGGAGGAGAACCAGTTGGGCGAGATTAGGTGTTGGAAGTGGAGGAAGCCCAGCCTGACCGCTTCCAATTCTAATATCTTGATGTGGAGGCGTGCCATCTGTGCGTCCCACACCCCCGAGGCATGACTGTCCCCCAAGTGGGCCCCCCAGCCCGAGTTGGAGGCGTCCGTGTACAGTTTGAGGGACTGAGTTTGGGAGAGAGATTGGAACGCCGGTGGTCAAAGTGGACGGATTGAGCCATTCGTCCGTGGCGCCAGAGAACCAGTGGCCGTGGGGAATGGTCAGGGCCCAGCGGTCCGAGGTCTAGGACCGCCGCCGACGGAACTCCCTCTGCAGCTGGGGTTTGGGGACCCGACCTAGCGGATGAGGGCTGAAAGGGACTTCATCATCCCTAAGAGGCGAAAGAAGAGGTCCACTATCCCAGCGGACCTCTCTGGGGTCGGGGCGACCTTCATGGCAATCGTGTCGAAACTCATGCCCAGGAAAGAGAACCTCTGACTGGGGATGAGTTCGCATCTGAGGGGTTGGTTACAAAACCCAGGTGGAACAGAGCCTGAGGAGGCGCGTGGTGTGGGCTCAGCACTGAGCCCGGGAGGAGGCCAGGACAAGCCAGTCGTCGAGGTACACCAGGAGGCGCATGTCCTCCTGTCTGGCTAGGGCGGCCATCTCCTTGACAACCTTCGTGAAGAGGAAGGGTGCCAGGGAGACCAAAGGGGAGAGCTTTGAACCGGAACACCCGACCCTGCCAGACGAACCGAGGTAACGTCTGTGAGCCGGGTAAAGGGGGATCTGGAAGTACGCATCCTTCAGATCTATGGAGGTGGCCCAATCTAGGTCTAGGTGGTGGATGGAGTCCCTGATCTGGGAGGGCGGGAGAGAGGTCGAGGATGGGCCTCCATCTCCCCGAGGGTTTGGGGATCACGAACAGGTGGGAGTAAAAACCCGGGGTTGGGCCCTGGTGGGCGGGTTGTTCCTGTTCCGTGCCCACCGCGGGTGTGTCCCCTAGTCACTGGAGAGGGCGTGCCTGTTGGCCGAACCGAAAATGGAGTTGCTGGCGAGGTTTCGATTTCGACCTCTGCGAATCTAGAGGGCGCTTAGCCGGCCCGCGTTGGGAGATGGGGCTTGTCGGGGATACGGTGTGGGCCCGATGGACCTGGGGTAAGACCAATAGGGGGGCCTGGAAGGGCGTGGCTGAGGCCGGGGGGCAAAGGACGCCGCCTGCATGCGTTCCTCGACCGAAAGGGACATATCCGAGGTGGAGTACTCGCCAAAGTGCGAGTGATCCTGGCCCGGGACACACCGAAGGGAAGCCTTGAGTGCCGGGGAGTGAAGAGCGTGAAAGCACCGCGTTTCTGGCCACTAGCAGGCAATAGAAGTGGCTTGTTGCTGCGCTGTCCGCCGCAGCAGCCGACAAGTGATGCGATATCCTGTTGACTAGGTGTCGCATAAAGGGATCGCTGAATAAGCGAGATTCGTCCTCATGGTGTGGTTCGGAGGTATTGTCCGAAGGCACTGGGACGGCGCCGTCATCCCCAGGCCAGAGTACCTCCGCCCTCTGCAAGAGCATGGTAAGGTAGGCATGCCCTGCAATGATGTGTAAGATGCCCATCCGGGCTACTCGGTCCCAGTCCTTTAATGCTTTAAAGGAGATGGGTGCCCGAAGTAGGGGGGCCCGGTTGGGCATCAGGCGACAATCAGACTGGGAGATGGCCCACCCCTGTCGCCGGATTGTCTGCAAAGAGGGAGGTCACTGGGTGCTTCCTGCGGGTCCCGAGGAGGGAGCCGAAGGGGGTCGCATTGGGCGCCGGGGGAAGGTCTTGACCCGGCGGGGGGGGGGACGGCGTCTGCACCCCTGGCGCGGATTGCCGGACTCTCCCACAGCGAAGTGAGGGACTGAGGAGCGACGAGCCTGAGTTTGCGTTGGGCTGGGGGCGGCCCGACGATGTCAGGGAAGGCCAGATATCGGCAGAGGGAGGGGCTTCCCTCGACTCCAAGTCCGGTCGAAACCGGTCAATGGTGCGGATATCGTAAAGGGATGAGAAGAGGTCCTCATCGTCGTCGTCCTCTCCGGGTGTGGGGAGTCGAATTCCTGGGAAGGTAGGTCCTCCTCAGGGGCATCTGCGCGGGTGCGTGAGGGTCCCGCCCTCGTTGGGGTGGTGGCGGGGGGGGGGGGGGGGAGGGCGGGCCCCTCGTGGCTCTGTGCTCGGCAGACGGGCTAGGGTGGGAGAGCCCGGACTGCCGATCGGACAGCGCCCGAGGTGGGAGACCAAGGTCGACCCAGGTCTGTGAGATTGGGTGCCACAAGCGACCATATAGCTGTTCCGGTTGGGAGTGGGTGTAAAGTCACTGGTCTCTCTCGGGGGCATAGAGCCACTGGTCCCCGGGAGATAAGCGGGCTGTGGCGGCCCAGGGTACTGTGCAGGGACTCCCCGGGGACCGGGGTAACCTTGAGCAGCAGAGGGGGGGTAGTGTTCGACCATGGTATGTCGTCCCCCCCCCCCCGGGAGTGCGCTGGGGACCAGGGGAATAGGGCCGGTTACCCGTGGTCCCGCTGGTAGATCCTCCCCCCGGAGGAACGGGACCGAGGACGTTGCCCAAAAGGGGGGCCGAGTAGGTCGGACCCCCAGCGTCCTGAACCCCTAGGGGAACCTGCGACGGGCGAGAGCGGGGTAGATCGGCCGTCCTTGTGTATGTTTCACAACCGGTGGAGGCACTCGGTGTTCCCATACGCCCAGAGTTATGGTCATGTGCATGGTCTTGCCATGACGTGGCCATAAAACTGCGTCCGGAGATAACGGGACGCTCCTCGTGCAGGGGTGTTGGCTGGCTGCACCTGTGCACGGTGGGGAAGAGCGTCGTGAGACGGCGAGTCCAGATGGGGGGGGAGACGTGGACCCGCGCGTCTCATAAATGCGAGTGACGGGTGGAGGTTCCAGTCCAAAACCGTCACCCGTGCCTGTCCGCGCCTCGGCAAAGGTCCCCGGGGCCGAGGGTCGTGACTGGGCATAGTAAACGGATGTCTGACTATGCGCCGGAAAGCTAGAAGGCAGGGTGGCTGGAGGAGAAGCGGAATCCCGCTTGGATGCTTAGACTTGAGTGGATCCCTTAAGGGGGGCCTTGCCCTTTGATTTTCTGGGCAGGGTGAACGATAAGCATTTGGAAATAGCAGCCAATTGCCTAGTAGCTTTCCGGCGGTCGGGTAGAGGAGGGAAAGTCCCGCGTCCCCTTCGCGGGAAGGTCGTCTCCAACTACCGCGGCCGTCCGTTCTCCCGCGGGAAGAACGGTCTGCTCGGAGTTGGAACCAACTCGTTGGTCCTCCGGGAAAGCGAGCGAACTCTGAACGTCAGAGCTGCTCGGCCCAACCGAGTCCTTCACCATTTTGGGCAATGGCGCCGAGCAAAATAACACAATGGAAATATAAAAGTAAACAAGCTCGCTCAGTGTCAGAAAACGCAGTAGCGATGAACGAAACCGTGCGTGAGCAACGGCAGTGGCGTGAACCAAAAGTGCTGAGTAAACGCACACGTGTAAACAGCAATGCCGAAGGGCGATGCGATCGCCACGACACACGAAGCCGATCGAAAAAAAAGATGCGGCAAAAGAATGGGAGGGGTGTAAACAAGTGTAGGAAGCAAATTCCGAACGAACAAACCACGTGTAATAGCGATGGGGCTAGAAAGCTGGTGCGACAAGGAATGAAGACTGGCGCAAAACAAGATGGCGACGAAACCGACCCGCGATCGTCGTTACAGATGAGATAGGTGGAATCGTGGTACAAGTAACGGCGAGATAGAAATCGGAATTTAGGGGCGAAAAGGCCGTAAAAGGCGAGTGAGAATGCAAG
Organism: Conus betulinus; assembly: GCA_016801955.1. Lineage (NCBI taxonomy): Eukaryota > Metazoa > Mollusca > Gastropoda > Neogastropoda > Conidae > Conus > Conus betulinus. The sequence continues at coordinate 79,121 of JADBJO010000092.1, read as the reverse complement.
GCCGATGGACAAAGGGAGGCAGAGAGAAAACGCGATGGACGTGGTGATGGAAAATGTTGATCAACCTCGAACCGGTTACGCAAATAGACAAGAACCGGGAGCACACCACGATCGCGAGAAAATTTCAGTAAATAAGGGTTAGAATGCTAGCCCATCCGATAACCTCACACGTCACGATATAAGCGGAAAGCCACAGATAAATGAGTACAGAGTGCAAACACAGCAATCTTTACACAAAGGCAAAGTATAGGTGAGACAGAGCACAAGACTTATCTTGCTTGGGCGACAGGCCGAAGTAGAATGACGGGGACAGTACACAATCTTCGGCATCTTCCGTAGGCGGAAGTAGGGTGGGCGGTCACGTGACTATCTTATGACTGCATTTGCCACAAAACTTCGGCCTGACAGAGCTGACTGACAGCCGTTTAATAAAATGTTAGGTACAAAATAACAAAAAATCTACACTTTGATTCACAGGAAATACTGTATAGAAACTGTATGCAAAATTTGGAAACAGTTCATGAAGTAGTTTAGAAGTTATAGCAATTTTAAGTGTGGCGGGCGATTCTACCCCCATTTTTCCGCCGTCCAAATTGCAATATGTCCTGTTTTTAGCACAGAAGTTTTCACAAATGTTTTATAGCAGATACCTCAGAAAAAAAATGACTTGCTTAGTACAACTTAGAGAGTTTGTCCATACCACTGGAAACTCAGAAATGGCTATTCTTACTGTGCTGCAGTGCTTCAAAGTAGCCACATCATGCAAATTTGAAAGTCGCTGAATTGCAATTTGTTACAAGTTTAACACTTTATCACACAAAAGCCATGCAGACTGAACCCCCTGAACTTACTTGTTCAAAGAGTGTAAGTTGTATAGATTGAGAACACCAATTTATAACCAGATGTATCAATCATGTATGATACTATTGGCTTTCAAACTTGGAAGATATCTCATTTTGTCAGGTGCATAAAAAACGTCGCAACTTTAAACTGCAATATCTCGAAAACGACTGAAGATAGAGACTTCATTCTTGTTGTGTTTTGTATGTTTTTCCATTACTTTGCAATGATACAGATCTTAAGTATGAAAAACAATATGCTAATTTTGGCTGCCGGTACCTACTTATATATTCTTTACTGTTGAATTATGAAACAATTTTCATGCTTTAAAGACTAACAAGAATCTGAAATTCCGGAATATACGACTTTTAGATTCACACACACACACACACACACACACACACACACATCAATTTGTTTAATATCACGAATAGTGGATAGACGTTAAATGAAGGACACACACACACATTTATCAATGCATACCCTTCCACAAAACATGAACAAGACAACTTACCGGGTGCACATTGTGACAGCTTGTCTGCAGCCACCAACTGGACATTCATGTTTCGACTTTGTGATTTGCCTCTGGATTTAATTAGTCTCTGCAACACCTGGAAAACACAAGGTATGGTCACAAATGATATGGTACAGTAACACTTTTTTTTAATAGAAAATGAAAAAAAAAAAAACTGCAGAGGAAAATCAAATATAACAACAGGCTATCTCAAGCCCCTCAACACCAAAACATTGGGATAATCTCACACCATTTGGGACCAGTATCTTTAAACAGTTAATATGCAATTAATAAAATAAAAACAACCCATAAAAAACGATTTGCTAATCATGGTTTTGTCTCCAAAATAAAAAAAAAAAATTAGATAAAAGTTTCTATTGCTTTTAAACATGTCCCTTTCAAAATCAAGATATCTGTTCTAGGAAGTCAATACATGCACTAGGCAAGAATTTTCTCTTCAAAGGGATCAGATACTCTAAGGTTGTCTGGTACAGGCATACTGCTTCATATAAAAATTCATCCTACAGGATATCATGGTACCTAGTTCTGAACAAGTAACATGTAGGACTAGACTGGTTAGAACAAACACCCTGTAGGGCAAGACTTAGAACAGGGGGCTTTGGCAATCCCTGACGGACAAAATGTCTGCCAGGGGACTGTCATGATCATCCCTGTATGATGGCAATGACGAAAAGTAAACAGTTCAAAGAGAAGCATGGGAAGCAGGCAGTAATGTTGAAATATACAAGATTTTGTGACAGTCAATCCATGTTTAGTGAGTGTTTTTTTTTTGTTGTTTTTTTTTTGTTACCACTGGTGTTTAAAATCTAACCCAGCCAAATGCTTTCATTCTTCTGGTGACCATTACACCCTACTCTGCCTATCGATTACCCCTAACAGCCATTTTGGACTACTCTATCCATTGAGGGAGACCTTCCATTTCGTTCCCATACAAATAATTTAGAAGTTAAAAGTTTAAACCCACTGTCTGAGGACAAGCGCTGTTGCAGAAGTGGCCACCATTGACCATGTGGATCTGATTCAACCCCAGGGAAGTTTTTCAAACTATATTTCAGCTGGTGTGCCATGAGAGACTATGAGTGACTGTGACAGGGATCTGTCCATTAAAAAATGGTGGACTATTTATTGGCCTAAGGGCCAGTGAATTAACAGGAGCTCAGAAGGCTCTGCTGACTGTGTTGGGGCATTCGCTACTCACTTCAAACTTCAGAGGCGGGGTGTCAATCCACCAGGAAGTGAGGAATTTGTGTCAATGTTATGGATGGATTCCATTTTTTTCCTTCATAAAGTTAACTTTATGGGTCAGTCATCAATATCAACAACACACAGACACAGACAATGTCAATACTGAATTCTTAAGTATCTATTTATTACTTAATATTCTTGTTTTATTTTTCCAACTGGTTCTTTCAAACTGGACCTTTGCCAGCCTCAACTGTGTTATAGGCTCAAACAATGAGGCTGAGATCATAAACTTATGAACTCTCCATTCAGCTGTATTTCTGATAATGTTGAAAATTCACGAGGCCACCGATCAAGGTAGTCCTTATACTCTGGATATGACAGACAAACGGCACATCAAACAAGAAAGTTCTCAATTAGGCCTTGCCAAACAGATGCCCATACCGTAACAACCCCTTATCTATTTTTGAAGGAAAAAAACCACGAAGTAAATATAAATAACAAAACAGATAGAGATCATCCTTATCTTCTCTTTGACTTCCCATGCTATGCCTGTGGCAAGTTTAAATCAAGGCTATCAACGGGCATATTTTTCTGCTCCTGTCATCACCACATGCAAGCACAAACCTTGTGTTTCAATGATGCATACCTTGGGTGATGATATTTTGACGTACACTACAATAGGGGCAAGGGAGGTCTTCTGGCAAGCTGGGAGGGATGGTTGATGGGTATCACAGTCCAGAACCACAAGTTGAAGTGTCCGTGCCAGTTCAAATATTCGCTCGATCTCTGCCTGGACTTCCACTGCAACACATCAAAATATAACTTCACTATCAAATGTAACAAGTGAATGTCAAAAACATAATTTGCTATGATGGAAGGCACAATGTCTGTGACAGACATCAAAGGTAAATGACTATAAATATGGAGAATGCAAAAAATCTTTCCACAAATGTGACACCAAAATTTCTTCCAGCTAATTTTCTCTTATCCTGGGTCTATCAGTGTATTATGAATCCTTCAACAATTCCCTTACATGATGTCATCAGACTGTAGTGATCAGCATTACTGATTTGCAAGCTGGGAGATCACTTGTTAGATTTTCATCAGAAAGTTTTATTTGCTGGTTTTGTGGTCCCTGCCAGCTCCTATCCAGAGTTGAGAGTTCTAAGAGCTAAAATAGGAAGAATGAACAATACATCTAGTTTATCCACTTAACCCGTTGAGTGCCTTTAAGCTGTCAGCTGACGTCATAGTAAAAATGTACTCCCAGTGCCTATGGGCCGTCCACTGACGTCATGCATTTTTCTTGAATTTTCATTCGTTACTATTCCTATCAAAGGACTGAAATAGAGTGTGCGTAGTAAGCCTTATATGTCTGCAGTATTAAATGATATATGCAAATGACCACACGTGAGGGGAAAGACCATTTTTCCTCATCACTGACTGGATGACCAGCCAGCGCTTTGTCTCGCTTGCAAAGATGGCGTCGCAACCTTCGACGAGTGTAGCGACCAAATCAATGTACTTACACAGCTGAGCGGGCTCTGCTAATCATTTTTGACAAAGATAATAATCTTTTATTCAGTGACTCACTCGAGCATGAAGGTGAGATAATGATAGTGATGGAAACTTTTTTGCTTTGTGTTCTTTTTTGGATGTGAAGCTGTAGTGGTAAATACATATGTTTTTGATCGTGCAAAAAAAATCTATCCAAATCTAAATGCCTAAATATTTTTTTATGATCAAAATTAAAACAAAAGAAGCCCAGATTCAAAATCTCCATTCAATTTCCTTCAAAAATCATATATATTTCATTTTTATATCTTTTGTAGTTTCTGAGCTAGAATTTTTTGTTAATTATACCCCCAAATCATTAGATTTCCCTGGCACTGGGCAAGCCTTTGTTATGTAATATTTTAAGGCAGTGAACGGGTTAATGGATGTTCCTCTGAGAGTGCTGCTAAAATTCCACTCAGGCAGAGCCAAATCTTGGGTTCTCAAAGTGTCACACTGATACCCCCAAAATGGAAGTGCTACACTGTTGAGTATTACTGAAAATGAAACTGATCTAATTGCCAAAAGACAGTGAATTTCATGATAACAGAAAAGTCAGACCTCAAATGTACAAAATTTGACCTTCAGAAGATTAAATTGATATGACACTGAAGAGAATGCCAATGGCACAAATTCTACACGTAACAAACTTGACTTGAAGTAAAATCAGTCAAAATAAAGCACTTTCTGTGTTTTTTTTTCCTCTGGGAGTGAGACTGAACTACACTACACATGACAGGGCATGGCAAGATATCCAAAGTAATATATTATGAGACAGGGCTCAGTGTTTGATGACAAAGTTATACTTTCTGATGAAACTTTTGGACTTAACGTTATCTATGTAACCATTTTTTTTCTCCAAAATTATGGATAAATAAGTCCTGTTATCAAGTACTATCAGCCATATTATCTGGTACTTAGTAATGACCAAAACAAATATTTTGATAATCTGTCATAATCAAATTTCAGATTTTCAAAGCTTTCAGCAAAGTAAGAAAAACTTAAATGGCAGCTAAAGGCCTCTTGATTTCTGAACTTCTTCACTGATAATGAATGCACAAAGGAACTTTTCTTTTAGATGTTAACTATCACATTTCTAAGATTCTTGACTTATTTCTAGACAAGAACATACATATTAAGAAAATGTTCAAAACGATTTATATTTGACTTTAAAGTTTTGATAAAAGTAATGAATGCACCCATGACTGTGTCAGCATTTCGAACAAACACAGCCAGTATCTTTTATCTGTTAGGTTTCGCAAACCCCAAGACACATCATAAATGGAAGCCTGCAGTACAGCCCTGTCATGCACAAATCATCTTCATCTTCATTATCCTCATTGACTAGCACAAAAAAAACAAACAAAAAACAAAACAAACAAAAAACGCAAAGGAGACAAATTCTGTGGCCCTTTCTCTACTGTTCTCATGGTGATTTCAGTTTACATTTCCACTCTGTATCCACACCCCAGGTAGATTCCCATCCAAATGGTAGGTATTAACCAGTTCATGGGGACTGTTGCTGGACAAACATGGTCACACCCTCCTGAGGGCATTGTTTATTCAAGTTAGCTCTGTGACTGTGCCATTACTGCTGTCAGCAGGAGCTATATACAGTTGGATTAGACACTGCAGACTGTTCCCGACAGGCCTATGACAGTGTGAACCAGGATATGGGTATTCATGTTATGAGGAGCCAGAATGAGCAGCATGGGAGCTGTACTACCGGAGTGGCACACAGAATATGAGATAGGGACCAGTTTAGTTCATCATGTATTTTTCTGTCCAATTCAAAGCTAAAACACAATAACAGAGGGAAGGGGGTATCAGTCATGGTCATAAAAAGAATTCCTGCATTAACCCTAAGCCCGCCGACGTCGCCATTTGGCGACAGCGAGTGTCATCGCTGATGTCGCCATTTGGCAACCCACTAGGGTGACCTAACTCCCAATACTTTCACTCTTGAACTTGAAAAGATAGAAAACCAGTGATAACTGTGATAGTTCTGGTGTTCACTGACGCATGTCTCACACAGCCATTAGCTTCATCAGAGCGGTGTTCAGTTAAGTGTTTTTATCCATTTCTGTTGATAAGTTTTTCATTCACTATGACGTCACAACCAAGCAGTTCAGGCACTCGGTCTTCCCTACATTTTTACTACAAATCAGGTGCTGGAAATGTTGAGTAAACGGTCAGTTGATGCTGATTTGGACAAGCACACCCAGATGGTGACATGGATACATTATCGGACAGTGGACAGCGGAAGGTCAACCGAGTCAGAACTAAATGTGGCTGACCCAGTTGCACGCGTGGTAAGCAGAAGGGAGTGATGCTGGCTGGCGCACTGTGGGCTCACGTGGTGTTGGCTCATCGCCAACACACACTGACACTGATAGTAGTGTTAGTGTGAGTGAGACGACTGAAAGTGTAGGCCTAACAGGACGAACACAGAGGGCTCAGACAGTAGTGACTGCGAGCACAGTCGGGGTACACTGGCATCAAAATTGAAGGGGCGTGGCAGAGTGACACGTGGCAGAGGTGTGCACCAACAGCAAATGAGACCAGCCACAGAAACGTTCTACTAGGAGAATATCTCCCCAGGTTCCAGAGGCCAACAGGCAAATGAATGACTTTGTTTTCATAAAGTTATTGCTTTCAAAAGTGAGAATGAAAGATATGTGTGTGTGTGTGTGTGTGTGTGTGTTCCTTTTTCTTTCTTTCATGTGTGTATCAGTGGGGCATAAGTTCTCTTCCTCTGTGTGTGTGTGTGTGTGTGTGTGTGTGTGTGTGTGTGTGTGTGTGTGTGTGTGTGTGTGTGTGTGTGTGTGTGTGTGTGTGTGTGTGTGTGCTATTCCCCTCTTTGTGTAAGAAGTGGTGTGTGTGTGTGTGTGTGTGTGTGTGTGTGTGTGTGTGTGTGTGTGTGTGTGAGCGTGTTGTGCTGTGGTGTGTGTGTATCTGTGTGTGTGTGTGTGCGTTTTCCCCCTTGTTCTTTCTTTCATGTGAGTACCAGTGGGGCATAAGTTTTGTGTGTGTGTGTGTGTGTGTGTGTGTGTGTGTGTGTGTGTTGCTTTTCTGCATCACAGCATAGACAGTAGAAATAGTGTCATTTGTAGTTGTAAAATTCTTTTTTTTTCATTCTGCCTGAAAACTGAATCCTGGACACACTCACAAACTTGATACTTGCCTGTCTATTGTGCACTGCCATCACCAGTTTTCTGATTTGGAGTATATGGTTTTGAGGCTGTATTTTTCATTTTTCTGATGTATATTACATACTATCTGGTCTTCATTTGGTAAGTGGAGTATTTTTCCTTCCTTGTTCAGAGTTTGTTGGCATGTTTACTTCGCTTCGCTTTCATAATAATAATAATAATAATGAATACTTATATATACCACCTATTCTCGGCTAGGGACCAAGCTCTAAGCGCTTTACAATCAACACTTGCTTACACAACGGGCTGCCTACCTGGGTAGTACCGACTGAAGAGCTGCCAGCTGGCGCTTCATTCAGCCGTTTCCCGTGTCATCCAGTCAGTATCGTTCAATATCGATCACTCATTTTCCTTACTTCCTTCATTCTTTCCATTTTTTCACTCAGGGTGCATGCTATGTGTAAGTGTCATCCATACCAATGGCCAAACTGGCCTACTCTTTCGAATGTTGGTGATGGGATTTTACGTGTGTGCAAGATGTTATGCATGTGTTCACACACAGAACCTCTGTTTATAGTCTCATTCGAATGACTGTATGGGAAATGGAGTCAGAACCAATGTTAACTCCGAGAGGAAAAAATCCCCCTGTACCGAAATGCCCCAGCGGAGGTTCCAACCCACAACCCCAGGATCACCAAGATTACGAGTCAGGCGCTCTACCAACTGAGCTATTCCAACTCCCATTTTATGTTGAGATGAAAGATAACATTCAAAATTTTATTTTGCATTTTTTTTACTTTAAATTACTAAAAAAATTCGAAATTGTTCTTGACTTACCATTACTAATATATATAACCTTACAAAAATACACTCTCCTCCATTCACAAAAAGAAAAAAAAAGAAATTGATGTTCTAGTTCCCGAGATATCTGCGTTTCACACATGCTGGTATGAAATTACAGTTTTTCGCAAAAAAATGGCTGGCAATGGAGATTCGTACAAACAAACGTCTGGCGGTGAAAGGGTTAAAGCTAGGTTGGGGAGAAGGGCAGGAATTCGCCTCATCATCGACTGAAGAAGAATGCAATATGCAATCACAAAGCGATCAATCACATTGTACTGATACTGCTTTCACTTCAAATCAAACCATGAATCCTATTCCCTATCGTAAATCAAGAGGTATTTTGGGTTTCATACACCAAATTAGGCTTTCATCTGGGACCACAAAAATAAAACAAACAGAGTACAGAGTCCCGAGACCGAGGATTGGTGCGCTCCATGATGGCACGCTTGCTGGGGTTGTTCAGCATGGAGCGCTTGGCCAGTGAAATGTCAGCAGTTACCCGGTAATTATTATCCTGTATACATACAAGATATCGTAAAACAGAAGATACTCCATACAGAAAAGAGCATACCTGCACAACTTTTGCTACATTTTTAAATCACTTATTACAATGTTCCTCAGTACAGTTTTCCAGGTAGCTATCTATTCCAACAAATAGCTGGGAAAAAAGAAAACATGTAACATAATTTCCACCAACAGAAAGTGGATCAACACTGCTCTAACACAGCTTCCCTAAAACAATCAACTGTATCCAAAAGAAATCCAGTAGTACATGATTTAATATACAAAACAATGAGCAATCTAACAAAACATTATCTATACCTTCGCATACACTGAAATCTGCTCATCTACTACTTACCACACACTAGAAGATGACTTAAACAAGACTGCAAAATTACTGAAAATAGCCAAAACACACACCTGTATAGACACAAAAACAAAGGTTCAAAGCAGTGCTCCTTTTTGTATAAATTATGAAACAGACATGTAAATTTTAAACAAATACATCTATTTATGATATTATTAACAACAGGCATAAATTATGGACAAAAAAAAAGAAAAAAAAAGAAAAAAAATACTCCCTAGCTCACAGTCAGCCTGAAAATAGCATTACTTTGAATCTTTTGTTGTTGTTGAGAGGAGCACTCTGGCATATATTATGGAAGAAATATGAGGCTATATTACAACCTCCCTATTTCACAACTGTATTATTTCTTTTTTTTCCACCAAAAATGACTCTAAGAAACTGAGCAAAAAGTAGTGGTAAATTGTAAAATACATGTCCGTCAACAGTTTTTTCCGTATAGTTAATTTTACGTGGCTTCTCTTTGTTTTTTTTTCCCCCCTACCCTTCTATGTTTTCCCTGTCAGTCATGATGGCCACTGGCTTCATGTTTTGCAACCCACCTTCCTTCAAATCGATGCTTGAGAAAATCAAAGAGTGCTTTCTGCATCATGTCAGTCACCTCGTAGCCTTTTAGTGATGGCCCTATCAGCACTACAGGACGCATGGAAGGCACAACTTCATAGGGAGGTATACTTTCAGACTGCAACAGACAAGTCATATTTCAGCTAGTTTACTCTCACAACCACATGCAAGACATCATCTGGACAGTACATAAAAAACCCACTGTAAACTTATCAAAGCTCTCAATTTCCTGCATATCTGCAGTGTACAAGCTCTGTCATCCACTACAACGTTAGAGACCCAGTTCCCTTTGCTTTAGGCCCACTTGCCGTGTTTTTCATTTGCTAACTGGACATCTCGTTTCTGAAGGCATATATGATGGAACCTGCGAAGTCAACTTTTACTGAGTGGTCTAGACTCCTGACTGATGATACCAGTCACGAATCTGTGCCCAGTAAACAAGCTACACATCTGCAGTCCATGTAGTACACCGTCACTGACCTTTTTGAAGAAAGGTTTGCGTTTCTCCTTGGTAGGTGGTGTAATGCTGGCTTTGCTGGATTTGGAGTTCCCTACACTATCACTGTCTTCAGCAACATTGCTTTCCACTCCATTCTGGTTCTCCTCTATACCTGCCAAGACATGAAATATTATCAGTCCATCAGTGAAACAAGACTATCCAGACAAAAGGCCTAATGTGCATGAAAGCCAACACCATCATTTTTTTCAACATTCCTGATCAGTTTAAATCTATGACAGTTATATGGTTAAGATGACCTGCATTAAAATGTTCCCAATACTATGCATAGACTCCAAAGAATTGCATTCACTTCTTCCAACCTTCTTCACTTTTGAAGGAGACAGGAGAAAAAAAAAACACCTGTGTAATTTGAACCAGGGACCTTCAGTATACCATTTGCATATTCCAACCACTGGACCACGGCACCTTCTGGCAAGAGTCTGATAGTATATCATTTTCATCATCATGGAGGTCACCATCATACAAGCAATAAAAAATGAAGCGCTGCAGCTGCTTCAATTGTTTCAATCACTGTCATGTAAAAATATGTATGAAGCTGGAATCACTCAGTACTAAACTTTGATATGTACATATCAAGTTTGCTTTATTTCTCAGATGCCGTTTTAACATGCATAGCCTAGATGACAGCCAGACAGACACAGATTTCTTTGTTCACATGATAATGTATAGCCTTTACCTATGCCTGCTTTATACCATGTGTGATGTTTTTACATGAACACACAACACTAGCTTTTGATTGATTACACACTGGCATTAATCTTCCAAGTAAAAACACTTCAACATGCACTTGTTCAATGACTCTGCTGCATACATCCGACTGTTTCTTAGAGTGTCAATAGTTAACTTATAAACCATGCAAATCCTTGAAAAATGACAAAGCCTGCATGTCATAATCCCCAATATATTACCCTGGTATCCCTTTTTTTATGTAGGCTATGCTGGATCTGGAAATACAGAATTCAATATATGAAACCAATTCAATATATATGAAACCTTGCAATTTTCATTTTGTTCTTCAGTAATTTAGCTATGTATGTGCAAAAAAGCTCATGCTCAATATTCACATACTCAAACTGGTCAGCCAACATGTTGCCTGTTAATAACTGATCACAGTTTTCCACCTTTGTTTCACACATACATAACCAACAACACTTTTTTTCATCCTTGTGACCTTGGAATGTAACCGACAAGATCTACTGCTCATTTTTTTTTTTTTACAGAGTTACACACACACACACACACACACATATATATATATATATATATATATATATATATGTATGTGTGTGTGTGTGTGTGTGTGTGTGTGTGTGTGTGTATGCGTGTGTACGAGTGCATGCATGCGTGCGTCTGTATTACACGTATATAAAACCATAAACATTTATAAAAAACAAAATGATAATAAAGGACAGTATCAGACAGCGCCATTTTAGAATAGTTATCAGCTGCGTAGCATGTCATAAATCATAGAGAATAACAATGCGAAATATCAATGTACATTACATACACAAGTATAAAACAAAATGATCTCTTTAGGTCATACACAGCACCATTCAACAGTTGGACTGTTATCATGGACTGCTTGAAAACCGTGACAAGCAGATAACCACATGCTAAGGCATCAACAGGAAGTGAGAGCTCTTCTGTGGCGGAAAGAATGTCTGTTTCACTTCTGGAAAGCATAACACTCCTGCCCCACATTACTAAGTATCAGTCACTTGTTTTTCTTTCATGCTCCTCTTTCATTTTACGTTTTTCAACAAGGATTTCCAGAAAAGTGGAGAAAAAAATAAAACAAAATGTGAAACCGACGAAGGAAAAACGAAATATATCAAACCACTGAAGACTTCTCCACTAATTTACTGTCTGAACATACCTGGTGTAGGTGGTGTTGAACCTCTTGAGTTTGTCGGTCTTGAATTCAGCAAGTTGTCTATGTTACCAGATGAGCTAGTTTTACTGGAAAGACATAAATTTAGTAACACAAAGTTAGTCAACACATCCATATCTGTTCCAAACCACATAAAATGAACAAAATTAAACTATCAACTGAATTCACTGTCCCTAAATTTTAGACTATAGAAAATCAAAGCAGAAAGAAAAAAAATTCTACTGAAAATAATAAAAGAAAGTTAAACAGCCATATCAAACACCCACAGTACTGTCAGAAGCCACATTATCTTAGAAAATAAAAAATGATATACAAAAGATTTTACTGCTAGCCATTCAACCATAATCTGGAAAGAATGGTCAGATTCACGGCAAGGTTACTCACTTCTGATCCACCTACCAAAGGGCAAGGTTACTTCACATTATTCATATCATTACTGAGAAGAAATGAGTATTAAGGAACAGCATTTTGGCCATAAACCTTCAGTTTCTATGGTTGCCATTTGCACTACTACCAGAATGTGCTAAAAAAAAAAAAGTTTTACATTAATTGTTTCACCTTGTATCAAACAAGCATGAGGACAGTCCTGTTAATATGATTATGGAGAATGCTGTGGTGCCTGGCCACTAAATCAATAATGATAACCTGGACATTAATGCAGACTACACAGATGTGACTGAAGTTGATTCATGTTTTGGTGACAATGACTTTGGAGACCCAGATGTGGTGTCAGCATGGACATGCGCAGTCACCACAGCATAAAGAGACCATAACAATCGGTCATAAACACCAGCAATACACTGATACACAAAAGTACATAACAGCACACCCACTACTAAACATTTTACACATTAATCTGATGCCATTTGAACTGGCTTGATCTTACAGGCAATCTGTTAAAAAACTAGTTTGCACTTTGTCTAGCAATGGAAACCTATCAAATCCCATCATCAGTATATATAAAAATAGAGAGTTATTAAAAAACAACACACTATTCACCTGTCAAACTGGACCGATTGTCTAGCTAATGAATACAATGAAGAAAATTAAATGCAAAGATTGCATGCACATTCCTGCGCACAAGCACATACATTTACGAAGCACACAAGGACCCACACAAATGTATGCCACACACACACACACACATACACACACAAAGCCTCATGAATAGGTAGACGCCATCTGTTCTGAAACATTACTGAAAAAAAAAAAAACATTTCCTGATTTTTTTCCCTCCCCAAAATATGTGAATCTCTTTTCAATGTCTGTCTTCTTTTTAAAGCATAAACAACGTTTTTGGATGTCAAAAAGTGGTGTAAAATTACTCCTTTAAAAGTTAATTTGACAAGACTACATGAAACTACTCTGTTATTACCCAGCCAAAGATCTATGGTAAGTCTATACTGTTGTGATTCCAGCTGAAGCTTACATTATGGTAAATTTTGTAGCACACATATTTCCTTAAAGATGAAATCAAAAATGACCACGTTTTTGACATATCAAATCAATTTCAAAGTTTTGTTTCCAGCATAATAAAGAAAGAAAAAATTCTCCAACATGAGAGCCTTGTGGTAAGATTCTGAATATTCAGTATTTCATGTTCAATGGCATAACATTTTTCACTTCCCAATTTTCAATCGTCACATATTTCTGCCCCGTTATAGTGGTTGGTTTACTTTTGTCTATCAAGGCCTCCATAGTATGCTTAAAAGGAGCAAAATATTCTTTGTGAGTTAATCAAATTGGTAACCAGTTTAGTCACCAACTTCAGAGAACATCTAATGCAGACCAACAACAAACCCTTACTTGTGAATTTCTGTTCTCTCTGACTGTCTTTCTTTCTTTGTATATTTTATCACGTTCAGAGAAATTGCTGGCCCTGTGATGATCACTCACCTTGAATAAAGCTTTCCTCCTGAGCGGCCCCCACCTCCATGATGACCTTTGAGGTTCTCTAGCTTGGCTGGACTGGGGATGAACCGCAGGTCACAACCTTCTTTCACCAGGCGTCCAATCCACCAGTCATTATCAAATTTCTGTTGATCACCATCAATGCCATTGTCATGACACAAAGTACATACAATCTCATGAGTATGTGTCTATAGCATATGTGTTCATATGTGAGCGCGTATGTCTCTGTGTGTGTATTTATGCACTCAAGCATAGAAAGTTGATCTACAGACATTTGAATTAACGCATGGATCTAGCTAATACAATAATCAGAGGAAATTGTTCTCACCACCTAACTCCTAAAAATAGATATCCACAGGCAAAAATAGATCTCTAGAGGCTTGGTAAAGATTTGAACAAACAAAATTCCATTTTTTTCTGGTCTTTTGTCAAAACTGATTGAGGTTTTTTCATAAACCCACTGACTGGTCTACACTGCGTTTATACAGATCCGATCAAATAAAATTCCATTCTTATCCCAGACCAGTTCCTAAAACCAGTCTGAAAGGGTTTCAAAACAAAAATCAAAAAACCTCAAAACACACAGTGAAAGAGTAAAAAACAAAATCGAACTACAAATAAAACATGCATAACAAGTGCTCATGTGAATGTGTGCGTGTGTGTGTTTGTAATGACATGTCTTGCTTATACTGTAAAGTATGATTTTGGAAAATATTTACAAACAGTTTTCATGCATGCTCATCAAGATCTCGCAATGCCACCCAAACAGTATGCGTAATGTCTGTTGAAGGAATTCTATGACCGATACATGCTAAGTGGTGTCACTATCAGCTTTTTTCCCCTTAAAACTTTTTTTTTTTTCTCACTGCCTCATTTTTTCAACAATGGCCTTGGTCACTTTGCAAAATTCCACACTTTTCAAGTCTTCTTGACACCTTTTTTTCCCTCATACTTTCAGCCATGGAAAACTGTTTCCAAACTTTCAAAACTTTTCCAGACTTTCACAGCTCCGTACAAACTCCATCTATCTGTCTACCTGTCAATGTATCTCTAAACTGAAAAATCACACATAAGCGTCATTGAAAAATGCAGTATGTTGCTGTTGTTTGAAATTATTTTTAAGTATGCATGAAACATGATACGGACATTTTTATCTGTAGATTTTATCTGTATATTACAGATTCTGAACTCATCATCATATGCTGTAGCTGAGACAGCATGTGTTATGCAATACTGATGGTGCATTATCAGTCTGATGAAACACTTGAAGAGAGAGAGAGAGAGAGAGAGAGAGAGAGAGAGAGAGAGAGAGAGAGAGAGAGAGAGAAAGAGAGAGTGAGAGAAAGACTGAGAGAGAGAGAGACACACACACACACAAAGAGAGAGACAGACAGACAGACAGAGGGGTGGGAGAGAGACTTCCCTTAAATCCTTGTTAAAAAAAACCCACCAGATTGTATTAGAGAACAGAGAGAGAGAGAGAGAGAGAGAGAGAGAGAGAGGGGGGGGGGGGGGGAGGAGGAGACAGACAGACATAGTGAGAAAGTGGTTAAGGAGGATGGTCCCCTTACTCCTAAAACAAAAAAAAAAAAAAAAAGATGATCCCCTTACTCCTAAAAACGAAAAAAAAAAAAAAAAAAAAAAAAGTACTCTGTATCAGCGACTGACCTCCTTAATGTGCAGATAGTCCCTGACCCCGAAGGACACTGCATATCCATGGACAGGGGAGTCATCATCCGCAGACCCATCATAAGAAACATTGGTTCGCACAGCAAATGCCACCGGTTTTGACTGTCAACACAAACATCACCACAGAATCTAATTTGCACATTTCCAAACACTTCTCTGAAAATATAAATGGGCATTATGATTACTGTTTCGATGCACCAGTTCTTTTTTTCAGATTATGATTAATAGGCGTTAGTATCAAGGGATTAAAAAAAATCTATCTTGTTACCAGTGTCATATCAGTAATCTTTCCAAGCACTTTATAGATCTGCTCAGTTAAAGTATTTGATATTTGAATTTGTATATGTCATAATATATCATTTTATTCAAACCTTTTCCACACTTAATTTCATCAGGATTTTTATGACATATGCTGTCTTTTTAGGGATGGTGGGGAGGAGGGAGGGGGCATGGGGGAATCGAAAACCCTTTTAATAGGAATTTGCAAACTTTTGTAAACACATTTCTGAATATGCTGAATATAATTTGACCCCATCTGACATTTGGGGGATTGGTTCATATTCCAGGAATTCTGTCTGTACATATATATGTACATCTACAAACAATTATCATTTAATACTGTTCATTCCTACACTGCGAATCCACAATACCCCACCAGCACACTGATCCAGTTGATTCCACCTGTCAAAGACAACCCTACATTTCATTCCCATGTTGGAGTATTGGGAAGCTCTGAGGGTTAAAATGCAGTTTGGTGAAAAGGTGGCCCAATCAGCAAAGCACTTCAGCCTGCATCTAAAATTGTAAAAGTGTACTTTTCAACTCATGCAGAGTACCAGCATTAAGTACAATAATAAATGATTGTCCATTCAACATGATTGTGGACAGTTCAAGTACTTTAAACATCAGGTATTGACTGCTCGGAAAGCTGTTCAGGCTGTACAGGTGCCTTATACTAGTTTCAAACTGCAGTGACAGTGTGCAAGACCTTAAAGTCCATCATACTGAATACATTTCACTGCATCAAATAATGAAAATATGACCGAATACCAATCATTGTGTGTGTTACGTTACCTCAGTTTTAGATGTTACTATGCTCAAACTGATGACTGAAATACACTTCACTTCACTTCCACTGTTGACAAACAACAAAAATAGTGCAAATGGCTATGGGTTTCAAAGTGAAGCCTCAACAAGCAAAAATGAAGTACACAGGAATTAAAAACATTTGGTTTTATCTTTTTGGTAAATTGCTTCCTCCAAATGTTCCAATCATTCAGACATTTCAATCACAATAGTACATACACAGACAGCATTTTATATCAACTGTCAGTCCTCAAATTCATGCCACCATTCCTCCTAAATCCACAAAATGATTAACACATATTCTCTCACATATTATTTAAAAATCATTTAAAAAAAGTATTTAATTGAGTTGTCACATCAATTTTTCTGAAACTTTATAACACAATCTCCAATACTATACACAAATTTTAGTCTCACGTCACCTGCCATTGGTTGAAAAATGTTGATAGTAAGGAACAAGTGTTACTGTGTAACCTTTTCCCCCACCAAAAAAATTGGCAATTTCTCAGAAATAAACAACACAAAGCAAAGACAACAAGTTTCTGCAAAAATTCTTTTTTTTTTTTTTGTTTACTTTCACTTAAAACACATCACATCCACACCCACCCACCCACCAAAACAACATCTGTTGCTCTAATTCCAAAAATTGTGTAGAAATAAAATGAGAAGATGAAAAATGTCAACCTATGACAGTTGATCATCAATTTTTTTTCTTCTTCTTTTTAGGTCCGATTTAATCAATTTTCATTTCTCTGTAAATGAAAAAACATCTGTCACATAACTGAGATATGTAGGCACAGCCACCTACTCCAAGTTTCCGTATCCATTTTAGATATGGTCTCTTTTTTTACACTTTAATATCACAAAACCACATTCACAGCTTGTTTACAAAGTTTAACATATAATTGTTAAGGTTTGTACAGCTTTTCAAAAAAACATTTCTTGTCAGTATTGTATTCCCAAACATTTTTTGTCCTTGTTTGTAATTTCTTGTTTTTTCATAAGTCTTCCTCCTATGTACATCATCTCTGTAATCACTTTATTATCAGGGTTTTTTCACTGATACATGTATATATGTTTTTTCCTTTATCTTCCTCATAACAAAGCCTGTTAATGCATGCACAGCAAGGGTTAAAGAGTTTCATCCCACAAAGTAAATTAAAAAAAGAATTGGGTGTTTCACAAGCAATGACAACTTAGGTGGGGTTGGGGGTGGAAGGGGGTGGGTGGGGGGTCAAGATACCAGAATTTTCCAGAAAGAAAGGAATTACATGCTCAAAAAAAAAAAAAATGTAACATTTTCTGTTATGTACACTGTGGCTGACTGGCTGTTGACACAAGCCTTTACTGACTGACTGTTGACTGGATTCTTCATGACACAAAAAACCCTTTCACTGCCAGCCTACCTGAGTCTTGTTGAAGGGCAGTCCGCCTGCCTACATTACAATACAATGCCATGCCCTCTGACACAATAAGCAGTATTGTAGACAGCTCTTTGTTCTCATTAAACAATGAAGACTGATTCAATCATTTGTCTACATTTCCTCCCCATCAGCAATCAATTTCTTTCTTTCTTTTTTTCTTTTTGCACCTGAACCCAGCTGATCCTGTGTGAACATGAACAAGTCAAAACAGACTGCATCTTTATCTCCATAGAAAGCACATAATTATGAGCATTCCATATCCAGAAGTATTCAATAGTCCTCATCACTTGCTGTTGCAAAACGCTGGTGTTTAGCTACCACCTTCATGGCCCAAAACTCCTAGTGGAAACCTAAGTTCGGAAGTACTTGGTGTCACTCTCAAAAAGGACCTCATACGGGGGCGACATATCTCTGCAACAATGTCACCAGCAAAATTTTGTCTTCATACACTGCCACATCTAACTTGATGACAGGCAGCTTACAAGGCAGTTGTACACCCTGTTTGGGATTATGTCATCCCTGTGTGCCAACCCCACACACATCATCTATCTGTCACAAAAAAAGCAAAAAAAAAAAAAAAAAAGCTAGCAGCCCAGCCTGGCTGATGTCTGATACAGGCAGACCTCCGTAGTGGATGAGATGCTCCACACTGGCATGGAACTGATCCAGGATGGCATCAATGACATACTTCTACTGGTTTATGCCTGCTGCCAGCTCCAACCGTGTGTAGGGCACAACAGCCAAAGGGCCCAATAGCTGATCAGACTGTTCATCTTCCCCAATCCTCACAAAGAAGCCCCAAGACAATGAAGTGCATTAGGATCTTCAGCCTGTTGGTAGTTAGTCCCCTACAACAAAGAAGAAAACCTGTGTTTCTCGCACACACAACAAATTTCTTCTTTTTTTTCTTTTTCAAACTTCTTCTCTGCAAGCTCCTTGCATAAGCTGATTTCAGTTCTTTAAAGGACTGCTGGTGCATTTGCATTTTTTTAACTGCACTAGTCTTGAGGGCTTTCCCATCACTAAGCCATCTGATGTTAATCTGGCCCCTGTGGTCAACTGAGAAATCTGATTTGGAAACAGTAAAGTGAGCAAACCTTCCACCCTTTTTTGATGATGTGATGGAAGGGAAAATTTGCACCTTTCTTTTAAACCTTTGGCTGTACGTTTTTGTTACTGTTTTTCTCTTCCACATCATCGCCCCCTAAATTCAATTTCATTTGCACTATTTTCCCCTTACCATCTATTGTAAAGGAAAAGAAAAAAAAGCCTGTAATCTTTACTACGGTTCTTCTGCTTATACCACATCAGCAAACAGCCTACCAAGTTAAGACGTTCACTAAAAGGTTTGAAAATAAAAAATAGTGTTTCGAACCTTGATTCCCTATAAGGACAGCTTCTACAGGAAACATGACAAAATTTGTATTGCATACTACATATGTGATGTGTATGCGTTTCTGCAGCATCTGTTGCAAGTTAATTTACTCTAACTTCTCACTGAATCATTAGCACACTAGGACTTCACCATTCTCTCAAACCACTAGTTCTGGCATCTCACCAGCTTACTTCCCATACATCAGAAACTATACCCTACAAGCATTCTTGGCCATCTTCGGTGCCCTGAAAATGCTCCTTGTACCTGCTTTTTCACAATGGGGAAGGACAGTGGCATAGGGCAAAGTTAGACGAATAAGGGGAGCTAGGTCACCGGCTGGACTAAGTGAAAATCCACATGAAAAATGTAAATGCACTAGAAACACAGCAGAGCAAATGTTCACTTGTTTTTTTTTGGAAAAAAAAGGTCTGAGCAACAGTGTGAGCTCTGGCACTGTCATATTGAGGCAATATATGTTTTCCAGATGACCATTTTTTTTTCAAAGAAACAAGCTAACATTTGCTCTGCTGTGTTTCTAGTGCATTTACATTTTTCATGTGGATTTTCATCTGGGAGCAGCCAAACAGCAGACTGTTGCTTTTTTTGTTGGGTTACTCATATGTCTACCACCAGTGAAGCATATGTGCACATCATCCTACTTTTGCCCTTTTCTGCTCAACAGAGAAACTGTGTGGACCCAACAGTGCAACGCCGCCCCCTAACTGGAGATATCTCTACAAACTGTGAGCAACCCTTCCCTATGAGATGCCTAAGGTATCCTGCAGCTCATGAAAAGTGTTTCCTAGGTTATCCTTTATAAGCTGCCTACAGCTGATGATGTTTTGCGGCAATGTGGCTGTTGGCAGAGCCCAACATGATCTTGAAGCTCCAGAGAAACCCTTACAAACTGTTGTTTCAAACTGCACTTCTACCCAAAACAATACATTACACTCTCATAGCACTGCTGTGGTGATTTCCCCTTTCGAAAAATCAATGCATCAATGCACAAAAAAATTGTTATTTCCCCAAGTCAATGCTGAGTAAATGCAGGGGCTGACCCTTACTTCACATTTGTTGTTCATTTGTGAATTGGTCAGACCAACGATTATGAAATTTTGAGTCAGAAATTTGACCTCACTGTCGTTTTACTGTTTGGATGAGGACCTATGTTCAACAACAGCATTTTCCTACAGCTGTGTTCTCTGCACACGATTACAACCATTGCCAACACATGGTTTGGGCACTTATGTATGCATTTTACAACCTCCATTACACACGTAAAAGCCTACTGTTGTGCATCAACAGAAGGGCTAAGCATGAACTTTGCACTCAGTCTAATTCAAAAACCTTTTGGCTAATGTCACAGTGCAGTAGAGAAGGAAATAACAAGACCAAAATCTGAGAGTCAATGGTCTTGATTACGTTAGTTTGGTTAGTAGAGCAGAACAAAACCATGGAAAAAAGAAAACAAATATCCATCTGACCTCGAAATAGATGTTAAAAATTGGGTAGAGTATGTACAAGTGAGAAAACAAACAATAAACACACAGTGGCGTCTCTTCAATTCTCTCTTTGTTGTTTGTATGTTCTCACATACTGGCGTCTCCTCAATTCTACGTTGTTTGTATGTTCTCACATACTGGCGTCTCCTCAATTCTACGTTGTTTGCATGTTCTCACATACTAGCGTCTCCTCAATTCTATGTTGTTTGTATGTTCTCATGTAGTGGCGTCTCCTCAATTCTATGTTGTTTGTATGTTCTCACATACTAGCGTCTCCTCAATTCTATGTTGTTTGCATGTTCTCACATACTGGCATCTCCTCAATTCTATGTTGTTTGCATGTTCTCACGTAGTGGAGTCTCCTCAATTCTATGTTGTTTGCATGTTTTCACTTAGTGGCGTCTCCTCAATTCTATGTTGTTTGTATGTTCTCACGTAGTGGCGTCTCCTCAATTCTATGTTGTTTGCATGTTCTCACATAGTGGCGTCTCCTCAATTCTATGTTGTTTGCATGTTCTCACTTAGTGGCGTCTCCTCAATTCTATGTTGTTTGCATGTTCTCACTTAGTGGCGTCTCCTCAATTCTACGTTGTTTGCATGTTCTCACGTAGTGGCGTCTCCTCAATTCTATGTTGTTTGTATGTTCTCACGTAGTGGCGTCTCCTCAGTTCTATGTTGTTTGCATGTTTTCACGTAGTGGCATCTCCTCAATTCTATGTTGTTTGCATGTTCTCACATAGTGGTGTCTCCTCAATTCTATGTTGTTTGTATGTTCTCACATAGTGGTGTCTCCTCAATTCTATGTTGTTTGCATGTTCTCACATAGTGGCGTCTCCTCAATTCTCTCACTATGTTGTTTGCATGTTCTCACATAGTGGCGTCTCCTCAATTCTCTTTCACTATGTTGTTTGCATGTTCTCACACAGTGGCATCTCCTCAATTCTCTCTCACTATGTTGTTGTTTGCATGTTCTCACACAGTGGCATCTCCTCAATTCTCTCTCACTATGTAATGTTGTTTGCATGTTCTCACACAGTGGCATCTCCTCAATTCTCTCTCACTATGTTGTTTGCATGTTCTCACACAGTGGCATCTCCTCAATTCTCTCTCACTATGTTGTTTGCATGTTCTCACATAGTGGCGTCTCCTCAATTCTCTATCACTATGTTGTTTGCATGTTCTCACATAGTGGTGTCTCCTCAATTTCTCTAACCATTTGTTTGCATGTTCTCACAATGTACATAAGGTGTCACAAATATTCTTTTCTCCTTCATCTAAAATATCAAAAAATGTTAATCATATGAACTGATCTCAGAATGTTTGTGTACACATCCACCTCTCCATCACTCTTCATCCACTCTACTTTCCTGTATTCTTCCATTCACATCATACTGTGGCACATATCTTCCACTGGCAAAGATACTGCCAAAGCAGGAAACACCATGCATGCCACATGGAGAAATCCCCATTGCAGGCTTCGTGGCCTAATTCTAAAGTTGTGTCAAAAAGGCCCTCTCCACATCAAGAAATCTCTCAGTACAAGAAAACACCATAAGCTAGGACCTTATAGTTAGTATTTAGTGAGGTTCCTTCATTTTTCCTCTTTTCATTGGCTCTACGTTCCTGCTGCATCAACAGCGTAAAATAAATTCACTGGTGCCTGGTGTCTGGTTTGTTCCTGAGGACCTGTTTGGTTTACCAGCCACAATGAGCCAGGTCGTGTAGAAAAAATTCAGATCCAGTCTTACATGAAGGGTGTCTACACAGCTTTTAACAATTCTGCAGCCTTGTTAAGTATCCCTCACACAATGTCCAAAAAATAGTATTTTATGTGCATATCATATAATAAACAGGTGAGCTGATATATTAACTTGGCCATACATAAGTATAAATGGGAGAGGGGGGTGGGGGGGGAACACTTACAGGTGCACATATATACATTCTTTTTACCAGAACAAGACCACAAACACACTCATACACATTAGCCATGTACACAACTGTTGTGCACAACGGTCCCAGCAGACATGGAGTGGGCTTGAAGCACTGTTATAAAAGTGTTATTAATAAATAAGTACCTTTGCTTTTTCTAGCTGCTGTAGAGCCCGTCGCTCTGTTTCCCGACGAAGCGCTTCACGCTCCTCATCCAGAGATATATCTGATGATGGCTGGCTATAGTTGGAGTCAGCAGAACCCTGGAACATACCATGAAAAAAACACTTCAGTTAGGTCAGTTCAAATATATCACCTTATGGGCAAGGTAGTGACAAAGAACATTTACATTATAAAACATGGGGACAGAAGTGTGGCGCACATGATTATCGTAACTATTATCTCCCTTCAAAGGCCTTCATCTTAAAGTCTTAATGGTCTGCAAAAATGACAACACTTTATTTGAATGTATGTCAGCAATCACAAACCACCATTTAGCTTCCTTCAAGCGTGATGAATTGTCTTGGCCCATTAGCTGTGATCCTTTCAGACTCTGATTGGTTTCTTCACTGAACGCTGAAGACTTCCTATTACTAGTATTAGAAGACAATTTGCTCTTGACCTGATAAACATACTGGCTAGAGCAGGACTGTGAGAGATTAGGAACAAATTTCTTGTGAGAACATGAAAAAAACAAGATGGGTGTACCAGCCCAATCTGTCATCCCCATATCGCTGACGGCTTGCTTCACTCCTTGATGACGAAACCGCTTTTTGCCTGCAAGAACTTAAAATCTACTTTCATGTGCTTAAATTCCACGGCTTTTTTGGGTCCTCATGCATCTATCACATCTTCTCAAACTTAATACTCCCTCATGACAATTGCATTCTTCTACTGACACAAGAGTTATCAGTATTCTATCACAACAAAAATCTTGACAAGTGCTTTTTCTCTTTTCAAGGTCCATCTGTCTGGTACAATTCCCCATTCTCCAAGACATTCAACATCTTAGCAGTCTTCTAAAAGTGACCTGTAAACTAATTTCTTCCTAAATTAACAACCCATCCACATCTTCTCCTGACCATTTGTGACACTTTCTTCACTTTTATTATGTTGCTGTGCATGTGCATGCTTGTTTTCTGCATCTGCATGTGAGCATGTGTTGTCTGTGTGTGTATGTGAGTGGGGTGTGAGGAGGAACTAGCATGTATAAAAGTTCTCTGTGTGTGTGTGTGTGTGTGTGTGTGTGTGTGTGTGTGTGTGTGTGTGCGTGTGTGCGAGCGAGTGCGTGCGTGATGTGCTCAAGTGCTGATGTGTTTGTGTGCATGGAGTGGGGGGGGGGGGGGGGGGGGGGGGGGGGGGGGGAGGAGGTCTCTTTCTTATGGTATTTGTATGCATTAGGGCTTTGTTTAGATTAAGCACAGATAAATGCACATTATGATAATGATGATGTGCACATGACCAACTTCCTTACAAATCCTCGCAACTCCCCCCAAATTTCTCTCTCTCTCTCTCTCTGTCTCTCATATCCACGCTTGGATTCCAAACCCTTCACCACACACACGCACATGCACAAACACCCTCATCATGTTTGTCAAAATGCGTGCACACATATGCACTGACTTATACTCAACCATTCTCCTTATCACAACAACAACAAAAAAAAAAACAAGGCTGTTATCATTGGAGAAAAGCTGTCTCCCTCTTCAGTCTGTACTTCCCTTTGCTCTTCCCACTGTCTCTCTGAGCTCTTCCCTGCTTTTGACATT
The DNA here is from genome assembly GCA_016801955.1 of Conus betulinus. Lineage (NCBI taxonomy): Eukaryota > Metazoa > Mollusca > Gastropoda > Neogastropoda > Conidae > Conus > Conus betulinus. Next base: position 54,487 of record JADBJO010000092.1, on the reverse strand, counting down.
TAATGCTATTGTATTCTTATCATTGCTGTTATAGTTGCACTCACCCCACTGGCACTAGTGCTGCAATAACCTAATGCCAATAAAGTGTGTCACTATCAACTTTTCTGTCCCTCCCTGCTGCTTCCCACCACTCCATCTCTAGAAAAAATAAGTGTCTGCCTGTGTGTGTGTGTGTGTGTGTGTGTGTGTGTGTGTGTGTGTGTGTGTGTGTGTGTGTGTGTGTGTGTGTGTGTGTGTGCGCATGCATGTGCATGGTGCGCACATGCATGCGCATGTTTGCGTGCACATGCACAATTGCCTCTGTGAGAGAGACAGAATATGTGTGTGTGCATATATGAATGAACATGTGTGCATACATGCATGCAAGTATGTATGCGCGCATGTGCCTTTGCATTTTCTTTGGAAAGCACTGGTAAGGGATAGAGTTTTAAAAAGGGAGAGAGGGTCTCAGATGGGGGAAAGGGATATGGAGTATGATGCATCGCATGTGAACAAATGTTTCTCTGTGGGTGCTTTCACAATTACTGAAGCTCTGTTGAAAAAAGGCAGTATAGCCAAAATCTCTGGATGAAATACAGCACACAAACAAAATATAATTGAAATGCATGTTCTTCACACATACACGCACATACGCATTCATTCGGGCATGCACATGTACACGTACACACACACACAAACACACCCCCACCACACACACACAACCCACCCCTCCAATACCTCATTGCTCCATCCCCTTCTTCCTACACAAACACTGACACACAAACACTGACATCACTTTGAATCTACCTTTAACAACACACACACACACACACACACACACACACAACTATTACAATACTAGGATAGTTTCCAGAAGCCTTCATACATCTGCAAAAAAAACGAATGACAAAATTCACTTCAGTGTTTAGGAAAAGAGAAAACCTTCAATTTTCTACAGGTTTTCCCGCAAATTTGCACGCCAATCTGTAAAACCTTCTATTTTTCATCCCTAAGACTGTTATCAAAGTGCATCACAAAGAAATGGGACTCTAATACATTATCGATCATTTCTGTGCATTCTTTATGATGATATTGTAGTCAAGTATAAACTGTCCTTGTTTTTTTTGGAACTGAAAGCATTAGGTCTGCCAGTGACTTCTCAAGACTGCACAAGACTTTACTACTAAAAACTCAAGTCCCAACATCACTGCATACTTCAAGCGAGCTCAGGTGATTACAGTCCTACTGAGGATCAGAAGACTTCTGGCACCAATGCACATTGCTAAGCACCCTGGCGGCTCCACACTCACACGTAAATAGTCTCTAAAGTTTGTTGCACTCTGCACAAGTCTCAATTTTTTCTATGGCCCTTCATGCCCTGCACTCATGATGACCTCAGTTTCGATGTCCTCTCCACGTCTATGGTCATGGTTTGATTCCGTCAAGGTCATCAGTATCAGTAAGTTCATGTGGGCCGTTGTTGTTGGACGGACGTGATGGCACCCTCCAGACGGAGAGCTCACTCAAGCTGGCTCCGTGACTAAGCAATTATTGTCATCAGTAGGGGGCTTAGTAGGTGGTGTCTTGCATATGTTAGATTAGGACAGGCACCACTGAACACCACTGAAGTGACTCAGCAGCTCTGCAGGTCTCCTGTGGTTGACTGCCTCTTGACGACTTGACACTGACTGCTCCATGTGGACTGATGATGGTGCCGGGACTGCTGTGGTTGTGGACAGGGGGTCAGAATAAGCAGCGCAGGTGTAATGCCACTGAGGTGGCACAGAAGATGGAACAGAAAAAAAAAAAAAAAAAAAAAAAAAAAAAAAAAAAATGAATTTCTAGTAATTACTATCTTTGTCAGGATTTCAGGTTTCGCAAATGTGTTTGGCGGCACAAACATATATGCAAAACTCTCCTTTCCTGAAAAAAAATCTTGATTTATGATCTGCTGATGTGCCGAGAATTTGTTCTAAAGCTACTGTAGTCCATCTCTGCATGCGTGTCATAGGTAAACTAGTAAACTACACATTCCATTTAAGTTAATCAGTTCAGAAGAAATCTTGAGGCTATTTCTCGTCAGAAAAGGGGCATCTTTGGAGCTAAAATTACAGACAAAACCGCATCACAACTGATTTTTCACAAAAATCTAGTAGCTTAAAGAACATCACATATCACTGCAAAAATCCTCCTAAGCCATTTTGAATTAATTTTCGACAACTATGATGGTCAAACATATCTGTGTTCAGAAATATCAGATGTATGAGCCTGGAAACATATCACACACACACACACACACACACACACACACACACACACACACAATCATAGGAAGCATGGGTTGATTTAAAAAAAACCTGAAAATGTTGCAATATTAGGCAACACACCTGCCTTATTTTTAAATTCAAGTTAAAACTGAACACATCTACGAACAAATTATTGTATGCCTCAGCTTCTGAGAACATGTTCACCTATTCACTTAGGCCAGTCGCCCACACTGATACCACTTGCTGGTCATTTGGTTTGTGATCTGTGATTGATTATGTTTGTTTCCAGCAAAAGTGAACAAATTTATTGCCAACTTCAATGTGTCTCAAACGCATGAAAACCATGGAAAAACATACAACAGCAGAAAATCTCGTATTACCTAACTGTGAATATGTAACAGTACTAACACAAATCAGGTGCATGGCGGAAGGAGGGTGGGGGTGGGGGGTTAGTCAAGCTTCTTAAGCGTAATTTTTGTAAAATGTAGGACCCTCCCCCCCTTCTCCCTCTCATACCCAACCCCCCCACCCCCCCCCCAAAACTAAAAAAAATGTCTATGTAGTATCATGAGAAACTCTACACACCCGCACATAAACACACACGCCCACACCCAGCCACAAATACACACAGGTCTTAATACAGTCCTACAGAAACACAAGAAATTAAAAGTGATTGGCTTTATTTAATGCAATTTTACTCTTACTGTCTAGTCTAATTCAGCAACTAATATTCAAGGGAAGGTAGATTACCTACATATGGAGTTGAAGTCTACTTTGTCTGCAGCTGCAATGGAATGACAATGTTTGTATCCAGCTCTGCAAACTCTGCAGCCACAACAGTATTTGCTATTTATGATAATAAAAAAAACACACTCATATATGTATATGCCTCTTTGCAGACTTATCGATCACTAAACCTATCTCCTGTGCTTAAGATCTTTCTTCTGTGGCAAAAGTTTGTCTTTTTTTTTATTGGATGGAAGAGGCAAACAACAGGCAAATGCAGACACAGCAGTGGGTACTGCAATGAGAAATGGAAGTTTTTGCTCTTTCAGATGGTCACATCTACCCCTTTCCTCCCCTTCCATTCCAACCCACCCCCATATTCTCCGTTAACGCTGTTTATCCACAGATCCCTCTACAACACACAAGTGCACATGTGCGCACATGCACAGTGAGAATGAAAGAATAACAAAATCTTCACATATCTGCTTAGCCAATTAGATTTTTTCTTACATGGTTAAACTTACAAAGTGCTCAGTAACAGCTCATTTCAAGATGAACTTGCATTGTAGTTTTATGTCCCTCCCCCGCCATCTCCTCCCCACACTCACCCACCAACCTTGCAAACTTTTACCACTGTGCCTTTTCACTTCCCCTAAACTTAAAAAAAAAATCTATGCTATTACAAATTATAAAAAACCATAAACCATATCAATCAAGTCATCAATATTAAAATGTCTAATTCTTATATTCCCAGGGATCTCTGTATTTTGAACAGTTGATTGATCACCTAATGTCCATGATGAAAACACACATGCACGCATGCACGCACACGCATGCATGCATGCGCATACAACCACACACTCACCTACACAATGTGCACACAGGAACACACACTTCAATGAAAATGAAGATATAACTCAATCTATAACCACTGATACTAGTGACTGCGAAAATTAAGGAAACATGAATGTAAGCGGTCTTTTCAATGAAATGTTTACTGATATCACCCAGATCTCACATTCAAATAATTCATGGCATAGAAAGAAAAAAAAAAACAAGTTTGATGCCAATGCAATGATGTAAGAAAGGCAAGGGAACAAAAATATATTCACCACCACTGATTCAATATCAGTTATCTTCCTCAGACGCCCCATCCTGTCTTGCTCCATATCATGTGTTATGCACCCTGGAGTGTCCACACACCACAACAACATACCCACTCAGTAAGATCCAGTCCTACAGTGGAGTGCCAAGCCCCAATCTCTCAACCCCTGGTACATCCAGACTGCCAGAGTGAAGGGCCTCTGGCAGCCTCTTCCCTATCACCTGTGTCATGTTTTGAACACACACTACAGCCCGCTGATGTCACCTCCACTTCAGTTTGTCCCCTACACTGTCCCACTGGTTGTCAATGCCCTCACAGTGACCCAGCTCATCAAGTCACCAGCGCTCTGCCGGGGCTCCCTATCGCCTCCACACCACACCAACTCCACGCTCTGTGAACACGGGCAGCCCAGGCTGGACATTCAACAGTGTCATTATGTTAGTTCTCCTTTGACAGGCTCCATTAGTGCACAGACATTAATAATGCCACAAGCGAGCAACATCCCATAATGTTATGCACCGAACAGGTTGGGTAGAATCGAGGCCGAGCATGCGTGCCTCGAACACTGGGAATCCCAGCTGACAGCCACACACGCACACAGGGCCGGATCAATACTTGTGTCTGATGCCTTCTCTTACATTCCAGAATGGATGTCAACAGTCACAATGCACAATCAGCAGCACTGGATCCTCAGGGAATGACATGCACGATGGATCACTCCACTTGTCATGATCACCAAAGGCTTGATCTACCATTACCAAGCTGCTTTCTGCTGGAACTGCCTTGGCAACCGACAACAAAAATCAACACTCCAACTCAACAACAGCTTTGAGTTACAAAAAATCTGTTATATATCTAGTGCTTTAAGTAGCTGTTTGAAAAAAAAAAAAGCTGTATTTTGTGTGTGCATTTGTGTGTGTGTGCATGTGTGTGTGTGTGTGTGTGTGTGTGTGTGTGTGTGTGTGTGTGTGTTTGTATGAGAGGCATACAGAATGTGTGTGTGTGTGTGTGTGTGTGTGTGTGTGTGTGTGTGTGTTTTTGTATGAGAGGCATACAGAATGTGTGTGTGTGTGTGTGTGTGTGTGTGTGTGTGTGTGTGTGTGTGTGTGTGTGTGTGTGTGTGTGTGTTTTGTATGAGAGGCATACAGAATGTGTGTGTGTGTGTGTGTGCGCGCGTGTGTGCGTGCGTGCGTGTGTGTGTGCCCCCACGCGCGCATGCACACATACAAGCATTGGTGCTCAAGAGCGCACATACCTACTGTGGACAAAAGCTAGGTCAAAGATTTCTTCTTAATAATTATAAAAATGAAGACAACTGTACACCAGTTCAAAAAATCATCACATTCAAGGCTGCTGTAAATAATCACTCACTACCAGGCATGCACATTACCAGCAGGCCAAACAGTGCAGTACAGAACATTCTGTGTAAGACTGAATACCTAGCTGCAGACTACTTTCTTGAGGTCATCAGATATCCTGGAGTTGTTATTCTATTACAGTACTACTTGTTAATACTTCTTGTATAAACATAATTACAATCATTCTGTATAGCAGACACTCCACTTGTAATCACAGTTTTCAACAAGTACTGTTCTTGGGTCTTTCAGAGGCTGGACTCCTGATGAGCCCAAGAACTGTCCAAGTGAAGATCAGCACAACACAAGGACGCAAACCCATGTTGTGGAGGGCTTTCCCATACCTGTCTGAAATCTTTTTTTTTTTTTTTTTTGAATGCAGGCTAGAAACCAAACCTCAGATTCTCAAGCTGTTTTCTTTTTCCATTCTCTGGTGTAAATGTCAAATACAGTGTACATCATTAGGAACCCAGATGTATCAAAGTGACTCCCAACTCTCCTGTATTCCAGGTCTGATGTCTTTCCTAATAGTAAATACCTCTAAACCGCAGCCGTATCTTTGTTTGGGAGTGAAAGGCTTTTTCTTTCTTTTCTTTCTTTTTTTTTTTTTTTTTTTTTTTTTTTTTTTAAAGTGGAATAATGACAAACAGATTTCAATACCCATGCATCTGACAATGCAAACGTTCAAAGAAAGTTGACAGGCACTTTTTTTCATGTCTGATGTGAATGCTGCACTAATACACAAGTAATGTCTGTGAGAAAGGGTAGTTTCAAGTGACTGGGAGTTTGCTGAATCACAGTGGCACTGAAAGCGAGGCTTGTGTATGGCACAAGTGTCTGCTATTGGTTCAAGAGATAATGTAATTACTGACTGAAGTATTCAATATTTTAAAACTTTGCAACTCCTGTACATGACCTTTTTTTTTTAGGATTGAATGGAGTATCCAATATACCCAAACAAAAACATAAAACATTACAGATAAGACAGAGAGAAAGTAAGAACATCAAACAGAAATGTTGCAAAAAAAACAAATAAGAAATAGAGAGAAAAAAGAAAAGAAAAAGACAAGGAAATTTTTGTTTACAAAAAAGCTACATTAGCAAATGAACAAGGTAGAACAGACATTAAATCAACTATGGAAAGTATGTATAGTCTCACAATCTAAACTACACACACACACACACACACACACACACACACACACACACACACACACACACACACACACACAAAATGCAAGTTGCAACTGTCAGGAAAAAGGTGTAAAGATTTTCCAAAACAAAGGCCAGAGAAGAGGCAACAAAAAAAAAAAAAAACAAATACAGTAACAGACAATAGTAAAGAGTTTGTTAGATGTTAGAAAGAAAAAAATATGTTGAAAAATAAAAAGAAAGGCTGAGTCTAAGAGAATGACAGGAAAGAGGAAATGACCAGCACAGAATTTCCAGAACACAGGTGACAGCTGTACTGAGACACCCTGGCACCCATATGATTGAAGTCACCATACATTCAGTCTTGACAAAATCTCTAGTTGATGTATACAAAGTACATTATTCAGCCTTTATCCTTCCTAGCACACATTTGCTTTTAATATTGACAGTAACTGAGTAAGTTTCTTGGAATGTGCAACAGATGCTGACTGGATACTCAATCAAAGTGGAATGCATGACTTGGTGTTCTCCACTGGTTGATGACAGCAAAGACTGTTGAATGAATTTACACACAAGGCTGCATGCATTAATATTCAACATCAGTCACTAAATGATCTACACTTCTGCCATTGTTGCTCTAGTCTAGGGAATGTAAGGCATGACACAACAAAACACGAATAAAAAATCCATGACACATGGCTAGAAAACCTCCTGTCAGTGTGCATGCAGATGACAAACGATTACTGTAAGGGATCAAATTTTGAAACTTGGATCATTTTTTGAAAAGGTTTCCAATGTTACTTTTTCAAATACAACTTAGCATGGCAGGTGCAAGCTGATAGCAGATGCAGATGGTGTGTATTCTTGTCTTGTGTCGATCGATAAAAGTCTGACACACATGTTCATTGCCTGACACACTTATCCAGATCGAATCACTTCTGATAAAGAACCATCAACACAATTCCCAAGTCAGAATTCGGCTGTCATAAGAATGAGACGACATGATATGATGACTGTTAGCTGTAAACTGTGGTGTTTAGCAATCCAAAACACCTGTGTGCATGCTTATGATTACTCATATTTCAAACTGATTTCTTTAAATCATATTTGTTCATGTCTATGTCTGTGTTAACCTTTTTTCATTTTTCTGTTACTCTCTGTGATAGTAAAGCTTTCTTTTATTATCCATCCTTTATTACCGTAAATCTTATTTTCACCACTATTCAGAAGCAGCCAATATTAGGTGTCTTTTTTTCACTTTTCTTTGTATAACCAGCTTTAAGTGGTATTCTGTGTGCATGTTTAACCAGTTCTTCAGTTGCTTTTTCCTGCCAGTACCAGAGAGTATACATGAAATAATACGTGTGCACCAAGAGCTTTGGAAAATGACTGTGTGACTTATTGGCGTAACCCCTAGCATTAGAAAGAAATACCATGCCCTGTTCTTGTAAAGACCTAAGCATTAATTTTCTCTCCATGTCTAGACAGGTGGTGAGTTCGCATCAAAGTCATCGATGTTAGCAAGTTCATGGGCACTGTCAATGAAAGGAAGTGGTGGCACCCTCCACAGGGGCTCACAACTATGCAATAATTATCACCAGTAGGGAGATTAGTAGGTGGTATCCTGCATATGCTGGATCAGAAGAGGCATCATTTTATATGGCTGTGTATGGGAGAACGAGAATGTGTGGCCTCAGTGTGTAACCTCACTGGGGAAGGAAGGAAGGGGGTAAGGGGAGAACAGAAGATGACACAGAGAAAAACAGTACAGTTTGCTCAAGGTCCTAAATCCAAGCAATCATAAAACTATTTCAAATAACCTCTTTCAGGGGTATTCAAAAACAAACTGATGAAAGACAGGAAGCATATAACTGACTGGTACATAACACTCTGGACCTGGAAAGTGGAGAGGAAGGTTTTTTTTTTTTTCTTGAGGTGGGAATGGTGTGTGTGTGTGTGTGTGTGTGTGTGTGTGTGTGTGTGTGTGTGTGTGTGTGTTTGCTTTTCTTTTCTGTCTTAGATACAAAATTTGCTCATAATAGGTTACATCTCCAGAAAATATGCCAACAAATTTAAACAGCAACTTGCAATTTTGTTATATAAAAGCATTGTTTTGTCTTATTCACAGTTTTCCACTTTTTATTTCAGTTATAAAAACATGTCATTTTTTCCCCCACTGCCCTCTTCATTATTCTGTAACCACAGCTGACTGAAATGCTTCATTCCCACTCATTGAGCATGATACTTTTCATTGAATCTGAACAAAGAAATGCTCCATAATTTTCCCTTCTGAAGCATGCTTTTCCCTGGGGTTCAGATAAAAAGACTGTTTACCTCTGATCTGCGCTCAGAAATCAAGCATTGGCATTTTCATAGCTGACAAGGAATCTGCTAAATTAAGACACAGATTTGTACAATTGTAGATCATTATGTTTTTATAGTAACACAAGAGGAAATATGCCTTCTAACTCCTAAGGGCAAGGATATGGGGGAGGGGGAAGGGAGGGGTGAAAACAGGGGAAGGGCTAGAGGGAGGAGGGCTGTCTAGCTCACTCTCAGTCCTCCAGAGGAGAAAAAGGCTTGTGTCAGTCATAGCACAGTTTTGTGAACCAGATTTCTTTCACAAAGGTAAACTTTTCCACATCTGCCTTACCTGTCTAGTACATGTTTCTGCTTTGACTTGTTCTAAATATTGGTCAGCGTCTCGCACTGAAGTGATACACAATGTCTATCTCACTCAACATTTCCACTTCAGATTTTGCTATTTGACACATGCTAAAGATTTTTGTTTGACTTTGACATCATCATACATGTGAACTTAATGATATGTTAGTATAATTTGGTAACAGTGATTATGGAAAATCTTGCTTTTTTTCCTTTGAATTTGCAACTTTCATATGGCTTCACCTTTTTGATTACTCAAATGGTAAACTCTTACACTGCTGTATTTGGAAAGGCATTTTTTTTTTTTTTTTTTAATAATTTGGCTAATTTTTGCTTTGTATGATATGAACTTGTATCTGCTCCTCTGTTTGGCAGATATTGCATTAAACAGTCTGATCTTACAAATGCAAGTTAATATCGGTTGCTATGTTTGTATAAAATGTCATTTGATGTCATATATAAAGCAAAATTGTTACACATCACAGTTTCTAAGGTTGGTTTTGGACTGAAAACAAAAAAAAAAAAAACCCAAACAAACAACAACCAAAAAGAAAGCTGATACCATAATCTCGGATTCACCACCTTTATGATTTGTGACGTCAATGATATCAAGTTATGGGAGAACTGTGAACTGGTGACCACATTCAATGGTCTGTCAACTTACCATGTATACAAAACTGGTTCATTTAATGATTCATGTGATATGTGATACATCTGTTAACATGAAATAAAACATGAATGCATAATACAATGTATTATTTGTTAGTGCACCTTACTGATTTTTCATTGAAATGTACACCAAACGGTGCCTGATAATGGGACATTGTAACAGTGAAAGTCACTCCCTTGCACAGGTCTGGAATGTTTAACATTTATGGGGCATTATTACGCAGAAAATATCAGTAAATACAACAGATTTTCAACATACCTTGCAAGGATGGGTGGGGGAGGAGCTTGGGAAAGAAAAGTCTTGTAATTTATTTTCCTTTCCACATACAACCTCCAAAGAACATATCAACTAAAAACCACCCACTCTCTTCAATCCAAATCAAATTCAGCGAGTCTAAATGACTAAACATTACTCTAAAATGACCATGTGCTTTTAGGAAATATAAATAAATGGTCAGAAATAAACTCAAAGGGGTTTTCTGTCTTAATGTAGTTTCCCTTTGATGTGTAGTGTGTACAATGCAGGCCAGTTAAGTGAAAACAGTGCTGAAATGCAACACTAAAAATCAGATTTTCATGCAGTAGTACCACTGCAACTTTCATCAATGCAACACTGACCCAATCATGAAAATGTAAGCATGAAATTAGATTCAGCTTGTGAGTAATTTCTCCCACTGTGTTACAGCAATTTGATTACATCACCACACACAAGTTTCCAGCAAAATGTTATGATTCCCTGTGGCCTCAATTGCCTTTCACACAGGAAGTTGATTATTCTTCACTCATTGTTGCACATCATTTTTTCATTCTGAAGACAATGTAATTAGTGAGACCAGATCATTGGCAGACTGATAATAAGCACATTCCGTTCTAGAGGAACCACTATAATTGTGTTCTTCCACTGTTGATCTAACTCATTTCTGACGATTAATATTATATTTTTGTAGGTTTAATTTTCTTTGGCAATGAGTGCGCACTATTTATGACATCGTTTTCATTGTGCATAGGTTTTGATTTAGGAGAACAAATTTTCATGATGAAAGTTTTTAAGCTACAAGGAAACCATACTCTGCTGATTGATATTTTCCAGTGTCCTAAAACCATTTGCCAGTACTAATCATGGATGTCCCCATTTGATGACATCTTATTCAAATGATGACAAGAAGGTTTATTAGCATTTGTCATTACACTGGCACTGACAAATGCTGACAAAAAACACCTTCATTCAAAGGACGGCTGTAAGGTTTCATCTGCATTTGTTGTTATGCTTGCTCTTGTCAATGCTCAAAAAAAGCCACTGTTGAAGTTTACACAGACAAAAACATCACACTGACAACCGAAACAGGGTGATAACACAGATTTACTTAGTTACACGAGTAAAAAAAAGTAATCTTGGGATAATTTCTGTAAAACTCTCCTGTTAAAAAAGATATAGAGACATGCAAGCTATAAACAGTCTGTACTAATTCAAGCATGTTTCTGGCAGATGCACATTATAAACCTGACATATAACACTTACATTGAACCAAAGTATGTTTTTATTGTCAGTTTTGATCCTACCTAGAGCACCCAGTGGCATACAATTCTTTGTTTAGTAATATACTTTTTAAAGCACTTGAAACTTGATCAATCTTATGGACATTGAGCCAAAGAAACACTGGCTGATGGTTTGATCAGGTTCTCAGACAGATACAACAGATGAATTCAAGAAATGCTTTTCAATTATTCCTGTTCGAAAAACAATGTGTGTATGTGTGTGTGTGTGTGTGTGTGTGTGTGTGTGTGTGTGTGTGTGTGTGTGTGTGTGTGTGTGTGTGTGTCCAGTCTGAATTAACTCAGGTTGCAAAGTTCCTCTCTAAACTTGAAGATAATGAAATAGGCATGTCATCAGAATACATATTACAATATGTAAACAAAATGAAACACAAACAAAAAACCTATTATTTTCTGTATAACAGATGTTCGGACACATTTTTTAATGCCCAGAAGCGCTGGCTAATTTGCTTCCTTGCAGTTGAAGTGCACTTATTAATAACAATCTGCCACAGTCCATCAGAGGTTCTTGCACATTTTGGATTATCCCCCCAAATGATATCAAATGAACAGAAGCATCACTGATTAGTAAAGCACGGTCTTAGATTAAAATATGGAAACTATATGTTAACTGCTAATTCTGATCATGCAGATTATGCTACACTGAGACGAATAAACAAATCAGAATCCACATGCATGTGAGCCAATACAGTGAGAATACTCTTAAGGCTGCATGAATAAAAGTGCAAACACGCAAACCAGCGCAAACTTGTTTGTCCCCGATTTTTGCCATTTTATGTTAGTTACTGTTTTAGGTGTTAAATGTTAGGTGGAGGGATACAACAGTGCCACGGCAGCAATACCAACCTGTCTGACGAAGCTATTTGAGCTGTCTGAGCTCCCATCAGATCGTTTAAACTTGCCTTTCCGCTTTCCTCCTTTACCCTGCACATTCACATTCAGGGAAAGTCCAGATTTGTAGGTTTTTTAATTTTGTTCTGATAATGAAAAATTTTATTATAAAAAAAATAAATTAAAAAAAAAAAAAAAAAACCCATTAGGAACTACTTACAGTTACCTGTTAAACTAGCATCTTGAGAGATTTTTCTAACTGTTACCTTTATTTTTTCAACACTAATTTCTTTATGGCTTTAAATTGGGGCACATAAAAATCATGACTATTATTCTTTTTTGGTTCTGTTTTGGTTTGTCTCCAATCATTTTAATCAACAGAATGCAGCCTGCTAACTGTGTCCACTGATATCTGGTAAAGTTTAAAGTTTACGTTCAGACAGCTCTTCGTATATCTTGTTGTGGCGATCCTACTTTCCTCAACATCCTTCAGACAAACAAGATTTCCTACACGTCTTTCATATAAACCAACAGTTTTCAATACATAAATTTCATTTTGGAATATGCTTCCCACAAGACTTCAGTTCAAAAGGTCACAAAACTGATCCTAACAACAAGTGACTAGCAAACAAAATGCTAGAGCCAGCTGAACAACTGATACAGAACTGTGAAACGCAAAATTCAGAAAACTAAATAATGCTAAAACTAGCACTGAATAAGAATATGCAAATATTGCAACAAACAATACCAGTTTCATGAAATCAAAATGACACTTTCTTTAACATATAAAAATACAGCAGCCTGAAGCTTGCCATACCCAGTATCAATCAACATAATCATCAGCAAGAATTGTCAAGACATCAAAGAAAGAAGGAAACGAAAAACAAAACAAAACCTCAACAACCAGCAAAGAGGAGGGAAGTCAGGTACAAGAGTTGGATGGAGGCACTGAGGTGAAAGTGGGTAAAGATCAGGTGAACTGGAAACAAAAAGGGGTAGGGGGTTGGATGTGAAGTAGGTTGGAGGATCCGTGTTCTGTAGGTCAAAGAAGAGAGGCTGGTTCATCAACAACAACTTAAACAAATGATAAACAAGAAAGGAAATTCACCTATTTTGACTTGCATTTGAAAAACACATGCAACAGCAGGATGAAAGGTACAGGTAGATGGGGAAAGACAAAGTTACTGGATATAATTCCAACAGGTAGGTGGGAAAGAACAAAGTTACTGGATATAATTCAAATAACACTTGATGACAAACACAGAAAATGTGCTCCGCGTTAAGTTTATACCTGCTGAATAAACGCCAATGTTACCACATGTGCACACACACACATACACATTCATACAAACTTAAAACTTATATACACAGGTACCTGAACAGCATGTTTACATAAATTCACATACTATAAAAGTGATGCAAAAATGAGAAATGTAAAAACCACACAGACAAGCACAAAGATCATGGATTAACCAGGGTTAATGAATTCTATTTCAATACAGAATAATGAAGATGTGCAAATAAAGATAATTACAGATCAGAATATCCACAGATGTATGTACCATTGAGTTTCAAAGAGGAAATGCAAGAGCACTCAGATAAGGTAAGACAAGGAGATACACTTTGGTAGATCTAGATGACATGTTCAAAAACAACTTCAACACAGACCGACAAAAGGACAATAGAGAAAGAAAGAGACTTGGAGTGAGAATGGCAGACTGAATACTCTGTGCATGCATGCGTGCTTGGGTGCTCGTGTGCACAGGTGGGTAAATGGGTGAGTGAGAGATTTGAGTGCATGTCAATAAGAGAGAGAGAGAGAGAGAGAGAGAGAGAGAGAGAGAGAGAGAGAGAGAGAGAGAGAGAGACAGACAGACAGACAGAGAGGAAGATGGAGAGAGAGACAGACAGACAGACAGAGACAGACTGAAAAGACAAAGTCACAATGACAGACAGACAGACAGAGAGAAAGAGAGAGAGAGAGAGAGAGAGAGAGAGAGAGAGAGAGAGAGAGAGACAGACAGACAGACAGACAGACAGACAGAGAAACACAGACACAGAGACATCCAGATCAGAGAGAGAGAGAGAGAGAGAGATCTATGACATCAACAGCAGAAGCACACATACAAATGTGCATTTGCAACAAAGACATTAGCTATCACTGCCTATCACAAAATGAAAACTTTAGTGAAGTTCTCAAAACACCAGTGTTTTAGATCTTACAGTATCCTGCCCTCTGAAGCAAAACACACACACACATACACATGCAGGAAAAAAGAAATTCTGACAAGGGTACCGACAAATTTTTTTAAAAGGGTTTTCACATACTATATAGTGATAATGGGCTTCAGGAATATGCAGTTTCAGCCACTTCGTCAGACTCATAAGACTTAAATTATGTTTTGCCAGAGGCCAAACAGTTTTGTCTGTCACAGAGTTATCAATTAATACAAACACACAATTAATGAAAACAGTTAAGCCTAGGACCATGAGAGTTGGCTCCATTAGGGAGCTTCCACCTTCATGAACAGGAAAAGTGCTTTTGATGTAGATGCATGCTTTTAACTACATCACTGCTGTTAGATGGAATGGTGAGAACACCATGTTGTCTCGACTGGTTTTAGTACTCTCCCTTTCCCCATCCTCAGTTTTAGGAAACATTCAGTCCATGTCCTCAAACACCCCGCATACACAATGATGTCCTCTGATCTAAGTTGTCCTCTCCATCCCTGCTTTCAAAAATGTAGAGATCAATCCACATCCCAGAAAAATCTTGCTGGAGGGATTATTTTCCCCTTGTTCTCGAGAAAGAGTATGACAACACACCTGATCTAAAATGGATCTAAAACACTGAAACACCATCTCAGCATCTGTCCCAATCTCATCTCAATAGTAATTCTCTTTGTGCGTTACTGCATGAGTGGACCTGGATATAACAGACTACATGTTATCACTGTGATTTAAGCCAATCAAACCGTTCATGATCTTCCCATTTTGTAGTTCGCAACAGAAAACCTTCGCACATGATTGAGTTTTATACACAATCCAACACTTTTCTGAGCCTTGAGAACAGACAAATCTTGCAGCTGTGACAGAGAGTGTGCTTCCCAGCTAAACCCCATCCATGTTACTCCCAATCCATCCCCTGTCACTTGTCTGAATAAGGCACTGCCCTAAATGTAAAAAAAAATGTTATTATTATCCATGTTAAGCTACAAAAACACACACAAACACATGGAGAGTTGAAGAAACTATAATGCTTAGCATCTGTACAGAACCACTCACTTCATATTGAGGA
Source organism: Conus betulinus (assembly GCA_016801955.1). NCBI lineage: Eukaryota > Metazoa > Mollusca > Gastropoda > Neogastropoda > Conidae > Conus > Conus betulinus. Next base: position 38,887 of record JADBJO010000092.1, on the reverse strand, counting down.
CCAATCTGCAAGTGTGACAGCATTAGAACTAATAGAAATACTGGTTTTCTAACTGCTACAAGAAGACTGGTGTGTGTGTGTGGACCAAGTACAGAAAACTGTCAGTATGTAGATCATGTATTGAAATCAGAGATAAACAACAAAAAAAGCATCAACAGTATTAACAGAAAAATGGGTTTTATCTACATTAAATGAATTTACAGCAAAATAGATACCTGCAATGAAACAGATATCCAAAGAGAAACAAAAAATAGACAAATCTTTACTTTGGCAACCTTTTTTTCTTTTCCCAATATTGTAAGACTGCTTTGTTCACTGACCCCACTGGCAAGGATCTCTTGTTTGTCTAAAGAAATAATGATTATCAGTTTCAAAACATTTTGTTCATTAAGATGAAACATCATTTACAAACAAAAGACAGGTGTGTTAGAGAACACAATCAATTTCAGTTGAGTGTGAAAACCATTTCAGGGTTCTGACTGGAGGCAATGCGATGTACTTACTAATGTGACTGTGAGTCTATCGGCTAATGTGTCAATCACAGTAGGTGTTTGGAATGTGGCAACTTCCTTTACTATAAACAGTACACACAGTTTATGTTTACCTCATCTCTGCCCCTTTCCTTCCCTCCACCCTCTCTCTATCTCTGTCTCTCCTGTCCTCAAAGAAAAATAGAAATTATATTTTATGACAATTTTTTGTCAAAAAGGGGAAATAAATCAAAACACCTTTCCTAAAGTGTCTGTTGCAATAATTTTCATCAGTATTTAATCACAGGACAACACCGAGAACTGCGTAAAGTACTCCAAATGGCAATCTGATTCACTGAACGTGATGGCCACTCTACTGTGAGACAGACAGACAGACAGACAGACTGGTATGATCAGCCACAGATTTGGCACCACTGCTACAAGAACCAACTTTTGGAGTCTAGTTAATGGCCAAATGGATATAATTGAGAGCAAGGTGGAAAAGGCATTAATGACTGTCAGCGAAACATCCTATTCCACAAGAATCAGATAATGAAACCTGAAGCAAAAGAATGAAAAAAAAAATCAGTACAGGCCAGTGACAATGAATCAATGATCATAACAATTGGCAGCAGTATGAAGGGGTGAAGTAAATATGTATCTAGATGTGTGTGTGTGTGTGTGTGTGTGTGTGTGTGTGTGTGTGTGTGTGTGTGTGTGTGTGTGTGTGTGTGTGTGAATGTGCTGACAGAATTTCTCTTTAAACATCATATACATGGTGTCGCTTCAGTTTTAAACATATAGTGTCTGTCATCCTGAAAAACAACAGACTCCTGAAATACTGGAACGGATTTTTTTTTTACATTGCTTGTCTTTCAGTTCAACTGAGCACGCACGCTCACTTACGTATGTGTGTGTGTGCATGTGTGTGTGTGTGTGTGTGTGTGTGTGTGTGTGTGTGTGTGTGTGTGTGTGTGTGTGTGTGTGTGTGTGTGTGTGATCCTTGAAAAATAACAGACTACTGAAATATTGGAACACATTTTTTTTTTACGTTGCTTGCCTTTTCAGTTCAATTGCACACACACTCTTGCTCATGCGTGCGTGCGTGTGTGCATGTGTACAATGAACAAATACAAATGGGAAGAAAACAAGTCCTGGCTAATGATTCTTCCATGTTTAAAACAATGACCTGACAGAGATAAAAAAAAAAAAGAAAGCAAGGGTGGGGATCAGGGCATGTGGAAGCCGCCCACTCTGAGTCCCACACAAAGGCAAACACACTGATCCAGAATTGTGCAGTCTCATGACCATCTGACCATTGCTTACAATGCAGACAGAAGTCAATACAGATCTTCAGGAGACCATTCAAGGGCAGATCTATACCTAGTACTGCTACCAAGTAGGAGATAAGATAAGATAATGTTGCTTATAGCCCAGCCCGACCGCAAAGGGCCATATCAGGGCTGTCACCACGCTAAAATCAACTCACAGGTCATTCATCCACACAATTCTTTAAAAGACATCGTCTAAAATCTCATCCAAAACTTTGTTAAAAAATCTTTCCACTGTAAAATCTCAGATCCGATGAAAAATGTTAACCTCTTTCAAGAACTCAAAGATCGCGTCAGGCAGAACATCTCTGAACAAGGTTTTCATGGAATCTGCTGTAAAATGTTTGTGTCTCACATCGTGCAAATCCCAACACTCTAAAAGAATGTTTCATTGTGAGTGGCACATGACACGGAATGCACCAAGGAGCTTCTCACTCTTTAAAAGGTTGGAATGGGTAAAATACGAATGGCCGGTGTGCAGCCGGCACAGAACCGCTTCCTCCTTACGACCACCAGACGAAGATGGGAGGAACTCCTTTAGGTTGGACGGATCTGAAAGAGTTTGTTATCCGTCTGTGTATTCCAATCCTCCTGCCAGAGGTCTTTTACATAATCGTTAATTTTGGGTTTCAAATCTGAGCAGGGGATAGGTGTGTTTGACAGTTTCTCTCGTACGGCATTCTTGGCCAAACGATCCACCATTTCGTTCCCTCCGATGCCAACATGACCAGGAACCCAAGCCAGAAGAATGTTGTAACCCTCCGCTTTCAACTTGGTAAAAAGGTCAAAAAAAGTGTAAAAGTTCAGGGTGCTGAAGGTTGCGGCCAGATATGGCCTCCAAAGCCGACAGCGAATCCGACAAAACCAGAAAGTCCCTCTTTGGAGACTGTGAGATTATTCTTAGTGCCAGAACCAGAGCTGTAACTCTGCTACCAAGTCCATCTGGTAATATTTAGTGGCATCTGCTCTAAAACACACTCAAGATATCATCAACTCGGTTCTTATTCCCCCTCCCCCTCCAAAGCTACTCCACCCACTTCTCCCGCATCCCTCTCACCTCTCTTAACGTCACACAATGTCTCTGACGGTACTCAAACCCCTAACTTTCCAGCCCACAAGCCTGATAGTGATACACTAGACACTAGACCATGATGGCTTGTTTCTTTCCTTTGGCATCTTCAGGCCCCTGACACGCCAAAGTAAAAGTAGCCGTTCAAACTTGCTTCTTCCTTCATCCATTCACAGATATTCAACTAGCATGTTAGTTTGACTGTCAGATTTTAGTCAAATGTTTTAATCTGAAGACTGACAATTTCAAAACTTTCCATGTCTGAATTTTTATTCTTTTGTTCCTAGAATGCAAACAAAATACAGAGTCAAACATACAATGGTTTAATTTGCAAGGCACATAACTCTGACCTTTCTATAATGATCATAGTTTTGGAATCAGAACATCAGTTGCTGATACCCGAAATTGTATGAGTTATGTGCGTTCAATGCTGCAAAGTCCAGATTTTTTTTGCCCCTTCGTCAAATCTGGTCGTTACACACACACAAATAAAAACAATTAACAAATCAAAAAGAATGCTCACATATTATTACAGATATTCTTTTGAGTCCATCCGATTAACAATACACCACAGATGGCTACAGAGAACCACAACAAGAGGTGAGATTTTCTGGAAATTCAGTGGTGCCAAATTCTCTACTTAAAGTTATGAATATGTGGGACATAGAAAACTGAAATGACCTTATATTGACCCAATTATTTACATTCACACAATCATACACCATAACTAATGTACACACAAAAAAAAAAGTATTGCTGCTGCTTGGATTCAGTGACCAACCATTATTCCTCTTAGCTAGGGAGAGACTGGTTTGAGTCAGCTTTCAGCTACCCAAATTAAAATTTCAGAAAACCAACAGGCACGTGACATGCATTTCCAGCAAGTCAAGTGACTAGCCTATGAGTATGAAGTACAGTGATGCTGCTCACACAAAGATTCAGGTCCACCTTCATAACTTTTCAATCTCTCTGAATTTATGGTCTGTGTAGCCTCTCCTGCCTGAACTGAAGGGTTACTAAAATTCTATAATCTCAAAATCTCTTCCGTCACGAGGAAAAAAAAAAAAATTCACACAGTATTGCCAAGTGATTGTATAGCAAGATATTACATACAACTCCACATCAAAAAGTGTGCTTTCAGACTTCTGCTGCATTGATAAGCAAGTTTTTATTGTTTTCTTTGCCAAATCTGAAAACTTGGTTATAGCATCGATTCATGGCAACGTTCAGCAGTGCTCGAGCATTACTCAAAGAGTTGAAAGAGTTAATTAAGATGCTGTGTTTCTTCTTGTGGCTGAAATCGTATTTCAAGCCAAAGACTGAATGTTGCAGGCATCATGAATGACATAACTGAGGAAATAATACCAAATTTGTATGTCTAATCAGATCTGGAGAGAGAGAGAGAGAGAGAGAGAGAGAGAGGGGGGGGGGGGGGGGGGGGGGAGGGAGAGAGAAGAGAGAGATAACAGTTTTCAATTCAAAGTACTGGTGTGACTGCTAGCATGTGCAGGGCTATTCAAATGTTAAAAGAATTTGACAGGGTTTTCAACCAGATAGGATAATGGGGATTTCATGCCCCCGCTTTCCTTTTCTGGGGTTTTCACCTCCCATATGGGAATGAAGCATGGTTAGAGGTTCGATTATTTTATAAACTACAGCAATATCATGAATCAGATCTGATGATGTGGTGTTCACCACATGTGCTGCCAAGCAGTGAAACACAAATCAGCATTTCCTTCCAACAAGTACAATGTGATCAATGTATCCTGAACACAATTGTAACTGGCACTACCGTTGTGTTATCCATCTGCAGGGATGATTATGACCAAACCTGTCCAGCAGGCCTGAATTAGCCCAATCACCACTAGAGTTTGTGACTTATTGAAAATAAGATGCCTACTCTGGCTGTGCTATTTATAACTTTCACCTACTTTGGCTGTGCTATTTACAACTTTAAAAGCGCACCTCTGTAAATAGGAATCTTCGTGTTTTCAAATGAAATGCATTCTGAACTTTACTCCTATCAACAAAAAATAAAACTGATATCTCTGTTATAAAAGCAACTAAAAATGGCTTATCGGTGTAAAACATTATAAACTGGCAAAAACACTACCAAAACTGTTTGCACAAAACAGATATATAGCAACAAAGAACTGACATGTACATCTACAGCATTTCTTCTAGCGTTGTTATTGTTTCATTTTTAATCTTAATTTTCCACACATCAATAAAATCCAAACTTTGGCAAAGGGAATTAACTCTACTGTCGCCAAAAGTCTGCTCGCAAAATGCATACTTTAAAACAAACACAAGTATTTTACCTTTAACTTACACCACTTCCATGAGTTACCATGTAGCTAGGCAATACAGTTCTGACTACCTACTTGAGCTGACTTAGTCAGTCACAGGTAAGTCAGGGACAAAAAAATTTCATGAGGAACTCCTGACCAAAGTCTACACAAAACAGTATTTTGTCAATTTCTTTCTCTTCCTCTCTTCCCTTATACATATATATATATATATATATATATATACTGGTGCGATATCATCTTCCATGCCAATTTAGTTTTATCATTCTCATCCTACTCATTCCGGCTCCCTGTCCACATCCACACAATGACTTGTTCTCTTGTTACCCTCACACCAGCAATTCACACTACCACAGGGAGCTGTGGATATCAAACTGTCAGAAAGCAACCCACACTATCCTGTTGTGGTCACTTTGGTGGTGTTCTGTGGTGACTGTTCAAATTCAACATAAACAGGACAGCCTATTCAGCCCTTCCATTGATGACAATCGTTGCCTAGTTGCAGAGCCACACTGAGTAGCATCCCCTCTCAAGGCGCCACCATGTCCATTCAGTGACAGTCCCCATAAACTTGCTTGAACTTATGACCTCAATAAAAATAAAGCTCACCAAGATAATGAATAAGAAATCAAAACCGATGTGAACGCAAGAGCAAGTCATGAAAGGCCGCAGAACTGGACTTTTCCTAAATGCTTCTTGATGAGAGAGAGCACGATCAAGTTGAATCTACGGAGTACCATTCCAGTAAAATACTACATGACAGGGCTCTACTCTAGTCTATGCATCCTTATAATAGTTGCATAATGCATGACGGTGTCAACTAGACCGAATGACAGGAACACCTGCAGTGCAGGTCAGGAAATTTGAAAGAAACGCTCAGATGGCATCCATCAAAGTATGCATTCATTAAGTGGATGGAACTCGATCATGTGGTTCTAGTCTTCCCATTTGAGACTACATCAAACCCAGCTCCAGGTAGTGGCTGGTCTGAGCCAAAAATCTGACAAATTAAACAACTGATGAAAACAAAACTTTAAACCTCCTTGTCTGCTATCTATGATGCTAAGCACTAAGCCACAGCAGCTGGTTATGCAACAGTATTTCAATTTCTATGATTTAATTCAATTACTAAGATAAAATATAACAAAAACACCGGTCATTTAATTGCTCTAGTAACATTAGACACTTACGTAAACCAGTTTATTGGCTACAACTTTAAACAGTTATGCACTAGGTGGCACCACCTCTTTCACAATAAATTTATTATGACTTCATAGTAATCCTGCCATGTTTTTCTGGGCAAGCTCAGATCTTTTATTCTGTTTCTGGTTTATGCATGTTAATTTGAATCCAATGTGGGGAATATGGACTGATTTGAGCAGCTAAGATCTAACTCTAGTAACTGTGTATTCTATAGACTAGCGTGACAAAAATCCTTCCCATCTTGTCTAAACTGGTCTAGTAACCTGGCATCAATACACAATCCACAATACGCAGTACTTTGTGGAGAGCTCTTCCAATACATGCGTCTGTATATATGAGGGAATTGAAAAATTATATTACTTTCTAATGTCATGTGTATTATTGTCTTTGTCCAGTGGGTGGATCTGAATACACATCTAACAAATGTCAATGAATGCAACTCAAATATCATAAGTTTTTCTGATGCTTCCTGTTTGGCTACATTTATTTACAATGTCACACTCTTGCAATCTGGCTATTGTACCTTGTCAAACTTGCTGAATCTTATGTAACTGAAGGAGGGTACACTGCATACATGGTTCACAGGATGAGAAGGGGGTGGATATGGCAGTGTTAGCTGCAGTGAAAGAGATACCCTTGGAACTGTCAAGCACATATACCCGAGATGAATTTTAATTAACTGATTCTCCAAGCCCCATAAAGCTGTTTCCAGTAGGCTGAATGTTGAAACACAACCAAAGAGGCAATTGTTCTACTTCATTAGTTCTCAGGCTGAGATCAGGAGTATAAATCTCAGCCTGGGAGTATATCCCACAAGAAGTATTGCAGAGCTACCTGGAAATGGTGCCTGCTGAGATGTTCTTATTGTACCCTGCTGAGATGTCCTTATTGCTGATGTTGAGGGAGATGAGCTACATTAGGTGTCACTGAGGGGACTGCCAAGGGCAGAACCTCATCCTATAATAATACAGACACCTGCATGGATGATGATTCATGTTCCCTGCCCCCCCCCCCCCCCCCCCCCCCCCCCCCCCCTTCTCTTCCAGACTAAAAATATCAGAGAGGTCTTATTCCTGATGGAAGGTGAGGGAGTGCCAGGCTCCTGGTTCTTGGTGAGAAGCTCAAGCAAGAAACAAAAGTTGACAGATCCATCCTGATGGAAGGTAACATACAGAGATTATGAATCTCAATACGATGTCAATCAGAAACGAAAGGGAGGTGGTAGGTGATACTCACTGGACAGGTGGTCAAATGAACAGAATAAGGAAGAGATATCATGCGGCTGTCCAATGAGGGGATTGGGCCTCCATCATCATGACACAAGCCCCTGAAAGACTTCCTGCAAGAAGACATTGTCTTGGAAGAAGGGGTCTCCCGGATGGCCAATAGTGGTATGTATGGCTAATCAATAACCTTTTCATGGTGCTGGAACTAGTGGTAGACAGTTTCTGCATTACTGACAGGTTAGTGAGAAAATGTTTAAAGTAGATAGCGAATCAAGTTGTCCACACATCAAGCCAATTGCCATCCACTTGTGTCAACAGTCTTGTGCACAGTCTATGCTTCTGAACAAACAATATGTGGTTGCCTGGGACTACACTCCCGCTAAAGCACCTCCATTGGCTAAGAATGCCATGACAGACCGATCCAGCTAGAATTGGTACTAGTTGTAGGCAGATGCACTGGGGCTTGCACAAGAGCCACACAAGAAGGTACAGAATCTGAGGGATGGCACAGAGAATGCCTGTGCCAGTCTTCCTGAGATGGTCTCAATAAGTGGCAGTGGCAGATGCAGAACACTAAACATGGCTGGGGAACCAGGACATGCCTTCCTGATCACTTGTGATGGATCAACTTGAAAGGGAAAAAAAAGAGAGGTGACAGGGCCTGTCAAGTACATGGAGAGAGCATTGGGACTGGTGACATGAAGATCTGGAGATGCTACAGCCTATCACAAACAGATCAACCATGACTGTGAACCCTCTGTTCCATACCGATCACAAGATGGCCTGCTGAACATCCATTCTGTCTTATAGACCAAGAAGGACCTCCAGAGAGAACTGGCCAGGGCATTCGGACTCCTGGCAATATGTCTTGCCATGATGATGATCCCAAATAAATTGCAACTGTGCAGGAGAGCTTCAGCACAAAGAGAGAGGTTGATTGACCATGCCTCCCACTCTCTGTTCATAAAACAAGCCAACCAAATCCAAACTGGAGGTAAATGGTGGAAGAGTGCACTCACCAGGGTTTGAGTATGGTGATCAGGGGAACAGGAAGGAAACCAAGCAAGCTTTCTGCTCATAGAGCTGTCGTCAGGCTTAGAGTTAGTGGGTGACAGAGACAGATCTTATATGAGGTATCTATGTTCAAGGACATTCAGTGGATCAGGAGAGACAGAGGACTACCTTGGCTCAGCACAGTACAGTCCATCCCTGTTTTACTGCCCACTGGAACCATGGACCTAACAAGATATGCTGTCCTGCTGGCAGGTCTTTCAGGACCAATATGCTTAGAACTCGCGTAAAAAGGAAATGCTTGAGGATACATCCCATAGAACGATGAGAACCATGACTCCATAATGCCCAAAAGGAAGAGAGGGATCAGGGTGTAGCCTGAAAGGATTGTCATAACTGTGAGATGAATTCCAAGAGATGGGTAACCTGGTGTTGGTCATGTATGGATGCTTTAGAAAATCCCCATAAAAGAGAACTGGCTGGGACATACCTCATACTCAGCTTGGATGGTGATAAACCCCAACTCGGAACAGATACTAAAATGATGGTGGGCGCAAAGAGCTTTTACGGGGGCCAGGATAAACTAGTCATCAATGATCAATGCAGATGGACAGGATACATTCCCTTCTGGCATGAGAGGCCATCTCCCTGACCGCCTTTGTTGAGACGAAGGGACAAGGGCCCTGAATTTAAACCCTTTTTTGTCCTACAGGAATCGCAGATACTGGCAATGAACTGGGTAAATGAAGACCTGAAAGTAGGCATATCTATGAAAGATGCCCACCCCTTCCCTTTCTCACCCTAAACGCCTTCCTCCTATCTTTACCTATCAAGGATAGAGTCCCTGATCTGGGACTTGAAATACATTTTGAACTTGGCTTTCCTCTAGAAGCGATTGAGCTGTGAGAGGTCAAGAATAATCCTACCTGCCTACCTCAGTGCCTATCTTTGGGATGAGGATCAGTTAATAAACGAAATCCCAGCATGGATTGTATTATGGGATGAGGATCAGCCAAGAGTTCAATCCCACCATGAGATGTATCAAGACAGCTCCCTTGAGGAGAGTTTGGATTTGCTGTTGAAGCACTGTCTCCTGCTCAAGAGAAGCTAGTGTTAATCGAGGTGGGAAGCAGATGAATGGTGGTATTCTCCTTCCATAGGAGAAGATACCCCTTCTCTAGCACCGTGAATATCCACAGGTTTAGTCCCACACATTGCCGCTAATGGGCATTCTGGATGGGCCACCTGTCTGTGGTGGAGGGACTGTCTTTGGTTAGAAAAAGGATTCTGGAGGGGGAGGAAGGGCTATTTCTGGCTGGGGACCAGTAATGGGTGTTTTGGATATCATCAATAGCAAAGTGGGAAGGGAAGTCTTGCTGACCTTGGTCAGAGGTAGGAGGCTGCAGGCCTTCCTAATCCTATACTTGCCTGGTGGAGCTATATACAGGAAGTTGTCACCTACCCCTTCAGGGCAGCCTGCTGGCTGAGGGGTAGTCTGGACCTGTGAATGACAGCATCCCTCTGGCCAGGAGGGTGTTGAAATGGAGCATGGTTCTGCTGTCACCACAGCAGAAAGGTGTCAAAATATCTTACTGGAGGAGATCTGACAGTCTCCAAACAAGAACCCCCAAACAAGAACCCTTCCAGGTGCCTGACTGGGTATCCTGGCAATCTTGGCCTAAAATGACATTGAATCTCTCTACTCTGGCCATGCCTTCACTACTCACTGGACAGCGAGGTCAAAGCTGATGTAGGCTGCCGGCATAACCAGAATGGCTGCGTCCGTGATGTGATCCACCTCTGAGATGGTCATAAGGGAGAATGGGGCAACTGCCATAGGCATGAGTTTTGGACCATGAGTCTGTCCTTGGGGACACAGCAAGCTCTGCAGGCCAGTTGGCTGACTTAAAGTATGACCAGATGGCCACCTTGTTGCTTGTCCTTAAGAGAGATGCCTGGTGGTGCTATCATGGCTGCCAGCAAGTCTTTCCTTGAAGGTGGGACAGGAGTTGTACCCATGGCAGCTGTAGCTGGCTGCTCCCAAGCGATGGGAGCAAAGTGCTATGCCTGAGTGTCCCCCAGCACCTGTAATAACTTACCATGACATCAGGCACCTGATGGACCAAGTAAAACAGAGATAATGGGGGAAGGGTGACAGTCATATTTACCACAGAAACACTTATCTCAAGCAAATGCTTAATTCATTTTTCTTCCAATCCTTTCCATACCTTATGCGAACTATCTGATAGTTCTTTTCTCATCCGTCTCAGTTGCCAGCCAAAGGAAACATCATGGCACTGTTTGAACATTCTTCTTTTTCAGTTTTTTGGAAGCAGTAACTTACTGAGTGACCTTTTTTTCTCTCTCCTCCTCTTCTTTTTTTTTTTTGGAAGCAGTACCATCACTTCTGTTCAGGGATGTATGAGACTAATTCCAGTTTCTGAAGAAAATGCACATTCCTATTCCAGATTCCTGGAATCTCTTAAACTAAGGTAACAATGTCACTTGTCGCCTTGTCCTTGTGATTCTACCTAAGCACATGGGAATTTGGATTTGTCTGGTCTGTCACACTAAATGGCATGAAAATCAACTTTCTTTTTAACCAATCAGTACACTAACAGTTTCATGCCTTTCAATCCATCCACCACAACCAAACTTAAAAAAAAAAAAAAATGCATACGTGGCAGTTGTGAATACATGAAATACTGAAATAGGTCAGAATGCTTATATTCTGTGACGAAAAACAAGATTCACATCTCTCAAAATGCATCCTTGGACATGGGCCAGTTCTGAAATTAGACACTGTAGAGAAAATGCAATATTTACCTATTAATCAGCATTAACTGTGATCTTTATATATTCAGCTGTAATGCAAATGAAGGAAACAAACATATGTATTGAGTACATGACTAGAACATTGTAAGTTTTAATCCCAACCAGAAACTGATGACATTTAATTCATTGATTCCATCGATCACTGACCTAGCTGCATGCAGCACAATTTGGTTTAAGTACTGACATTATAATTATTTAAGTCTTTCAGCACCTAAAGATCTAGTTGTGAGAGAAGAGCAGACACAAGGAAGTCTAAAAGTTAAGACATGTTAGAGATGAGAGCTCTCATCTAAAAGTTTGACTTGTCAAAGATGAGAGCTCCAATCTAATCACAAAATAACATCTAGTGAATTGTTAAGTAAATATCTAAGAACAGTCTAAACCGCCTTTGTAATTACAACAAACAAAAACTGAATGGTAAATGAACAAAACAGTGCTTGAAGTGAAAAACAGAAAGAAAAAGATAATTAGACAAAAGAACACGCACACACATAAAAAGATATTTCTAACACCAAGAAAGATCAAAAACATCCAAAAACGCTTCCCCAGCTGATGACGGAAGCCTCCTCTAGACAGAAAACAAACAAAACAAAACAAAACAAAATAAAAGACATACTATGAATAAATGTTGTGTAATCAATAAACACACCTTCCCTCCTTCCAACAAAACGACTGGCAGTAAACAACACCTGATGTTTGAACTGTTACTTTCTGACAAACAGCTTAACTATGCAATGTGTAAATATAGCAGCCACACAGTTCTCTCCCTTGTGCATTAATGGGGAAAATCTAATGATTTTGTTGCAAGGCCAGAAGATACAATCACTTCTGTGTTTCCATGCATTATCACTTAACAGCTGCAAAACAGTACATCACATTCTAGTGTTTGCGTGATACAAACACTGTAATATGATGTTTCACAGCTATTAACTGTTGTTCTATCTGCAAAATATGTTGTTCTGCCTGCAGTGTAAGTGTAAGACAAGGAAATCAACTGGGTTACTTCTAGTACTCCACTACTTGAACGTTTCAAATGGATAACTGACCTGACTGGGGGACAGCAATTGTGCATCTTTTTTATTCAGACTATATATATCCAAAGACAGAAGCCTTCGTGCATCAAGTGCTCTTTGATTTGCTTTTGTAAGTTCATAACTAATCTGCACAGACTATATCTGTGAACCAACAGAGTCACAGATCATTTCAACAAGCCTCCCCAAAAAAACTAATTCACACAGCTAATTCAAACACAATTGGCATTTCTAAACAATAAAGTGGTTAGTAGTAATGTATCAGGGTATCACACTCTTGAAGCTGGAAAACGTAAAAATTGAATATACATCATGAAAATTATCTCAAAGATTTCATCACATTAATAATAACAAACTCCGAAGGGTATGCAATTGGTAAAAAGAAATTGATCAATCTACCTGACTTGCAAGACTTGGTTTTTCCCTCTACAAGCTATAAAACTGTCAATGGCTCAATGTCTCATTCGCTAACATAAACACTCGCTCTAAGAAGACAGTACTCCTTTGCCTATAATCCTTTGCACCAAATGACTACATCAAGTATCCAAGAGTATGCGCTCTTTGAAAGATCCAACATGCATGTTCAACATTCATCATGAGAAATAAAAGTGTCGATAATGGCCATGCAAGCAAAACTTTCAGCATTAAATCTGATAAAATTCTGGTATCAGGTTTATCAATAACTTGGTAACTTCTAGCAGGATATACCATATCTCTTTAGTTTACTGGAAAATGGTAAGCATACACCTCTTGGATGGACCTGTAACGCTATGCACAAATGCTTATTAAATGTCTCTATAGTCTAATAGCCAAAGCAGTTTGAGCTATGATATCAGTCAGCATTGGCTGAGTCAACAGGTCTCAAGTTACTTTTTTAGTCAGTTTTATTCAAACTTGCAAAGTAAAAATAATTCCCGCAGACGATTTAGATTCTTCTCTTTTTGATGCCCATTTCAGTGTAACTAGGCAAGGATTTAATTCATTTATCCTCTCCTCTCATCCTGTTCTTGAAAAATCTCTTTAAATATCAATTCACTTTTCCAATTTTCGTCAAAAAAGTTTTAAGTTAGCAGACAGTGACACTCCTCCCTCCCTTCTCCCTATGTGAGATACTGTTTCGCACCACTGTTAGTTTAGTATAGGTTAGGTTTGAATTCAGCAGCTGGTCTCTTGACATGAGCAATGCACAAAACTGTTCACAGAGAAGAAGAAGAAGGGAAAAAAAAAAAAAAGGAAAAGGAAATAAACGTAGTTCATACCATAGTTTATCTGTTCATAACGAATTGGTGATGGGCCACAACCACAGTCAAGGCCATTTGAGAGCTCAATGTACACAGCTAGACTGTGTCTGGTCCTTTTTGAGCCATGGGACAAAGTAAAAAATTTCTGTTGGCTTCAATAGTAGTTTCTTTGAGTATAAAACACTTTTTTTGTGGCAGCAGAGTTTATTCTCTTGCTTCTAGTCTGTGAGTTTGCCAAAGTTTGCTTTCTAACATGTTTGGAGCAAACTAGAAAAATGTCAAAAAAGATGCTTTCAGTGTATGCACATAGAACACAAATGTCACGTCTCTATTCTGTACATATGGTTTGTAAAAATTGGAAAGATGGTAAATTTTCACTAATTCATAATTTTCACATGCTGGTGGGACATCATTAGTTGTCTAGACTTATTATTTGTTGAAAAGGAAAGGATTACAGTGCAAACTATTCACAAATTTATTATTCCTCTTTGCTTAGATAGTGGCAACAAACAAGATGCACAATAAACTTACAAATAGTGCAGATCAGCTCTGCATCCTTTTTTTTTCCATAAAGCATACAAAATTTTGGTATCTTTGACGTTTCTTGGATGCTCGATCTGGCTGACAGAAAGCTATGGCAAAGGCAGCCCCAGTCATAATACTGTTAACTCATTCCCCAAGCATATTGCCTATTGGTGAATCAAGTCTTTCCCTGTGCACATGCACTGACACTGTATTACAGCAACAACATAAAACACCAATAGCAATATGAATATGCTCATTTTTTTTTTTTTTTTTTTTTTTTCTGTTTTTCCTTCTTTTTGGCTGTCTGTGTTTTACGTTCAACTTAGTTTGCTACTCAGCACTTTTTGATTGATATATAAACAAAACAAAAAAAAAATAATAATACATCTGAAACTAATTTCAGGTAATAAAAAAAGGTTGGGTGGCACATTACAAGCAGAGCATGATGCTCAAGCCAACCCACATGCAAGTGGTACTAAAGAAAAAGTTAAGGCAGCCAATGCCCAAACTTGAAGCATCACATATATTGCATTTGCAGACACTGGTCTTCCACTTAGGTAAAGACGAACCCAAACCTCTCCTCACCTTGGTGGAGCACAGATTGGCATAGTGATTGTCTGGACTTGCAGACTTCCAGTTCCACCCCCTATCCTCAATCCCATTCCCACACCACTGGGGAGTTCTTCCCAAACCCACCATTATAAAATGTGGTGACAATAGTTTAAAGTTAAACTCTACAAAACTGGTAACTGTTCAAGATACTAATATATTTAACAAAACCATAAGTCTCATGGTTTTGCAAATTATGCATTCATCACTACACCAGTACAAGGATCAATCCATGAACATGAATATCTCCTTGATTAGACTGAAACTACATACTTTGTTCTTGAGAAATTGATGTAGAATGGGTCCAGTCTGATTGTAAATACAGATGTTGATCAGTATTATCAGTATATTCTGCCTAACTTTCTTCAAGCACACAACATCTAACAAGTCCCTATGATTAACATCAAACATAATATTCATTAATTTGTTTTTCGCCAAGTCCATTTCAAACCAACCGCACTCCTCGATCCTGTGGTTTGATGATGATGATATTGGGCGAGACAGAGCGGACTGTTATACGACTTTTCTTCCTAAACATACATGACTAATTGAGTAATTCCAGGTCTAGTCTCGGCTACGGCTGCCTACCCCATTTCTCATTGGGTGGCCCAGTTCCAGACGATCCTCACATCACAGTAGTAGGTCTACTCGTTTATTAGATCACATATAATAAACACATCTGATCCAGTGAGCGATTCATTATCGAATAGAAAATGCGTGCGTGTGTGACCAAAACAATCAACATGGATATGAGGAACTGCCTTCAATCGTTTAAGAATAAATCGAATACCTGTGAAACTGGCGGCATATCTCTGTCTATGAAGTCCTGGAAGTGGGATGCTGGCTGCGCCATGTTCGTTTCCTCGCAATAGATGCTTGAGCAGCCGCCATAAGCACCAGTGGGGGCTTAACATACATCAGGCTATGCAATAGTCACATAGTAATCAGAAAAAAAATTATCTGTCGCTGGAGGTAACTGTCAGTGAACCCCAACAATACAACACACACAATGAAGATAAGTCTAATTTCCCTATTCCGTAATTCACGCAGTATCTTCGGATGTTGACTTTCACAAGAGGTTTTCGTGGGTTACTTTCGATAACAGAATCAATGCTGTTTGTTTCGTGATTCTGTTTGGAAGAAAATCATACACATTATCATTTCAAAGGTTATGAGTATCTGTAATATTTTTTTCACCAAACGGTAAATATCTCATTCAATGTGCTCCATAAAAATTCACAAGGTCATCATTCTATATCCAAATATCCTTTCCGGTCTCAAGTCCCAAAACAAATTACGGCAGCCTAGTGTAACTGTAACGGAAAATTTTATTGGCTCCCGGCTGGCACAAAAGACCAAAGAGAGCAAACGCAGTAATCGTTCAGCAACGCTCAACTATTGGCTGTATACGAAGCTGTCAAAATCTACCAAAATTGGCAGACATGATATGATGGGGTGTGCTTCCAATGTATGAAGTGGGCGTGCTCATTAAATTGCCGAGGCTGTCCGTTCTTACACCAGTTAAGATTGATACCATTTTTGATTATCGTAATGTAATTTATTTGAAAATAACGTCGGTATAGGCTTTGGAACGAAACCATGCAGTAAGACCTGAGCTCTCTATGCCTACACTTAATTTTGTACTCCATTTCATGGAAAGGTACATGCAATACATCACCTTCCAGAGTGTATAGCCTACTCAACAAACATGAACTGTTTTCACAGCAAACTTATTCTTTCCTTTGCTGGGTTTATGGTATCACACTCAAAGTGTCCCTTCATGTCGTGAGTTATCTCCTGACGTTCCACGACGTTTAATTCAACCGTAATCGTAGTCTTTTTTTTTTTTTCTCGCGTTCCCGGCCATGCTAGATCCTCAATCCGGTGAGTAAGGCAAAGTGCATAGTCCGCCGTAGAGTCCCCACCAGTCCCGCAGCTCTCTTGGACCTCAACCAGCTGGTCCATGCCTGGCGTCTCAATCGTATTCAAACTCAGTCGTCTTCGGTTGTCGAAGAGGAAAATCGTCAACAGAGAAACAGTCGAGTGCAAAGAAGTCTCCTTCAATCACCAGTGTTGTTGTTTTGATAGATTCTATTCGTGATTTCACATGGTAATCATATTGTTTGTTTTATCCACAGAAGCGCTAATTTGAAGTGAAAAGGGGGGAAGTGAAAAGGGGGGGGGGGGGGGGGGAACACAAAGAAGAAAAAAAAAAAAGATCTCAAGAATGTCTGCATTGGCAGAAGAAGAACAACAGCAACAACATATTAGTCGAGAGAGAAAAAGTTTACAAACTATTTGGTACTAACAGAAACTACTCGCCGGATCCACTTTTGAAAGCAAAACTCGAACCCCAGTAACAGACAAGACTGAAGAGAAACAAAGAGTTAAAGCTACCTGCACTCCACATTTTCTGAGTGTCGTGGGAATAGGACTGCAGAACTTCCCAAAAGACGCTGGCGGGAAGGACTGAAGACAGGGAGGCAGAGGGGTGTCTAAACCGTCCTTTGATGAACCGTCCTTTGCCAGGCTGCTCCACCAAAATGTGGAGGGGCTGTGGTTGTCACGTTATCAGCTGGGTGGCGAGTGGGGGCGATATGAGTGTAACGCTTATTGTTAGGGCTTGGTGTTGTTGTTGCCATCGTCGTACGACCATACCTGCTGGGAGGTGGCATTACCAGCAGAAGGCGCCTAGATGGCAGATAGGCGTGGGGCGGCGCAGACCACCATCCTCGCATCAGCAGTGGCGACGGGACTGGCCTCTGTCACCAGGAGAAGGGGAGAGTGGGGAGGGCGGTGACTCTCGAGGCTGTGGGGCAGTTCGACGACGAGGAGCTATTATTCTGCGACTTCACCATGGTCTGCACGACTAGCAGGGCCCTCCCCTTGGATGGTCGGGGAGGGTGGAAACGTCCTTTCATGGGCGCAGAGTGGACACCGATCTACGCACAGCGACTTGGCGATTCCTACACGTTTCCCGAGTCGGCCACTCGCGGCACAAGACTGAAGCTTCTCAGCATGAAGGTGGCCGCCCGGTAGCATTGGAGGGAGTGGCACAAGCAAAATACCATCATTACGACCGACCACGAAAAAAGAAAAAATATCGACTAACCACCAACAGCATAACCGAGGCTTCCGTCTTAGGAAACCGACTACCCTGGGTACTTCATTCCCACCGAAGACACAGATTCCAACGAAGCCTTCCAGCTGACAAAGTCCGCCAGACAATCGACTCTACGTGCTGCAGTTTGCTGCAGCGAACAACTTGTCCCTAAAAGCATTTGCCGTATTGACATTAACCTCAACCTATCACTGTGGCCTTGGCAGTTCCCTGTGAAGTGGCATAGCAGCGAACACCAAGGGTGAGGTGGCAGATCTCCTTTAAGGGACACTGATGTGAGAGGTCAGTGTCAGGCGGTGTAGCGAACCTTCCAGCCGTATGGGTGATGGCGGCCTGTGTCGCCGGGGGACGGCTGCTAGAGATGTGGGGCGGTCGGCCATGGAGCGCTGCCTGAATGCGATTACCCTGGCCTGGGAAACCAAGCTTTTGGGCCCTGGCATGGTGGCCACCCTCTCTCGGGGGAGCTGAAAAATTGCACTCTTGGCAAAAGTCAGCGCTGGACTATAGAAGAGACTCGCGCAGCGTTCCAGCGACTGTCATCCTGCTCCCTCGTTGAGCTGGTCTCACGCAGCGCAGTACCATCGCCACCCGAGCATAATTATAGAAGGCCGCTTGGTGACCCTGAAGACAGGCCTTTTCAGGGGAAACAGGCGAAGAAAACCGACACCCACCGTCGGCCGACCAGTACCACAAAGTGAACCGGAGTTCACACGAAACCAGAGCTAAGAGAGCAACAGACAATAACCCTTAAACAATCAAACTTCAACAACAACAAGCAACTGAGGTCATGTCATGAAACGCTGATGGTGATCTGCAAGCATGGAGGTTGAAAAAGAACTAGTACTGCGGCGGTTGAAAGCATTGCGAGTAAAGTGGTTTTCTCCCTTTGCCCAAGAGAGAGAAGCAGACGCGCGCGCGCGCGCGCGCGCGCGCGCGCGCGCGCGCGCGAGAGAGAGAGAGAGAGAGAGAGAGAGAGAGAGAGAGAGAGAGAGAGAGCGGTCTGAGGATCATAAATGACGATTTTTTTTTTTTTGCAACTTGGGAAGAGAGAGATACGGATACGGATACGGAGGTTTTATTCATACAGGCCATGGCCCCTAATGAAGGAGGTGTTGAGATCAAACCGTTTCAGACAGAAATCAGCAAACCATCAAACATCTAGGCATTCACAATTAAAAGCATACTCGATATTAAACAACATACAACAACCAATGCCTAACTACATGCTATACTTCGAATTTTAGATGCCTTGTACAAGAAAATAGCAAAACGTTTTACAGTAGTTTCATTTGTAGATGCCATTAGTAATGAAAGTCGAAATGAAGAAGGATGTCTACAATATTTTTGATGAATGAACTGATTCCTCAGGTCACTTAGAGCGGGGCAGCACAACACAAAATGAACTTCATTTACTTCGGCACATTTACAAATCGGACATGTCAGTTCAAGATTATTATGCTTCTTATAACGATAATAATGAACAGAAAGATCAGAAATAACTCATCTGAACTTTGTCTTGATATATTTTAAATGATTATCCATTTCAATAGATAAAATATACCGGCACACAATGTATAGACCTGGACTGTCTATAAAAAGCAAATCGGTCACTTTCATGAATGTGACATGACCATTCTTGCCATCTGCAATCTATCAGTCTATTCCGAAATGCACGAAAAATCCATTTATGTCCTCAACGCTCTGTTGTAGCCAAACATAGCCAAATCCAAGTTTATGTAATTTAGTCCTCACGTTAGAAACCCAGTTTCTTTTCCCTCTACCATCCAAATCATACAACATATTATATGCTTTCCTGGGCAACCTTGAAATTTTCATTTGCGTTATTTTCAACCAATAACGTATGCAAGCTGTCGCAGAATTCAAATATATTGGATATCTGTTTAATTCGCCACAGACTAAATCGTTAGGTGTTCGCATGCTCACTCCTAGAAACTTTTTCAATGCAAATAAATGGACATTTTCACAATAAACAGCAGAATCATAAAGACCTCAGATTTCAGCTCCATACTGAGCGATAGGCTGTACCTGAGAATCGAACAATTTTATAAATAATTTCAAAGACTGGTTTTCTAATTTTGATAAGCGTTGCATGATACATAGTAGTGCACGCTTAGCTCTACTGGCAAGATCCTTGCATACAAAAGTAAAGCTTAACCTAATTTCGTTGAAAAATATATTCCTAAATATTTATATACGTCGATCACAGGCATAAACACCCCATTATAAGTCCACAAAACCCACCCTTTCTAAACACAATTATGTTGCTTTTTTTGACATGTTAATTGTTAACTGAAATCGAAAACGATGGAGAGAGAGAGAGAGAGAGAGAGAGAGAGAGAGAGAGAGAGAGAGAGAGAGAGAGAGAGAGAGAGCAGTCGGCTGGTTTGCACACGCTTGCATTTGTGGATTGTCCAGCAGATTCAGCTGCATCACAGAAAGACTCATCGGAGCTAAAGCAAGCTGCAAGCTTAGTTTAAGATATTAGAACTCCAGGTGAATTTTCAGAATATATGGCAGAGTCCCCCGTGATGTTCATAGACCATGGAACTCGTGTCAGTTCTGTACCTCTATATCCCCTCCCCCCCCTCCCCCGCCCACCTCCCTATCCTCGTTTCTCCTCCCTTCTTCTACCCGCCTTTTCCCTCGCCCGTCACCCTCACCCTGCCCTCCCCCCCCCCCCCCCCCCCCTCTTCACCAACGCTCACCCCTGCGAATCGTTCCTGTAATGTTTTCCCACAACGTTCTTTTTCCCGCAGTCCTTTAACTTTACGTGTGTTCATCATTCTTGTCAGGTTTCGCGATCCGCAAACAGGGGATGCAACTGTGGTGGAGACGGCAGTCCAAATCGGCCATCGGTGGCGCCTCTCTTCTTCTTCTTCTTCTTCCTAAAAGACTGGTTCACTCAAAAACGAGTAGGTCACCAGCGCGCATGTTAAAAAGTAAAATAAAATAAAATAAAATAAAATAGAATAAAGTGCGACTCAGACTGTTGGCCTCTGGAGCAAAATTTGGCAACAAGGGGTCGCACACGATATTCAAAAGTTAAAAGCAATGGCCACACACATCGAAGACTATAACAACGCAGTAGTCTCCTCTGAAAGTGGGACAACGCAGCAATGTGGATGAAAGATGTAACATCGTTACATTGGTCATGAATGACGCTCGGAAGTGGTTACAATAGCTGGCCTACATTCTTCGTCCGGGATGTATTGGAAAATAAAAATGTGCCAATTCTTGCAATAATTATTATTTCGGTGAGATTGCTACTCTCTTTGGATGGTGACTGAATTGAATGAAATAATGACTTTAATGTTTTGGCTGTTGATTGGTCGTTATTATCTTCTTTCCGTCTGTCTAAAGTCTTCTGGAACACACTGAATAACTCTCGTTTGAATTTTGTCGTACATGTGGGTAACAGAAATCTTGTGGCCGTATGTTAGCGGACTTCGTCTTCTTCGAGACAGTATTCCGATTAATTTTGTTCTGTCTCCCACCCCACCCCCTCTATATACCTGGAGTTATCGACCAGTATATTCGTGTTGTTTTGTGTTTTATTTTGTTTTTGTTTATTTGTTCGTTTGTTGTTTGTTTTGACATTATGTTACTCCAAATACTGATTTATTTTCTAAGGATATCAACTCTGTCATTTCTTTTTCCATTTTCTCCCCTTTTTTCTTTCCTCTTTTTTTTTTTTTTTTTTCAGTACTGGATACCATAACCCTGAGATGTTGACATTATTACACTTTTCAGATTGCTGGATTGATGGAGGCCCAGATAGCGTGGACAATAAAGCGCCTGACTCATCCTGGTGATCCTGGGTTTCCGGGTTCGAATCTCGCCGGGCTGTTTCGGTACAGGAGCGTTTACCCTTGGGAGTTAACATTAGTTCTGACTCCAGAAAAGTCCTTCGAATGAGACTATAGAACCGAGGCTCCGTGTGTGAAAGCATGCATGACATCATGCACATACGTAAAATTCACACACACACACACACACACACACACACACACACACACACACACAACACACACACACACAGATACATACATGCACCGACACATAGACACACTCACACTCACACACACACACACACACACACACACACACACACACACACACACACACACACACACACACACACACACACACACACACACACACACACACACACACCCCGCCAGCTCAACGGCCTTAGCAGCTTTAGAATGCAACGAACACGCAGGACATTCCATATATTAAATGGACATACAGACTCAACACCTATGGAATCAGACCAAGTTACTGAACACCGCCATTGTGACTTGACTCTGTAACGGTGTGGAGTGCCCTCTAACGAGTGGCCAAGTGGCGGCTAGATGTTGATAGCGCCACACAGACTGCTGAGCTGTAGGACTGCAACAGGATGAGCACAGGTGCGGCTGTATGAGTGTGCAGGAATTGGAATGGATGAGTGGCATTAATGCCGCTGCAAGAAGAAGAAGAAGAAGAAGAGAAGAAGCTTTCAAGGAGGAGAAGAAGAAGAGAAGGATGAAGAGAGAAGGAGAGGAGGAGGAGAAGAAGAAGAGGCTTTCGTCAGAATGTGTGCGTGAAGAAGAAGAGAAGAAGAAGAAGAAGAAGAAGAAGAAGAAGAAGAAGGAAGAAGAAGAAGCCATAGTCAGAATGTGTACGTGAAGAAGAAGAAGAAGAAGAAGAAGAAGAAGAAGAAGAAGAAGATGATTGAGAAGAAAAAGAAGTACAAGAAGAAGGATAGAAGAGGAAGCTATAGTCAGAATGTGTGCACGAAGAAGAAGATGAAGAAGAAAAAGTAGTAGTAGTAGTAGTAGTAGTAGTAGTAGTAGTAGTAGTGCGAGAAGAAGAAGCTGTAGTCATAATGTGTGCGCGAACAGGACCAAGAAGAAGAAAAGCTATAATCAGAATGTGTCCGTGAAGAAGAAGAAGAAGAAGAAGAACAATTGTCGGAATGGGTGCGTGCTATACACCTGTAGGCCCCCCGAACTGGTAGCGCTCGTCCTTCACTTCCTTTGCTGGTGTCGAGCACCTGGATATTGGGGACTAGCCGGGCCCCTCCCCCGATAACTCCACAGCAGGTACCCCCAAGGTGTATAGATAACGCCTGTCAAATGGAGAGAGGAGGCCAGCAGAGGTGAGGCCTGTCATTCGCGCAGATATCATCATACCCACCGGTGGTTACTTTTTCTGTCTGTACCTGTACTTCTCTCTGTCTGCCTGCCTGTTCGTCTGTCTGTCTGTCTGTCTGTCTCTAAACATGCATAACTATGTGCTCTTTTCCGCACCCCACTCTCGCCTAATTCTCTCTCTGTCTGTCTGTCTGTCTGTCTCTCTCTGTCATATTTTACTTTCTTTTAAAATTCCGTGTCTTATTTTAGTTTAGTCTCTTTTTGCATGCTTCTACATTTATTGCCATGTCTTGTTTTTGCATTGTTGACCCTACTCAGGGCGAGGACTGGATGTAGAAAGTGCATCATCGCTTATCTAATTATCATTGCTAATTTCCGTGTCTGAGAAAAGTGCATCATCGCTTATCTAATTATCATTGTAAATGAAAATCTCTCTCTCTCCCTCTCTCTCTCTCTCTCTCTCTCTCTCTCTCTCTCTCTCCTCTCTCTCTGTATGTATGTATGTATGTGTATGTATGTATATATGTATATGTATATATATATATATGTGTGTGTGTGTGTGTGTGTGTGTGTGTGTGTGTGTGTGTGTGTGTGTGTGTGTGTGTGCGTGTGTGCGCGCGCGTGCGCGCCTGCGCGTGTGTATACGGGTTCTGTATTAGTATCCGTGTGCGTGTATGTAGACACTATGCCTCTCTACTTGTCTTCGTGCACATCTACCTGTCTGTCACTTAAACCACAGACAATAGA
>JADBJO010000092.1:0-7500 GCA_016801955.1 Conus betulinus | reverse complement strand
CTGTACCGTAACTGATAATAGTGTTTCAGTATTGGAACGGAATGGCTCAACACTGGACACGTGTTCCAAAACTCAACAGCCATGTTGTACCTTAGTTGATCATAGTGTTTCAATAATTATTGGAACGAAAGGGGTCAACACTGGACACGTGTTCCAAAACTCAACAGCCATGTTGTACCTTAGTTGGTCATAGTGTTTTCAATAATTATTGGAACGAAAGGGGTCAACACTGGGACACGTGTTCCAAAATTGAACAGCCATGTTGTACCTTAGTTGATCATAGTGTTTGAATAATTACTGGAACAAAAGGGGTCAACACTGGACACGTGTTTCAAAATTGAACAGCCATATTGTACCTTAGTTGGCCATAGTGTTTCAATAATTATTGGAACGAAAGGGCTCAACACTGGACATGCTGATGGACTGCGTTCCCCCACGTCTGTATCAATAAATCAGGCAGCTGTATTTCTCTCTCTCTCTCTCTCTCTCTCTCTCTCTCTCTCTCTCTCTCTCTCTCTCTCTCTCTCTCTCTCTCGTCCGTTATTTTGCTGACAGTCGTCAGATGGATGTTCGAAGCTCGCCCCTATGCCCTGCTCCCATCACATGCACTCAGCAAAAAAAAAAAAAAAAAAAAAAAAAAAAAAACAAACGAAAACGAACACAAACTGATATTGATTGTACCAATCAAGACACAAGTATTCTGTCCTAATGGTCTACTGTGCATTCCGTTAAAAAAATGTTACTTCATATTGGAACGATCTCCCAACTGCAGCAACTCGCTTACATTTCTTATTTTATAAACAGAATCAATAGGGGGATTTTTTTTTTGGCGGGGGGGGGGGGGGGGGGGGGGGGGGGGGGTGTGGGCGGGGGGGTGGGGGGGGGGCGGGCGGTGAGGCGGGGGGGGGGTGGGGGGGAAATTGGGTGGGAGTTTTTCAAGTCAGTAAAACCAGTAAAAACAAAAGCTTTACATAACAAGAAATACTCGTATAATGATACGTGAAAACACGCGCGATACAGGGCCTCTTTCCCTACCTTATTTGAATCACTGAGGTTAAAAATCTAACTGTCTTTACGATATGTTTGAAAGCAAAGTATTCTGTCCGTGTGTTTTAGTATTTCCTTCATAGGTTTTAACACAAAAGGATCGAAGAGATTACACTCTGTATTATCGAAGGGCAACAAGGATTGGTCCACTGACCTGAAGTAGAAGTCTTACATCCTTCTTTTCATATTTCCCGCGTCTTCGAAGAGAGTTGAAAATTGGGTGTGCGGTCACAAGGATCGAAGAGATTACACCTTTTTATCAAAGGCAACAAGTTGTGATTGGTCCAATACAATGAACTAATGGAGGACATCAACGGGGGGAAGGGAATGCGGCGTTATCAAGAGTTGGCGCCCTTGCGAAGGGGGGGGGAGGGGGAATTGGGGGGGGGTGGGGGGGGGGGGGGGGGGGGGGGGGGGGGGGGGGGGGGGGGAATCGCGTTTCTCGGTATGCAAAACTATGTGCAGTGTAAAACAGTATATGCGGAATCCCAGATTAAAATTTGTTGGGCAAATGTGAAACTGGAGTAGTATGTTTACTTTGACCTCCCAAGGTCTTCTGATTCCACCACATTGTTTACAGACATTTCATGCCTTATGTTTCTTTTGTTCGTATCTTTTTGGTTTGTGGTGTTTCTGTAGTTAAAATAAAATTAAATCGTATGTCAACCTGTGCTTTGTTCTTCTTTTGGTTTGTTGTTTCTGTAGTTAAAATAAGAAATACCTATGAAAATGTAACGTGGGATTACCATCTCAACAACAACTAAATCGTTTTTTTTTTCTTTCTTTTCGGTTTTTGTTGCTCCTTTATACTATGGATAAATTGAATCCGGTTGGAGCGTATTGCTGATAAGCCGATAAGCGGCTGAAAGTATTTTTCCTTTGTTTTTCTTGTTTTTTCCTTTTTTTTTTTAAGCTTTCTTGTTTTTTTTTCTTCTTTTTTTTTGTAAGGCAAAGGGAATTTCGCGCAAGGGTAGGAAGGAGGTGGATTGGGTTTTAAATTTGCGTGTGCATGGAAATGGGGGAGACAAACGGAGGGGTGGGTTTGGGGGATTGACTTGCCAAACATAAGCAGTTTCGCGGGAAACAAAATTCACGTAGGCCTACCAGTGGAAGAGTTCAGTCCGTATGGTGCAAAATTAATTTTGCACATGCAAGAAATACTCTTATTATATTCATTGTTATTGTGTATTTTGCGTCTGTTCATCTGGACAGCCTACACACTTGGTTTTCGCAAAAAAAAAAAAAAAAACAACAAAAAAAAAACCGGGGAGTACATTTGCGGGAGAGTGCAATTAGTGTGTACATCGTCCACTCGCACCTGTGGAAATCCGCTTTTGTCAGAATGTGTAGTATTCTCTCCTCCTTCCTCCACCCCAACCCCTCCCCCTCTCACGCTCCCGGCATCATTTTGTGTGTGTGTGTGTGTGTGTGTGTGTGTGTGTGGTGAGAGCATCAATGGTATGGTAATCACTTGTCCGCATCTCTCATATCTTTGTTCTGTAACAAATTTCTACAGATGAAAAAAAAAAAAAAAAAAAAGAAAAATCAAGAAAGAAGAGCATGGGACAGTCATGAAGGGAAAAAAAAAACACACACACACACACTGAAATAATCTCGGTCTCTGCCTGTCGGATGAGGAAGAAGCTGAAGAACTGTTAGCTCGCAAAAGCGATGATCAACAGAGAGAGAGAGAGAGAGAGAGAGAGAGAGAGAGGAGAGAGAGAGAGAGAGAGAGAGAGAGAGAGAGAGTGAGAGGAGTGTGTGTGTGTGTGTGTGTGTGTGTGTGTGTGTGTGGTGTTGAGAGAGAGAGAGAGAGAGAGAGAGAGAGAGAGAGAGAGAGAGAGAGAGAGAGAGAGAGAGAGAGAGAGAGAGAGCATTTTTTACCCTCCCCTTGCCTCCCTCCCTCCTTCCCACCCACCCGCTCAAGGAAACAAGTTTCTAGATCCCATCACCCATCACCAACATTGGGAAGAGAAGGCCAGTTTGGCCGTTGGTATGGATGACACGTTACACAGAAATGGAAAAGAATGAAGGAAGTAAGGAAAATGAGCGATCGATATTGAACGATACTGACTGGATGACACGGGAAACGACCGAATGAAGCGCCAGCTGGCAGCTCTTCAGTCGGCACTACCCAGGTAGGCAGCCCGTTGTGTAAATGAGTGTTACATGTTTATAGTTGATTATTGTAAAGCGCTGTGAGCTCTAGTGAGAAAGGGCGCTCTATAAATGTACGTTGTTATTGTTATTATTATTAGATGGTAATCAAAACATACTAATTCCTGAAGTGAACTAACTTTCCAGACAGTTCTTTAGGTGACAGCAGCATCAATCAAGCTGTCAGTTTCACGAACCATCCCGGACAAAAAACAACAAAAAAAAAAACAAAAAAAACCTTTTAGGTAAGTGATAGATCTAGGCCTTTATCATTTGGTTCTGCCGAAACCTTGGCAAGCCATTTAGGACCACAAGGCCACAGTTAGTTTGATCAAACGTGAGAGGGATGCGAAGCAGACTGGAAACTTGGCACAATAACTGTACAATACAATCGCGACATAGCAACAGGCGAATTGAGATATCAACATCGGTTACCATTGAATCGTGTGGAAATTTACAGAATTCGACGAATTCCGTATGTATGTATGTATGTATGTATGTATGTATGCATGCATGCATGCATGCATGCATGCATGCATGTAGGTAGGTAGGTAGGTAGGTAGGTAAGCCTGTGTATGTATGTATGTATGTATGTATGTATGTATGTATGTATGTATGTATGTATGTATGTATGTATGTACGTACATTTGTATGTATGTATGTAGGCTATGGATGTATGGATGATCTATCTCTGTATGTGTGTATTTGTGTATATGTGTATGTATGTATGTATGTATGTATGTATGTAGTATGTATGTATGTATGTATGTATGTATGTATGTATGTATGCATGTATGCATGTATGTATGTATGTAAGAATGAATGGTCTATCTCTGTATGTAAGTATTTATGTATGTAGTATGTATGTATGTATGTATGTATGTATGTATGTATGTATGTATGTATGTATGCATGCATGCATGTATGTATTATGTATGTATGTATGTATGTACGTACGTGTGTATGCATATATGTATATGTGTATACATGTATGTCTGTCTGTCTGTCTGTCTGTCTGTATGTATGTATAATTGCGTGCATGTAGGTATGCGCATTTGTATGTATCTATCAAGTTTTAACAACGCAGTTTCACCCCCCCCCCCCCCCTCCTCCCCCGCCCGCCCTTTGAAATCTATAGAACCTACATGTTAATAGGAATAGTCTGTAAAGGCTGACCAGGTGAGAGATAAAAATCGTTTCTAATTACCTCCCTTCCGGCTCCACCCCCCCCCTCCGCTTTCCCTATGAATGCCTGTGCACGGTAAATAGGAACGTCCTGCAATCGCTAGACACTTAGGTGTCATTCTCATTGTATGTAATGGCACGTGAACCAGCATGCACTGAAGCGTACATTGACACGGCGATGACACTACAGGGTTATTCGGTGCGAGAAGCGGCGACAATCTCTCTCTCTCTCTCTCTCTCTCTCCTCTCTCTCTCTCTCTCTCTCTTGCCCATTTTGTGAGAGTGTCCCCAGAAAGTGAACTCCATTTTGTATGCGTCTGTCCCGACCACTCACATGTTTAGAGAAAAATACATCCCCCGTAAATAATAACAATAACCGTTCAACTTTCAGTGATCGTTACTGATGTGTAACACTACATGTATGTGCAGACTGGCAGCATATCTAACTGGTACATTTAAAATCCTTAATCTTGGCCATTTCGTCGTCTTCAGGTTAGTAATGGATGCTAATCATGTTCATTTTCAATCTAGTTATCCCTGACATGATTTCCCTTTTGTGCCCCCCCTCCCTTGACATGGGCAAAAGGCCTGGCTCATTAAACATTTCGTTCAGTTGTCATTGTCATTTGTCATTCTCCCTCTATGTCTCTCTCTCACTCTCTCCTGTATCGCGTAAAAGAGTATGTTCTTCAACGGCTAAGGAAAACAACAAAACGGAACTGGAGTTTAAAGAAAGTAGGTTAAAGAAACTAAAACTTTCAGTCAATGATTCTAAAGTGTTCTGGGTCATGATAAAGATCTATAAACAAAAAGAGTTTTTGGTGTATAACGAAATCTCAGTTCAACAGTGGCATGACCATTTTTTTGGGGGCGTTTTTTATAGTTTTGATGATAAAAGTAAAGAAGAAGAGACTAGTATGATAGATGAAAATGAACTGAGCCATTATTTAATCAACCTATTTCCAGTGAAAGAAGTCGTTGCCGGTATTAAACCTTAAAATTAGGGAAGAGTGGCAGGACCGGATAGAATCATAGCGTACCAATTTACAAAAACAAAAGGAGACGTGAACAATCCCGACAACTATCGTGGAGTATCACTTACCAGCGTTTTAAGTAAAATCTACACTTACATACTAAATGCAAGATTAACTGAATGGGCTGAAACTGAAGAAAAAATAGTGTGAAGAAGAACAAGCAGGTTTTAGAACCAGTTACAGCACCATAGACCATATATTTTACACTATATTCTTTTGATTCAGAAACATCTTCTCTGCAAATCGAAGCTGTACATTGCATTTGTAGATTTCAAGAAAGCCTTTGACTCGGTAAATCGGAATGCTCTGTGGAATGTACTCCCGTAAAAATGGTGTTATAGTAAATTATACATGGCTATTAGAGGGGGTCTACAACTCGTGCTTGCATGTGTGCGTGTGAAGAGTGAGTATTCCGAGTATTTTGATTGTCCAAATGGAGTAAAAAACAAGGATGTTTGTTAAGTCCACAGTTGTTTTCTTTTTTTCATAAACGAACTGGCGGTGGAATTGTCCCGCAAAGGAAGACATGGTATCCGGATGATACCTGAAGCAGTTGAATTAGTTTTTACTACTGTATGCTGATGATGTGGTTCTTCTGTCCGGAACAGTTGTAGTTTGCAAAACCAACTAAATGTATTGAAAGAAGAAGCAGACCGCTTAGGTTTATCAGTTAACTTGGATAAGACGAATATAGTGGTCTTTAGAATGGGTGGTCACCTATCAGTGTATGAAAAATGGTCTTATGGAAATGCAGATGTTCAAGTAGTTAATTCATATAAATATCTTGGAATGATATTTTCAACAAAATTAACTTTCCGTTACGCATGGGAAGAAATCTCTGATGAAAGGGAAAAAAGGTACTATTGAAATTCTGAAATCCCTGAGAAAAACTGAATTGTACAGACTGTGGTATATTTTGGAAAATGTTTTGATACACAGATATAAAACCTCTTCTTACTTATGCAGCTGAAATTTGGGGCTTACATGAAAATTTGCAGATGGAAAAAGTACATACGTATGCTATGAAGCGTTTCCCTTCAAGTACCTATTCATTCATCCAACACCCGTTTTATATGGAGAAATGGCAGATATACCCGTTGTATATAAGTACATTTGTGAAATGTATTAAGTACTGGTTGAAGATCTTGAAGCTACCCCCAGTCCCGTTTCAGCAGGCAAGCCTATGATATGATGCTTTTAGAAATGGAAAAAGGTAAGAAAACTGGGCTTATAAAGTAAAGAAAGTCCTTTCAGAACAGGGTTTTGGAATAGTGTGGATGACCCAGGAAGTAGGAAATGAGCAACAGTTCATTGCGGAATTTAAAGACAGGCTTATTTGTTCTTTTAAACAGAATTGGCACTCAGATATGGAAAGTAAAGAAAAAAATAAATTACGCAAGATTTTAGGTTGAGAACTTTAGGTTTTAATGCGAACAAAAGATGGTTTGAATGTGAAACATCCACAGAATCTCCTTGTCCTGCATGTAGACATATTATTGATGACGAAGAACACTTTCTGTTCCACTGTACAGCTTATAATGAAGTGCGGACAAATTGTTCATTTTTCCAGTTAGATATAGCGAAAAAAAACAAAATGTCGCTGGCGTGTTATCATCAGATGATGAACTTGTAATTAAATCAGTTGCGAAATTCATCGCGGAAGCATTGAAAATTAGACAGATGAAGGATAGTGAAGTTTAAGATAATACATTATAAGAGATATCTGAATGAATATTATCATTCATCGCATGTGGAAGAGATCAGTAAAATACAAGTCAGTCTTTTTTTTTTTTTTTTTTTTTTTTCCAAAGTTGAAGAGATCGGTAAAATACAATGTCATCATTTGATTGAGTGGATGGTCGAGTCAGTCTTAAAGGTGTGTTGTGTGTGTTGTGTGTGTGTGTGTGTTGTGTGTGTGTGTTGTGTGTGTGTGTGTGTGTGTGTGTGTTTTTAACTTTACTGCATTACTCCTGTGCGTGAGGTGAGGACATAACGAAATGTTACGAATTTATTTGTTTTTGTTAACTTTGGATTTGATACACACTAGGAATGAAAGTGTACTATTGTTTTGCAGGAA
>JADBJO010000091.1:1143761-1148761 GCA_016801955.1 Conus betulinus | reverse complement strand
AGTTGCTGATGACGGCCGTTACAGAGAAGCCGCTGGCCCTGGGATTCCTCCTGCTACTCGAGAAGAGCGCTTGAGAAAATGGGATGAGGATTCTTGGATCTCTTCTGAGTAATGCTGATGACGATCAGGATGACGTCTTGAAGCCTCCGGAAGAATTCGCTTCAGAATTAACTCCCCTAGAGGTGAGCAGTGCATTGGGGAATGACGGCAACGCAGAAGATCTGGATTATGATGACCTGTTGAGCAGTATAGTGAGTGCTGATGCTGACGATTACAACAATGGTGACCACCACGACGACAGAAACAGCAGTGATGAGTATTAGAACAGTGACGACGGCGGCTTCATGCCAGAGAAATGAAGGTGGTGTGAAAGAAACAGAGGAACCGCCGCGGGGAATAATCATTGTCGAGAGCCAGCAGGACACACTGAATGAAACAAAGGACCCCACAGTAAAAACTTTTAGTTCAAAGATTTGTGATAGAGATAAAAAGAAAACAATGAATATCTTCTTCAAAATTCATATATTTTTGAGCCCACGTTTGGTATGTACCCTCATTACCTTTTGTTCCCTCTCCACTCATCGTCCTAACCCCTAAGATATAAAGAAAAAAAAAAAGCATTCTTCTGTTAGTTAACGAAAAGTATTAACGTTCTTTCATAAATTTCCAAATCATTATTGACTGTAGCTGTTGGAAAATCCACGGTAATCATCAATCTAAAATACTCTATCAATCTAACATAATGCAAAGTTGTAGAGTCTGAAATAGGCTTCTGTGTGTTCAAATTCGTTGTGTGTGCGTAAATGAATTATGTAATGTTGCACAACATTGACTTTAGAACGTAATAGTTAATGACGTCTCATTGGGGTTTGGGAATGGAGGAATAAATTAATTTTGAACGTGTGATCGAATGACGATAGAAGTATTGAGACCCACATAAAAAACCGTCTACGTAAACGAAGTCCCGGGATTTATCTGCAACGCTGGAGCTAAAGACTGGCTGTAGAAGTGAGGAGAAAAACCAGAATCTGGAGCGGCACCTGACAGGGGCCTGCATGACTTACACAGTCGTTGCGAAATTCCAGAGAGCTCATCATCTTTCAGGCCCGGCAATGTGATAGCGAGTTAATCTCCTCTCCCTCTTTTCTGTACCTCTTGTAATGTTAAAGGGGCAAAGGTACTCTTTGAGACGAGAAAAAGCCAATACGGATCAAAAATAAAATGAAATAAACATCAGAATCTTGACATCGAAATGGAAAGAATCATCACATATACAAACACCTTCCTCCACCGAGAGGCAGGAGACCGAAACCGCTTCCACAAAGCAACCCGTGTTCGCTGAACTAGCTGTCCGAGTGTAGGAAAAAGAGATATATGGGGGTTGGGAGAAGGGTGAGGGGGTGGGGGAGTGTTGTTAGGGATTGCATTTTTTTTTTTTCCTACCTGTCTGCCAGGATAGGGTGATGCTGAGGGCCCGGCCTCTGCGCTTAGAGGGACCACGGAATGGCTTGCAAAGCATTTTGTACTCGCAGTTTTCTCTCACCACAGCTAGGTCATATCAATAGGGAAGGGAAGAGGGATGCATACTACAAAGAAACAATATACGATAGGATTTTTTTGTTTTCTTTATTTGTTTGTTTTTTTTGTTTGTTTGTTGGTTGGTTTGGGTTTGTTTTCCGTGTATTCCCCCCTCCTCCCCTTCTCCTTCCTCGTCCTCCTCCTGAGTTCATCGACGGCACGGCCGCTGCTGGCATCTTTCCGCTGCACCTCCGGTTCCAGATCCAGACTGCGGACTGGGCAGTATGTGCTAAGGGAGAGCACCAGTCGGGCAAGGGCACTCATAGACGGAGCCTCAGCGTTAGAATCGAGAATCATACCAGCAGAAAACCAGCAGCGTACCTCTAAATACAAGCAGTGCTTCTTCATGCGTGCTGCGCGTCTCATGCATTCCCCAACAGGCGACAGCTTTGTACATTTTAGGCTCACGTAGTACATATTTGGAAAGTCTCGTCCTGAACGATAACATCAATTGCAGGCTAGCGTTCGTCTGTCATGATAAAGTGAGGCATGATGTTGTGGTTCAGGTTTTCATCCCTTCGGTACAATTCTGTCAACAGGTACGTTTCGTCGTCATTTCTGAAGGCCCCCGTTCTCTCTGGCTGTGACGCTCACTTAGCAGAGTAGCGGACCTTGTTTTTGTTGCGTTCTCTTCTGTTATTGGTAGAGACGGGCATCGGGCTCTAATCATCGTCTGAATGAAAGCAGTGTCAAATCTATGCTTTAAAAAACGCACACCGCACCACACATCGTATCGTGATGTAGACGCACACAGGACGACTCATAAAAATGGCATTTGGCATCTTACGCTGTGCACCAGAATGGTAATTTTGACGCCAGTCTTTGAGGTCCTTCACCATGCTTGATCTTGATTCTCCTGGGTTTTTGGGTCCTGCGTGTCTATGCATAAGAGATGGGAGTGTATATATGAGAAAAGAGAAAAACTCTTCAGCTGTGAAATGCATGACTCCTTATCCTAACCTGACTTTAACCCTAACTCTAATCCTAAACCTTGACCTAGCCTGATCCGGACCCTAAAATAATCGCGCGCGCGCGCGCGCACACACACACACACACACACACACACACACACACACACACACACACACAAGGAGCAAACTTCACTGATAAATAGTGCCACGTTATGAGGAACTGGAGTTCTCTTGTTCTCCGTCGATGAAGGAAAGAAAATCTTCCATTTTCAGAACGAGTGGTGCACCCTACTGCTCTAACCAACCATCTTATTCCCCTTGACAGACACCATGTACAAGATTCAGTCGACAGTGACAACATGCTGAAAACAAACACGGGCCCATTAAAAGAAGACAATGCCAGCGTCTGTTGCACGGAGACTGTGGAAGACGCAGGCTGAGAGACAAAGCCGTTCTTGTTTCACATATTGTGTTTATGTAGACCTACAGCCTGGCATTTTCCACCATCTGTGCAGAATCAGGGGGATCACTATCAGGATTGATGCTGTCACTATGGAACAAAAATGAAATCTTCTTTTCTTTCTTTCTTTCTTTCTTTTTGAAAATGAGACATCTCCCTAAAGGCGAATGAAGACGTGAGCGCTTAAAGTCATGAACATGTCTTGATCCTTTGATGTAAATAATTTAAGGAATCGACCAACTTTCAAAACTCCCCTCTTATATGAGCACATACGGACGAAAAGATTATTAGATATATAGGAAACAATGAGTTAACCAACATAAAACGGTTTTCTACGACCTCAGCATTCAAAGGCAGATCTGGAGTGGAGAAGAAAGTGCGCACAGCTTTCAGATTGATATAAGGCACACTGTTCCCGTATACATGTGCATTACAACAGAATGTGCACATCATAGCATATATAAATACTGCTGGCAAATCATTGGAGTCAGTTCCGACACTTTTGTCACTGTCATCAACAGCGTTGACGGTATGGTTTGCTCTGACCTGCCTGGAAGATCCTGTGCATCTGTGCTGGTAATGTCATCCAGCTGACCACGGCCACTTCAGGATGTATCGTATTTGACAACACGACACAACCCTCATTTTAAATCGCAGTTTGGAAATCTGGTACCACTGCTTTGCAACAAGATATATCCCTGCTACTGCTGTGAAAGAACACTACACTTCCCCTTTTTTTTTCATTTCAGAAATTTCATCTGAATTCGTTCTCCCTTTGCAATGCTCGAGACAAGACAGACATTTCTCTTTCAAATGATCCCAAGGGGGCACGTGAACATGAAAGGTTACACATCACATGTAAGTTGTGTTAATATATTGTTGTGTACTTTCCATGATGAATGTAAATGATCTTATTTCAGATGAAAGAAACTTAACACAGAAGGCGTAAACTACCCAAATCGTAAATCAACAAATCACAAGTAAACGTTCCAACACCATTTAGAGTTGAATTAAATTTACGGCTTGAATCCCGAGAAACAGAATCGTTCATGAAGTAGGCCTAGCGCCTTCATCTTTCTGATGAAAGAGAATAAAGGTCACAAAAATACGATCGGAATTCTCCTTCATTTCCAACCCTCCCCCCCCCCCCCCCCCCCCCCCCCCTTCCTCACCCCTTTCCCTCCTTTTCGGACACCTCCCTTCACATTATTTTCACATTTATTCACATGTAAGACATGAAAACATGATGATATTAACCACTGTTGTGGTTTTGATATCTTAAGAAATGTCCGAGTTAGTGTACGTGATTTCAATCGTATTTTGATTCATATCTGTGTTATCCTCGTTCGGTTTTAATCGGTTCAACAGTCTGTAGTTCAAATGACTGTCATTATCCACATGGAGACATTTATATTATTATTATTATTATATATTATTATTATTATTATTATTATTAAGCTGTTTGGAAACCTATCTAGCTTTTTATTGGCGTTCTGTTTTTGATCAGTTATTTTTGATGCATGTTGTATTGAGATAATTTTGCTGCTTTAGAAATCCATTTTGTTTCAGTAGTGTTCTTTTTCACTGGTTATGTTCATGTGTGTATTACATTTTATTGATATTCTTTAGCAGTCTAGCAAATTGTCTGTTTTTGTGAAACACGCTGGTTTTTTTTTTTATCTTAATCATGTTGTATTCAAGATTAAGCTCTTTAGGAAACTATCCGGTTTGTATTGGCGTTATTTTGTATATTCGTTACTCTCTCTCTCTCTCTCTCTCTCTCTCTCTCTCTCTCTCTCTCTCTCTCTCTCTCTCTCTCTCTCTTCAACATTATATTATGTTATACTATATCAGATTACATTAGATTGGATGAGATATTTTTCTTGCTGCTTTCAAAAACCGTTCATCTGTTTAACTAGGTTTCGATGTGTCCTCACTTGGTGCGAAGAAAAATGCCAAATTGTTTTCTCTGAAACGTTAATTCCAGTCAAAAGAATCCGCGCACAAAACACGCGAATAGTCGAATGCGGGCGCGTGCACGCGCGCTCACA
>JADBJO010000091.1:1118761-1126261 GCA_016801955.1 Conus betulinus | reverse complement strand
CCTCCTCTTCCTACTACTACTACTACTACTACTACTACTACTACTACTACTACTACTACTTATTATTCTACTACTACTCCTACTTCTACTTCTTCTGCTGCTCCTCCTCCTACTGTTGCTGACCTGCTGCTGCTGCTACTACTGCTACTTCTATTACTACCACTTGTACTGCTGCTGCTACTTCTACGATTACTACTGCTGTTGCTGCGGCTGAAGCTGAAGCTTCTACAACAACAAACTATTACTACTACTATTACTACTACTACTACTATTCCTACGATTACTACCACTTCTACTACTGGTACTGTTCCCCTAAACGTAGATGCTTATACGTCCATCAACTTATTCCCTACCCTCTTCCTGCCCCCAGGCCACCCTCCTCGTGCCCCCTCTTCTCCCCCCTCCCCCCGAAAAACAAAGAAAAAAGAAACTCTTGCAGACTGGTTGCCTTTTGCTTTGTCATCAGTCAGTTGGAAACTGCCGCCAGTGCAATGAACAACAACAACAACAACAACAACAACAGCAACACAACAACAAACAGCGACAATACGACTATACCTAGTCAGGCCTGTGCATGTATATAGTTTTTGTGTGCAAGTGCATTAAAACTGGATGCAGTCAGAGAGAGATTTAAGAAAAAAAGTGAAGTGCCCTTGCACGCTTTTATATCATGCCCAATTGTTACATGGTTATGTGTTCTCTTATATTTCACTCATCATTTTTCTTCACATAGTTACGGTATGATGCTTGATGCCTGAAGAACGGGACAGGGTCATGTCTGGGGGCACTAAGGGGGTGAGACCTACACTCGCTTTCCTCCCCTATCCAGTTGCTCAGCTTTTTTTTTTTTTTTTTTTTCAAATGTTGGTCGACAGTGGAAGACTCCATTTCCTTTTTTTTTTTTTGTCTTTTTCTGTTTTGCTAGATTCAAGTGTGGAATTTAAAATCTGTAGCTTGCCGACACAGTTGTGTTGGCATCTGGACCATGTCGTTGGGGGGGAGGGGGGGGGGGGGGGGGGGGGGGGGGGGAGGAAGGGAGGTGAACTAAATTTAAGAAGTGATCTCCCTTCCTGTATCCCTTTTTGTTCACTGGAAAGTAGGCACAATATCTTTTCATGATTTCTAAAACTTATAAAAAAAAAAAAAAAGAAAGAGGGAAAAATTATGTAGCTGTCCCCCCCCCCCCCCCCCCCCCCCTTTTTTTTTATTTACTTGTGGCTTATCAAGGATAGCCTTATTAGAATATTAGCAGAGAAAAACTGTGTTGAAAACTGTCAGCCATATTCTTGATGTCTGCATTAGATGGAGTCTCAGCGGCCCAACGCATGCCTGAGGAATACCGAGTACAGTGAAGAGGGGCTATAACTCTGAAATACGTGTCGAGGTTAAGCTTATACAGTCAGATTCCGGTTGCATGCATGAGCGTGTTCTTTCAGGGAAGTGGCGGGGAGGGCAAGTGTGTGTGTGTGGTCTACATGGTACTGGAAGGAGCATTCAGGTCAGGATAAAATCATGATCCTGTTTGGCTATCCGTCAGCAAGTTTTAATATACACATAATTTTTTTTTTCAAAATACTTCAACAAGCCTGGAGATTGTTTGACACACACACTAGTTTTTTCTGCACTGTTCACTTGTTCAGATAATAATGATAAGAATAATAATGGAGACATGAGCTCAGGAAGGACGCTTGCCGTGCAGACTGTCGGTGGATTTTCCCAAGGCGAGAAGAGCACGGCTGCAGAAGCTGCTCCGACCTCTGTAACAACAACCAGCAGCACCAACAATATAACGTCACAACCTTCATTACAGTAAACCTTCATTGAGGACCTCTGAAACAACAAGAACAACCAGCACCACCAAGAATATAACATTACAACTGAAAATGGACCCAAACAACAACAACGGTTCATGACCTGGTAGCCAAACCATCGATATCCCAAGGGCGGATAAGTCTTGGTGGTGCTTCACGAACTTTTACTTCGAGATTTACGAAAATCGTTTTAAAAAAAAAAACTTTCACGACTACTCACTAAATTGAAAACTAGAATGGCATGCACTGTGAGCAGAAATGGGTGTACAAGAGTTTTGAGAGAGACGACCGGGGACACGCGCGCGCGCGCGCGCACACACACACACACACACACACACAGACAAGACACAACAACAAAAGAAAAAAAAAAAAAAAAAAAATCGGAGATAATTAGTCGCAGCGGCGAAGTGGTTAACGTCGCGGACTCCCGACTGGGAGTTCGCGGGTTCGATTCCCATCAGAGCCATTTATTTGTAGGATTTTTTCTGCCCCGACTGGCTTTGACTCAGAGTTGAGTTTGCTATGAGCTCAGTTGGGAAGACCGGGGACCACACAGTCACGTTTCATGCACTGAATGGATGTATCTCCGAGAGTTGTGCTCAAATTTCATGACAACACGGCAGGTGTCTGTATCTCTCGGGCCTGATTGTACATCATGAAAGTAATCGTAGAGTAAAGCCCTGTCATGCAGTCTCAGACCAGAATGGAAATCCAAAGCATCATCTCTTCATCATCCTCATCCTAATCGATCAGCACTTTAAGAAAGTCTCATATTCTGTGCCCCTTCATGCCTTGCTCTCATTGTGACCTGTTTTAATTGCCTCTCCCCGTCTATGGCCAAGGTTTTATTCTGTCGAGGTCACTGCTACTGGAGGGAGAGCCCACTCACGCCGTCTCCGCGATGAAGCAATTATTGTCGTTAGTAGAGGGCGTAGTAGGTGATGTCCTGCGTATGTTGGATTAGAACAGGCACCACTGACACCGCCGAAGCAATTCGGCAGTAGTGCAGTGTCTCCTCTGGTGGGTTGCCTCATGACGACTTGACATTGACTGTTCACCATGGATGCTAGTGCCGGGGCTGAGTCGCAATGGGCCAAGCTGTGGCTGTGGGACGAGGGGTGGGTAAGATAAGCATGGGGTGCAATGCCACTGAGGTGGTACAGACAATGGGACAAGAAAAAAAAAAAAAAAAAAACACAGACAGTGACAGAAAAGAGTAAAGCGCAGAAATTCCAGAAGGTGGGAGAGCTATATGTATAAAAAGACATCCCCCGGTGTCCCTACAAGGAAGGTGTCTCAACACACGACACCACCAAAATGACAACACATTCAGATGGGAAGTGACGTCAAAAGACATCATTACCAAGGACATAACGCCATGATTTTTCTTCACTATACTTCGTAGATATCAGCCTCCTCTGACTGGTCCGTGAATGGATCGAATTTCTCGTTCTTCTACACCCATGAATAACGAAAACTGACGGCCATTTCACTTCAAATATTGGGCAAGCGGACATACGGACTATCTACCTTCAGTTCAAGGCTGCTTTAGCCCGTGTATTAAGAGTTAACAAACAAAGTAAGTCCTAGTTTCAAAGGAGTGTCAAGGGAGGCAAACATGCCGATAGCTTTCCCTACCATTTTGATGTCATGCTTTAAGGACATGAGGAAAATAATGGCTGAACGTAATTCGGGAACATTTTCCAATTTGTCTCTAGCCCGAACGTGAATTTCAAACGAAAAAAAAGCTGAATTACAGTCTGGATCGCTGAAATGATTTATTGAAGAATATTCACACACACACACACACACACACACACACACACACACACACACACACACACACACACACACACACACACACACACACACTCACATACATGTTTTTTCCCCTTAAATATCTATCTCAAATTCGGCTTTGATTACACTTTCCTTGAAGGCCAGGATTGCATTATATGCTTTCTTCGAAATACCATTACATGTCCAGGCTATCATAACTGTAGACTTTATTCACCGTTCTCTTTCATTTTGTTAAAAGCAATAAATGATGGAGTATGAGTGTGTCAGTGTCAACACATCACACATTGGGGGGTGAACAAAAAGTGAGAAATAATAGGGTGGAAGCCCGACTTAGGACGTGAAAAAAAAAAAGCTGGAGGACCTTAAAACAAACCCAAAGTTAAAAAAGCAAGTGAAATGCGCCGCAATGACGATCTACATATTATATCGGAAAGTATGTCCATAAGTGCATACATATGGAAAGACAATATCTGGTACTGTGTGCATGAAATTCAAACTGTGATTCAAGCGTAACACGTGATACAGTCTTAACATCATATTATAAACACTCCACTTTGTGGCTTCAGACCTTTAAAGATTCTCGTGACAATTGAAGTCGGAGTCCCGCTTTCTTTACGCCCAATTAAAACGCCTTGCTTCCATTGACATCCGACGGAGTGCCGTGCGCTTTGCGACTCTCACAAGTTAATGAATAAGAAGCCTCACCCCCACAAGCTAAAAGACGGTCCGGCAGTCTGTGATTCTGGCGTCTAGGGTAGGTAGGTAGCGTTGTATTTTTACCCAGACATTACCCATCCAGGGTCTGGTTAAAAGCCAGGGGATTCAGCGGCTACGAGGTGTGCATGACGTGTGCTTCCCCGAGGCCTTTGGCTCTACTGAAGCGTCCGGTCCTTGGGCGGCTGACGCCGAGTGAGGGCAGACAGGTTTGTTTATTTGAGTATTGCTGCTCTAGGGCTGGAACGACTGGGCAAAGCCTGCCGACTGTCGGAGGAATGGTGTGGCCCGGAGCGGATATCTGTTCAGTTGAAGCTTCATGGAGCAGGGGTCACTGCGTGCGGACTAGTCTACTTATGTTACACCGTACCTGCTCCTTCATGTTGTTCATTTGGACAGCAACAATCACCGTATTGATTACTCTCCCACTTGATTGATTGCGTCACTGCGAATCTCTCTCTCTGTCTGTGTATATGTATGTATGTATATATATATATATATATATACATACATATGTATGTAGGCCTATGTATGTATATATGTATGTATGTGTGTGTGTGTGTATGTATCTCTATCTATTAGTAAATCTATCTATCTGTTCCTGTCTGCTTATATATCTATTTATCTGTGTGTGTGTGTGTGTGTGTGTGTGTGTGTGTGTGTGTGTGTGGTGTGTGTGTGTGTGTGTGTGTGCGCGCGCGCACACACACACACACACACACACACACACCATCATAATGATTCAACAGCATTCATGAGAGGTCAACAGCGGTCCTTGATGTGGCTGTGCATGGGAAGAGAGGACCAGCGGCTTGACAGTTATGCCGTCAAGAGGCACAAAACATGGAGCATGAAAAGAATTGATCACCACGCTCCTTATTCACCCTATAAGATCTGCAGCTGCGGTTTGAAATGAACCTTCTACACTCCTGTTCTTGACAAGCTTCTGGATGGTGTTACTGTGTGCGTATTTTGTGTGTATTATTTGGAGTCCGACAGAAGAAAAAAATGTTCGTAGGCAGTCCACCTGTCTGTTTTGTACTGTGTATTAAACAAGCGTCATCTTTTTTGTTTTGTTTTTGAGTGTTTACTCATTTTGCCTTGTTTTCAATAAAGGTGCAGCCTGTGTTTTAGTCTTATTCAAACTGTTAAAACAATCAAATCAAGATCTATGCCCTGGGAACGACTTATTACTTCAGCCTTGAAACAGCCACTGACTGTTATTCATATTTCTTGTGTCCAGTGAGCTAGGACAGGCGCCTGTGCCTTTCGATCCACTCACATTTCTCTGTAGCTTCCCAGCCAGCTCTTCAGACAAAAGCCATGGCTGTTATAAGTTTTGCCAACACGTCTTGTCTCTCCCTCCAGCCTCCGTCTTCGATCTCTCTCGCCGTCCTTACTCACAGCGACTTCACACTGAAGGGACAGATTCTGGTCTGGCACGGGTACACATGGCTGCCTTCTCTAGGGACCACTTTCAGTTGTGTAGAATAATATTTCAACAGCATGCCTTGTGATAAATGAAGCTAAGAGATAGAGACCTAGCATTCTGTGTACCGTGCTTAATATCCTTCGGTAATAACTTTAAATCTGATAACAATATGTAAGTAAAATGCACAAAGTCCCTTTTATCGGTTCTTTCAAAAATACTCAGTGCAAAGTATGAAGTGAAAAAAAAAATGAATTGCAAATTTAAACTCAATTACCTTTCTCATATTTTGGTTATATTACAAGCATTTCATAAAAATGAAGAGATGAAAGAACGGGAGACATGCTGCTTAGGGGGGCCTATATATGTTATCATCTCCTCGCTAAACAATTTCAAAAAGGCTTCCATAGGTTCCTCTATAAACGCTCACTGTTTCTTTGTTCTTTCCCCATCATCTAAGTCATCCCATTCACGGGGTCATGTATCTAAACCCGTTCCAGTGTACTTTCCCCTTCTTGATGTGTTTCGTGTATACGTTTTGTTTTTCAGTTTTGTCTGTTTAACTTTGCTTTAGGTTTACCATACAGCTTGCTTCGGTTTCCAAAACGTTGTTCAGCTGTTATTCTCTAACTTATTTCCGTTTTTCTGATGTTCTTTTTTTCTTTTCTTTCTTTCTTTTTTTTTTTTTTTTTTTATAGTTCACTTACATATTAGATAAATGGTACTTTTGGAAAAGGATAGGGGAGACAGATGGGGAAAGGGAAGGAAGAGAGGAAAAAGTTGCGAAAATTATAATGCATTTGTGATGTTTTTCTTATCAATTCAGATGAAGCGTAACCACACCAGTAGTGTACCCTGCCCCGATTTTTATTTACCCCCCCCCCCCCCCCCGCCTCTCTCTTGGAGTAGTTTATATATTTACTTGCCGTTACGATGATATCATTGTCTGTTGTGTAATTAAAAAGAAAATGAGCAAAATGACCACAATACCCTGCACTAACAGAATGAACACTATACAGCACTGTTATAGCGGAGGCCGTCTTTGGGGCTATTAACGACATCGCTTAGATCACGATTACCACAAAAACATGGTATTACAATTGTCGTCCTCTTCTTCTCCATTCTGTGTTTTTGCATCACCCAGTCTTCTCCAGCAACCACATTTGAACACGTCAGCCCACGCAGATTTCACAATCACACCTGGGGTCTGAACTAACAGGGACATTTTTGGCCTGCTTGAAAGTTGTGACACAGCCGGCATTTCTCCGACGTGTTCTTTGACGCTGTGTCCACGCATAAAAAGATGTTTCTGGAATATAGTAGTACAATCCACATTGTGTGCATCAGAACAACCATCGAATTTTCAATCAAATGGAAAACAAAATTAGTTACCCTACTTCGGGTAGGTCAAGTTGGGATAACTCTCAATATACTGCGGATGCCCCTTCACTGTTTCCCTGAGTTACCCTGCTTTGTCGTCCTTTTTGGTGATTTGTCTGTCTTGGTACTCATTTTTGCATGTGCATGGAATGATGATTTCTGAGTAATCAACGTATGTAAGATGGTTTACCGATAGCCTTGGGGCCTTCCTCAGATTCAGTAGAGATATAAAATACAAGATAATCTATCCGTCGTAGTTGAAGTGAAAATTAGTTTTGCATTTAGGAAATACTCGAAAAAGTGTATTATTCACATTTAAATCAGAAAATGTTGCTAATGCGCGCGCGCGCACACACACACACACAC
>JADBJO010000091.1:1078761-1101261 GCA_016801955.1 Conus betulinus | reverse complement strand
CAAAATGTCGTCTGCAATGTTTCTGTGGAACCAGGATGTGGCAAACGTCTTCCTATGTTAGACAACAAAAGATTAAAGTACATTTAGTCTTCTTCAATGAGCGTATACACTGGGAAGACCAAATTATTTTCTGTTTGTTGTCCTTGTTTGAATTAATGGGTTTAAATAAAAAAACAAAATGTCAGATTTGAGAGAGAGAGAGAGAGAGAGAGAGAGAGAGAGAGAGAGAGAGAGAGAGAGAGAGTCTCATGCAGTTACTTCCCTTGTATATTCTCTTCATCTCCGATGTAAACAAGGTAAATGTTGTTGGTAAGTGTTAGGGGTAAGAAATGAAATCGTTTAAACATGAATGCGCATCTCTTATTTGCTTCCAACAAATCAAATTCTCTTTTTTCATTTCTCGGCCGAAGAC
This sequence comes from Conus betulinus, assembly GCA_016801955.1. Classification (NCBI taxonomy): domain Eukaryota; kingdom Metazoa; phylum Mollusca; class Gastropoda; order Neogastropoda; family Conidae; genus Conus; species Conus betulinus. Next base: position 1,100,849 of record JADBJO010000091.1, on the reverse strand, counting down.
TTTTGTAAGACTGAAATTTTGCAGGATAATTCCACATCGGATAGGTTGAAATTTGTATTAGTCGATGTCATTGTCCTGTATTCACATTCGGGTAAGTTGACATTTGTGAGCACCCCGTATATATTGTAGGTACAGTAATGTTCCCAGACAAGCACACTGTGAACATCTTGGTGAGACAATCAAAATGGAACTCAGCGTACAGAACACACGCATCTTCTTCTTCACTCCCTGTTTTTCTTTCTTTCTGTGTGTTTCATTCATTCGTTTTTCTTTCTTTCTGTGTGTTTCATTCATTCATTCGTTTTTTTCTTCTTTCTGTGTGTTTCATTCATTCGTTTTTTTCTTTCTTTCTTTTCTTTTCTCCTTTCCTTTCTATTTTTTTTTTTTTTCTTCTATGAAGTGCGGAGGACCCAAACTGATTCAGCTCATTCCAGGTGAGGAGATTCCACCAACGGATTCAGTTCACTGCAGTGAAAACAGTCATCACTCACTTTGTGTCCCATGATGTTCAAAACATGACGAACAGCTGTCCAGATTGGTAAAGTACCTTTCCTTACAACCCTACGCTTTTGACATTCGTGCAAGTCGACGTCATTTTCTCTCCTTTTCACATCTTGTGAGATAAATCCATGCCCTTCTTAGGGACTCCGAAGAGAGCAGCATAGACAGCTCTCGCTCTCCCACCATTGCCATCGTCACCTTCGTTCTTCACGTCTCCCCTCTGTCCCTCACTGTCTCCGTGTGCATCGGTTGAAAGGTGTACCCCTCTTTTCAAGTTCGTCCAACTAGCAACATTTGTAGACCTGGGTCAGTAATAAAAATAAGGCAATGCAAGTCAGCTCCACGTTGAAATGTATATCTTTTTCTTTACTTTTTTTTTTTTTTGCTTGCCTTTTTGTCATTTCGTTCCTTTGCTTCCCTCTTTTACGTAGTCCCTTCTTCCTTTTTGTTCTTTCTGCCTTCCTTTTGTTTTCATTTGCATTCCTCTCACCTTCCTTCCTTCCTTCTTTCCTCCGTGTCTTCTGTCTTCTTCCTGTCGTTCTTGAGTTATTGCTGCCGCGTTATAAGAGAGGTGTATGTAAGTGTACAGCAAACAAAACAGTGCAGATCCGAGTATTCCGCGCTATAAGAGAGGTGTATGCAATTGTATAGCAAACAAAGCAGTGGAGATCCGAGTTTTCCGCGTTGTAAAAGAGGTGTATGCAACTACAGTACAGCAAACAAAGCAGTGGAGATCCGAGTATACCAACAATGCAGAATTAATCATGTAGGAGAATTAATCATGTAGGAATGGCATTCCAGTACTCAGTGAACAGAGTGGAACTGCAGTGAAATTACTGAGCCGTGGGAAGACGGCAGGAGTCCACATCTCTGCAGAACTCTTAACACATGGAGAAGAGACGATATTTGTTGCTGTTGTTGTTGTTGTTGTTGTCGTCGTCGTCGTCGTCGTACCCTGGCTAAAAGACTCCAACAATCATCCGAACAGCCGAACTACTTGAACACTGTGGTACAAATGCATCAGCTAGGAATGAGAACATTACGCGTGTGACCGTTTTTGATTACCCTGCCACGTGGGCCGCCACACTCCGACTTCGGGGGATTTTGAGAGATGATGATGTTATGCTAGGAGCTTGTCACGACTGAAGATAATCCCCGTATAACTATGCAGAGCATAACAGTATTTTAATGTAGCCTTGGTGTTCTAGCCTATGTCAACTGGTCTGACACAGTCTGAAGCCAAGGCGAGAGACAGTATTTGATACCTTAACTGCCACCCGCAACAAAATCTTGCACACTGGGAAGTGGCCTATGCCATGGAAACTGTCTCCCTCGCCACTCCCAGAAACACACAAGCAAACAAAAAAAAAAACTCGAACGTTTTAAGAACTACACCTCCATTAGTTTAATCAGCCATGTATGGCCATGTTGGGTAAGATGCGTAGTGTCTGGTCTTCTCTGTGCTTCTGGTTCTACAGGAGGGCTAGCCGCAATGTGCAATAAGGTCGTCAACCCTGCAAACTGACATCAAATCACAAAATGACGACTTATGCAGCGTACTGGTGGGATAAGTCGGGATAAGTCGACAGGAAATGTACATGTTGACTTATCCGGCTTCCATTGTATTTACCACTCTTAGTAGATGATAAAAAGCTGATTAAATCAGTGAATGCATCAGGCAGATTAGAAATGAAAATTACATTTAGGAAAATACGCACTGGGCTTTGGACATAAATATTAAAGGACTTCAAAAAAAGTGATGAATAGTCACAAAACATTTAGCCTCTTCCCTAACAACTCTGTAGTTAAGTCTTCTCTAGGAGATTCAGCAAGAGAAAGTTAAAGCAAAGTTAGGGGCATATTCAAGATAATGTCGGGGTTAGGAAAAGCGAGTGTTTCAACATGATTTCAGCTTCTCAATACACCGGAGGGCCAATGCTATTTCGGGAGGGGAGGGGTGGTGTGGAGGGAGGGAAGGGAAGAGTAGGGGCGAAGGATGAGGAGGGACGTGGGGGTAGGGGTGGAGGTGGAAAACAGTTTAAGGTAATGAAATCTATGTTTTTTTTTTTTTTTTTGCTTGATAGTTAATCTCGGAACTCCGATCTTAAAGGCCTATGACGAGAGAGGAGGATAACGCTGTTTACACTTTCCACAGCAGTCTATTGATTACATCTGAACGAAAATTAACGTACCATACACATTCCATACTTTTTTTTCATTTTCAATCAAGGAGATTTTATTGCGTTGGGTAGAGGGGAGCGAGGGGAAAAAAAGTTGATTATTACGTTAGTTGGCCTGTGGTGTAACGAACATAAATTATTGGACACAGGATTTTTTTTTCTCATGACAATGTTATCATACGCAAGCCTAAACATGAACACAGACATGGTTACAACAATTAGGTGAGCGCGAGAGCGCGCGCGCGCGCGCGCGCGCGCGCGCGCGCGCGTGTGTGTGTGTGTGTATGCGCGCGCGCGCGCGCGCGTGTGTGTGTGTTGTGTGTGTGTGCGTGCGTGCGTGCGTGCGTGCGTGTGTGTGTGTGTGTTTTGTGTGCGCGTGTGTGTGTGCGTGTGCGCGTGCACGCGCATGTATGTATGTGTGTGCGCACGCGCGCGCTCGAATGTGTGTGTGTGTGTGTGTGTGTGTGTGTGTGTGTGTGTGTGTGTGTGTGTGTGTGCGCGCGTGTGTAATTGTTTTGAGCTGATGCAGTTTTGTTCTCTTTTCTGACGAATATGAATTGCTGCACGTATAGTCTATCTAAGATATTTATAACTCATCATCTCAATATAGAACTAGACTCCACAAAAACATGGCGGAGGGCAGGATTTTATGTCCTAACTGCCATTAGGTGGCGCGCCCGCGCGCGCGCGCGCATGTGTGTATAGATAAGTGTATGCACAGCACACGCACATTTTCGCTTGAATATAAAGCCTCTCCATAACTATATCATGTTCTCAAATATAAGCACGAAAAGCTTCTCCATATCATATAAAGTACTAAAATATAATCATGATATGGGGAGAAAAAAACCTAACAACAATGCAATAATGTGCGAAGACAAACGTAAGATTTTGTACCGGGTGTGTGAGGGACGAGGGGGGGGGGGGGGGGGGGGGGAAGGGAGTGGGTGTATGTGAAAGTAGTTAGGTGAGTTTGTGTGATAACAGGCTTAAGTTTTGATTGTTTTTAAAACATGTTTTCCCGTTCTTTTCCCCTGACGTATCACAATACACACTAGAAAGCGGATTTATCTGTACGTTTGAAGTAATGCAGCTGATGACTTCAATGTTCTTTTACTTTGTATTTTTCGTTGTTTTTGTACAGACTATACAGACTTGGAATCTTCTGGACAATGTCATGCGTCTGTCTGTGATAAAGGAACGGATGGATGTTTAGGTTTTCTGCTGTTGGTTATCAGAAAAAAAAGACTAAAAATGAGAAACGCATTGATATGGGCATTCAAACTCCGGTACAAATACACACTTAGATTGTACATGGACAGACGTACCCGCGTGTTTGCACAAGCATCCACACCAGCGCCAACGTGTGAGCATACACGCGTGAGAAAGCACGCGCAGGCAGGCGGGCACACACACACACACACACACACACACACACACACACACACGTGTCTGCGTGTGGGTTAATAATGTGGTGTTTGGTTGGTTAAATGGACATCTTTCTTCTTTTCTTAATTTTCCTTTTTCTTCTACTTCTCCCTTCTTATTCCAGTCTGGTTTCACCTTTAAGTAATGTCAGCAGAGGAGAACCTGCTGTGTCTGCAGTGGTCTCCCTTTCATTTTCTTTCGTCTGCTTTGTCATATTCATCTTTGTCTCCATCTTCCTCTTCTTCTTCTTGTCTGTGGTGTTTGCTTCCCAGTCATATTTTTTTCCACTGAACTGAAGCATTCCTTCATGCTGCTTTTTCAGGTAAAACGTCATAAATTTGCTGTTCCAGTGTAATTTTGCCCTTGTGTTTCGTCGTCTTTCTACGTTGATATATGCCCTTGTTCGCTAGAGGTGATCAAACAGAAGTCCTTTTTTTCGTCTTGTTTTTGTGTGTGTCTTTTTACGAATGCTGAGTTCTCTTTGACACGTCGTGTACAAAGCATTCTTGTTATAGTGCATGCGTGATTTGTTTGTTAAACTATGGTGGCGAAATGCTCATATGTTTTAATATATGTCTTCATAAATTTGCCATTCTGTTCTTTCAGAAAATTGCATACTAGAAATTTACGTGCCGTTTGGCGTTGTATGGGTATGCCAGCGTGTCATAAGTGTGAAGTTTGAGCTCACTGAAACATTTGGTATAAACTGGATTGATCGAGAGATCGTTGAGACTACTGATGTAAGGTTTAGTGACTGTTGAGACTATTGATGTAACGTTTAGTGACTGTTGAGACTATTGATGTAACGTTTAGTGACTGTTGAGACTATTCATGTAACGTTTAGTGACCTGATTTTTTTTTTTTTTTTTTTTATTCTTCCTTGCTGTAAACATGCTCAACTTCGTAGTCTGAAATGGACACAGAAGTTTAGCATTGCCTCTTTGAACTGCTGCGTACTTTCTCACTTTACTAACTTTAAGGAATGGCTGAAAGTACTTCATTACTTGCGACAAAAAAAGGCATTTGGTGTATGTTTTGCATGACATGCATTCTGAATTAAAACAAGACACCCAATGTAGAGCTGATTGGGTTTTATGCACTTTTTTGCTTTTTTTTTTTTTTTTTTTTTTTTTTTTTTTTTTTTTTTTTCAGAGTCCAGCAACATACGGTCTAGAGATGTAAAGTAACAATGTTTGACAACGACTCCGAGTTCATGATAAGGAATGTATAAATAAACAGATTAGGAAATCTCATATTTGTATTGGTGGCAAAATTAAGAAAGAATCACTACTGGTAGATATATGCAGCCCAGCAGAGACACCGAGAAATCACTGTTAAGGAACACGGATTCAAATATGAAGTATCAATGTAAGAGGTGATTTAGTGCTAGACCCAAATTTGGATGATTACAAAAGCAAACACATACACAATCAAAATGCAGAGAATGGCGTTGTCATCAAATAAAGGTAAATGAAGAGGTGCCTGATACATCGTGAGAATTAAAGATACATGGTTGAAGATTGACATGACGTGGGATAAGTCCTTTCTGACAAGTATCCGAAACATGGGTCCGCTGTATGGAGAAAGACATGCAGCTTGGATACAGAAAAAAAACACACCTCTGTAACCATCTTGACAGTATCTTTCGGGAAGGATATAAAAAATGAACATTATCTGGAAGTTGAATAACTCTCAGTTGAAAGATGTTTACCCGAGGGAAACAGAAGAAATATATAAAGTTGTTGAAGAATAAACTGCTGTGTTTATATGAAAAAAAAAGGAAGACAGATGTTGTTAGAAATCAAACTCATTGTACAAGAAGTGACTCATTGTTCTTGGATGTTTTACTCTTGAAGATAATGATAATAATAATAATAACAATAATAATGATAATAATGATAGCAAAAAAAAAAAAAAAATAGTAATAGCAAAAACAACATATTCCATTGAAAAAAATCTACAGGGATAACAACCGGATGTGAAAATGGACGAGTTTGAAGAAACCTCTAAACAAAATGATTATAACAAACAAAATATTGACCAGTACGAAGCTGAACTAGTCGGGCTCAAAAGTAAAAAGATCGGTGAATGGCGTTATATTACAATTCAGGGCAAGACGGATAACTGAAGGAGAAAAGGTAGGTAAACTTTCTTTTTTAATTTCTTTTTTTTTTTTTTAGTCTAGAAGAAGACATTATATTAGTAAATGTTTGAAAATATTAGTAAGGGACGACAGAAAAACCAACCCAGATTAAATTACATAAATGTGAATAGAGAAGAATAGTAGAAAATGGAGATTACTGATATAGTCAAATTCTATTTATTTTAAATAAGTCTTAAAAAGAAAAAAAAAATACGTAGAAGGAGAAATCATTGCTTGATTAAAAGACAAGAAAAATAATTTTGAAAAAATCCAGGGTCAGACGCTTTCAAAACGGAATTTTTAAAAAGTTCTTTTTTTTTTTTTTTCAAGCATGAGACGATTTTGTTATCCGATCATTAGATAAGGGATTCATGCAGACTGCGTTATCTTCAAGCCACAAAGATGGTATAATGATCTGCTCAACGAGAGACGACAAAGTGAAAGAATTTCATCATAAAGAATTGGAGACCCACTCATTACCGAGAGTCGTATTCAAGATTGTAATCTTCAGCTGATGTTGAGGAATTTGATCAGACCTCACCATGGTCATGGACACGGTGAGGAAATTGAAAATAAAGTCATCATCAGACATTGCAATAAAGGCCGAAGACAGAATTGAAGATTTTGGATCAACGAGGGTGAAGACGATGAAGATGATGGTATGATGATGCTACTCAGTTCCATTCTTCGTCTGAGACTAATCGGTTCCTCGCATGATGTTTCCTGTTGTGAGTTAGGCTAAAGAGTGACGGACACCTGCAGTGTTAGTCTGGAGATGTAAGCAACTCTCTCAGAATGGCATCAAGTGGCTGAAATTCGAATGGATAGTTTCATGTAACAATTGCTACATTTTGATCGGCGAATTCATTTCATAATTAGGGACATTAGCAAAAACAAAGAACAGTGGTTTACTCTCTCTCTCTCTCTCTCTGTTTACGTGCGTGCGTGCGTGGTGCGTGTGTGTGTGTGTGATGTTCACTGTTTTCTCGTGCTCACTTGCTGCATGTTGGGCTAAGTGGTTAGATCACTGGGCATTGAAACTCTTTCAGGTCAAATCCAGGCGGCGGCGTTCCAGCAATGCTAATTTTCGCCGTTTTGGTGCACGCACGCATCATTTTTAAACATTGTTCCATTTTCGCGCTGTTGTCCCAATTTGTGCTGTTTCAGAAAACACGCCAAGTTCTCACAACAATGGTCACCCCTTCTGGTTATGGACAGCACCCAGACTCCCTCATTGCACCTTGACCAGGACAAAGACACCGCTGGAGGACAGGAGTCCCAGATGTCAGAGAAAGATCAGTGTGTGATTTAGGGGCGATCCATCAAGCAACATGGAGCCAGACATTTCCACGACCGCACCAACTTCCCTGTAATCGACGTTCTAAAGGCAGACCCCCCTCCATGCCTGCTGTAAGAAATGCGATGCCATTTATCTCCCATCCTGTCAGGACTGCAAGATGAACTACTGCGGACGAGTCAGCGAGAACTCTGGACGATCAGACTCGGTGGACATGGCGTCGGCTGACAATCTGCCGTGCGTGGACATGTATAACACATCACAACACCAGACTAACTGACTTGGCAACGGACAGAAATCCTCGACTTGGAATAAGTCTTCATAGAAAGGAAAGCAGAAGAAGCCACTGAAATGAGACAGAGAAATCAGACTGAAACAGACAACAACACTACTTTGAAAACACACACACAACAAACAAACAATACAAACAAACAAATACGTTCTGAGCCGCACATCAATATACAAAATAGAGATCTATCTACCGTTCACTTTACGCACAATACAAAACAATGATCCAAATGTTGACAAAATACGTAGTCTTCACACAATTACAAAAAATAAAGAAATCCTTTATCAAACATTCAAAACTGCATTAAACAACATCCCCAAGTGCCTGTCAGCACACACAAAAAAATCAATCTGCGATCAGCCGTCAGCGATATATTGTTTTGGGCATGTTTTTTTTCATGTTGGTTGAGTTATTTGTCTGAAAAAAAAAAAACATGTGTTGTCGACAATCGCCATGCTTGCGTTGTGTTGTGTGTTTAGATAAGCGTCAGTTTGAACATTAAGAACTGCGTTGTATGCATTACTGTTATTTAAAACCTAAAGAAAAACCAAGCCCGAATCCGTCAGATCTGACAAATAGTTTGACGGTGAAAAATGGATACTTCCCTGATCGTTTCATCTTTCTTTTTGTCAGAGTCTCTCTCTCTCTCTCTCTCTCTCTCTCTCTCTCTCTCTCTCTCTCTCTCTCTCTCTCTCTCTCCGCGCGCGCACGCGTGCGTGCCTACATGCGTGCGTGCGTGTGTATATATGTGTGTGTGTGTGTGTGCTTGCGCGCGCGCGTGTATGTGCATGTATGCGTGTGTGCGTGCGTGTGTAAGTGTGTGTGTGTGTGTGCGCGGTGCGTGTACGTGTATGTGTGTGTGCGTGCGTGCATGCGTGTGTGTGTGTGTGTGTGTGCGTGTGTGCGTGTGTGCGTGCGTGTGTGTGTGTTCATGCGCGCGTGCGTGCATGCGTGCGTGTGTATGTGTGTGTGTGTGTGTGTGGGGGGGGGGGGGGGGGGGCTGTGGTGCAGAACATTCGGCATTCGGGTTGCTGTCTCTGTGTGTGTAGGAGGAAAGGTTCAAAGACTTGGGAAGACTTGGGGGGAGGGGGGGGGGGGGGGGGGGGGGGGCGGCGGGAGAGGGACAAGTCGGGCAAGGGGAGAATTATGCCATAGGAGGGACATTGAAGCCAGTGTCTGTTAATGTGGATCAACCTAGAGAACGCCGATCTGAATTTTAATCATCATCATTGTCATCATCATTATCATCATGGAATAACAATTATAATAGTAATGACAGTTTTATAGTTCTTCGACACTTCCAACCGTTTCACGATATCAAATGAATACACACTCACAGATGTTATGAAGACTGAAAGTCATTCTTTGAATAAAATCATGTAAAAATATTTCTATGATAATATTGAAGATGAGTTTCATTTTCTGTTCTGCCGAGGAGTCTCTCACAGAAATCGAAAGATGACGATATGCAGATGTAACAATTGTTCTACTTTAAAGATAGAAGTTCTATGTCACCTAGTGCCGTCAACATAATTGTGATGTTAACTTTGTAATACTCTCTTCTTCGTCGTCTTCATTGTCCCGCCTTCATATGGTTCCCCCGTTCAGACCAGCAAGCTACAACTGTTTCATTCTGTTTGCAGCTCATCAGGAACGCTTTTAGACGTACCCGCTGATGATGAGGAGCACTGACACATGAGCAAGGACAGAAACTTTCCGAACTCAGGAGGGCCCGTTTTTTCATGAGAAAAGAGTCTCGAGAAGACACAGAACAGGAACAAAATACTAACGGGAAAACAACAATCTCAAAGGAAAAAAAAATCGAACAAAAGGCAAACTTAAATCTAAACAAGACAGAAAAAAAAAAAAATTACGAAAGAAATCGAATGACACAGCCTTTGACGCTAGTAACTAGGACTAAAATTCGTAAGGGCTAAATTTAGAAGAAAAAAAGAGGGGTTAGTTACCGCGGACACAGACAAGTAAAGTACAGGTGTGTTTTGTCCTGTACTTTATTTGTCGGTGTCCTTCACTTCATTTGTCTCGTGTCCTTGGCTACAAGTAACCCCCCTTTTCTAAAGTTTGCTTCATTTTCCGCCCCCAGTCACTCCGTATTTAAACTAACCTTCATAAGGGCAGACAATCATTTCTGAAAGCTTTGGAGTTTGCGTCTTCCACCACTGTCTGTCTGCCACTACTTCATGCAATCTGTCTGGAATCTGTCAAACAAATGAGCTGTCGTAAAACAACAAGTGCAGGTCGCTGAACGTGTGCCACCGCTTCCATTCTGCTCCCGTCTCTTGGCAGCCCTCATCCCCCTCTCTCCCTGTTGACACTCAGACACACCTGACCTCTGTCTCCTGTTTGAAACGAAAGGCGGCAACTAACCGCGAGGTGCGAACAAGAGAGGTGACTCTGACGCTGGATGAAGTTCATGTGAGTATGCATGTGTGCCTCTGCATATGTATCCCCATCCTGTACCATTGGCTACTCTCTCTCTCTCTCTCTCTCTCTCTCTCTCTCTCTCTCTCTCTCTCTCTCTCTCTCTCTCTCTCTCTCTCTCTCCACAATTCCTCTTTCTTTGTTTATATAGATTATCTCTCTCTGTGTCTCTATATATCTCTGTGTCTTTCTGTTTCTTTCTAGCTCTGTCTCTCTGTCTCTGTCTCTGTCTCTCTCTCTCTCTCTCTCATCTAAAATGTACTGATCTTTCATTATAACAAACTTAAAAGAAAAATACTATTCCGCCGACGAAAGGGACAAACAAATTACAAGACAAAACACGACGCGTTTCGACCTCTTTGGTCTTCTCCAGGCAAGATAAACAACATTCAGGACAGTGAAAACGAAGAACGAACAGTCACTTATCTCCTCAGATGGGTGCAAAATGGACGTGGAATGCATTGTAGTCAGAAGGACGTATGGGGGTATGGACACCTCCGTCAGTCTTGGATGTGCCATTGGAGTCAGTTCATAAGTGAAAATATCATTGCTTTTACCCGCGGGGAGGAAGTAAACAACTAGTATGATTTGAAGTGCCACCTCACACATCATGCAGTCGATATCAGTCACTCAGCCAATTTTTTTTCTTCCTTTTTCCTTTATTTTTTTTTATTTTATATATTATTTTTATTTATTTATTTTTTATTTTATTACTTTTTTTTTATTTATTTTTTTAAATAGATTTTTTTTCATGCAGGGTGTATGCTTTGTGTAACACGTCATCAATACCAATGGTCAAACTGGCTTTCTCTTCCGAAAGTCGGTGATGGGATTTTACGTGAGTGCAAGATGTTATGCGTGCGTTTATAGACTCTTTCGAAGGATTTTTTTTGGAAATGGAGCAGAGACAGTATTAACTCCGAGAGGGAAAAAAAATCCCCTTGTACTCGAAACGGCCCGGTCGAGATTCGAACCAGCAACATCAGGTTCACTCGAACTACAAGTCCAGCGCTTTAGCAATAGAGCTATTCCGGCCCTGAGTGATTATGCAACGTTACCTCGCCTCTGCACCACGGGTCCACCCCAGAATTACACGGGTTTGTCATTTGGCTCATATTCCCTCTTTAGACGAAGTTCCATTAGAGTAGGTTTACCAGTGGTACAAATTGTTTCTGATAGGGAATACTTTTTTTTTGCGTTAGCCTACTTTCAGATCGTTGCGCAACATGAATGACAATGTTGTGCTTCGTTTCATCTTCTTGTGTGTGGGTGTATGCGTGTGCGTACGCTATGTACCTTTGTGCGTTCCAGCTTACAAACGTGCACACACGCACACACATGCACACTCACACACACATACACACACACACACACACACACACACACACACACACACACACACACACACACACACACACACACACACATACACGCACACACACACACACATAACGTCGCATACATACATGCAAACTAATGGAAAGAATAGTCGTAAACAGATTACTTTATTTTTGTAATAAACATCACATTATCCCTATAAATCAAGCTGGTTTTCAGAAAGGCAGATCAGCAACAGAACAGCTAGTGAAACTCACTACACATGTTAAACAGCAGTTTGCAAGACGTACAAACATCTTGGCAACTTTCTTTGACATAAGGAAAGCGTACGAACAAGTGTGGCATAAACGACTTTTGCATAAACGGAAAAACTAGTGGAATAAATGGAATCATGGACGATTATATCAAAGTTTCCTTCAAAGTAGAATTATTTAAACAAGAATAGAGCATACATATTCCACCACCAGGACACTGGAAATGGGTATTCCACAAGATTCAGTATTATCTTTAATCCTGTTTAATATTCTAATTGCAGACATAACCAAAGGCTTATCCAAAGACGTAGATTTATTACAGTTTGCTGATGACATCTGTCTGTGGATGAAAGTCAGTATGAAAAGAAAAACCCCATAAGATAATTAAATTACATAAAGATTAAATATCAATATGAATTAAACAAAATCAGTAGTTTCTTACATGAAAATGGATTGACACTCTCGGTAGAGAAAAAAAAACAAGAACAAATCTAATGCTTTTTAACTCTGGATACGACCCAGATAAACTTCCACAATTTACCCTGAATGGGTCTGTCTTACAATACGTCAAATCAGTTAAATTATTAAGAGTATATTTAACATTAAAACTTTCATGGAACAACATATTGAATATATTTTGAATAAAGCAAGAAAAAAGTTTAAACTTTCTAAAGATCATAAGCAAACAAAAATGGGGACAAGATAAAGGGAGTTTAACACTCCTATCTTCTGCTCTTGTGAGGTCTCTAGATTGATTTATGCTCAAGAAGTCTTCTTCAGCGCTCCACAGCATCTACTTAATAAGTTACAAAGTGTAGACTGCAAAGCATATAAACATAGTGTTCCCGCACATACCTGCAACATTGGGACATACTATGAAATTGGAATTTTACCTTTGAACGAGTTTCCAAGTGTCCTCCACCAAATTTGTTCTAAAAAACCTTTCACAAAAAAGTTTCTGTACAAATGAAGTATCTCTAAATTCAGATACAGATTTTGCTAAAAGAGCAAAAGACATAAAATCAGCAAAATCTATTCAGTCATACACATCTACTCTTCTGAAAAAAAACAACATTAACCAAAGTAGAATAGCTATCAGTCCGTCCTTTCCACCCATTCCCAAATGGGAACAAACCAAACCAAATTATGACACAAAACTATACTGAACTGAACAAAGACGATCCACCACATCTTTAAAGAAAATATGTAAATTCTTTTTGGGAAAATCAATATAAGGATCATCTTCAAATTTTTACAGATGGCTCAGTGTTAGATGACCAAAGAACAGGAGCAGCTTTTATAATACCAAAATTAAAAGTGGAGGAATTATATTATCTTGGCAAACACTTCTCAATATTTACTGCAGAATTAGTTGCTATTCTAATGTCCCTAAAGTATGTTTTAAATTCTTCCATAAAAAATTTGTAAACTTCTACTGTGCAGTGATTCAAAGTCAGCCCTTTCAGCCTTACAGTCTTTAAATCCAAAGATCCGCTGTGAGACTATTACAGAAATTGATTACGTCACACATCTCCTATCGATGAAAAGAATAATGTGACTTTCTGTTGGGTGCCCTCACATTGTGGAATTTCAACAAGTGAGAAATTTGATCAAGCTGCTCGGAAAAGCAGCTCGCAATATTGAAGGAACGACTGCACTGAACGTTCCGGTAGACCTATCAGAATGTTATACTTTAATTGCTAGAGCATCCTTTACCAGTTTCAAGAGGTTATTGGAAAACACAGATAGCCAATATTATCACAACAGTATACAACCAAATCCCGACATCCCACCCCAAGACTCAATTAGACACATTTGAAAATACCACATCGAGAGAGGTTGTAACTTTAATTCATAGGATGCGTTTAGATTCACTTCGAACCAAATACAATAAAAATGTTACGTGTATGTGTGTGGAAACTCTTAGTGTACGTCACCTATTACTAGACTGTCCAAGAGTAAAGAATACAGTGCTCAAAGCTGGTTCTAATATTTCACATAATAGATCGACTCCACTGACTTTACCCAAAATTTTAAATAATTATGCTTTACTTTGTTCGTTATGCCCACATCTATCACGCAGTCCAGTAGGAATTTATCTTTAACTTTCAACAACCCCTCATACACAAAAAGAAATTACTTACTTACTTACTTACTTACTTACTTACACACACACACACACATACACACACACACACACACACACACACACACACACACACACACACACACACACACACACACACACACGCACACAAGCGCGCACGCATACTTACGCATGCAAATACACAGGTGCGCGCGCGCACACACACACACACACACACACACACACACACACACACACACACACCACACAACACACACAGGTACATACACTATTACGCAATCCGTCTGAAATCACTTTAAGTGGGAAGACGTTAAACTGAAGAACAACAACACATACACACACACTGACACACACACACACACACACACACACACACACACACACACACACACACACACACACACACACACACACACACACATGTATTCGCGCAGTAACTCGTCCATAATAAAATATTTTGATTGACTGCATTCAATTGAAGGGGGTCAAATGTTGACTTTCGTTGAATACCATCCCGTTGTGGAATTTATTATAATGGATATGTTGACCATCTCGCATAAAATGGGGCGAGAAACACCTTGAATGTTCTTGCACTGCCTTGCAGTTTATCTTCGGTAGAAATGTGCAACATAATAGAAAAAAGAAACGACACGACGTTTTTTGCTCTTCTGGGACAAAGCATTTTTCATTATTAAATACTTCATGTGCAAGTAGATCAATTGTTACCTTGCCGTGCAGGCTTTTGTGTAAATTAACGACAAAGTACTGTAAAGATACAAAGTGCATCTGCTCTGCCGAACTGACAATTGAGCATATACTAGTAAAATGTGCTTTAATGAAAACTCTCCCTACCTCCGGAAGCTGTAGAATGTATTTTGCCTGTTTCTAATTTTGAGTTATTTTGGGATCAGTTTAACCTTTTCAACAACCTTTCAGTATTTAGATTAGCTAGTTATTTGCTATGTAGTCCTATTGCTCGTTTCTTGTAACTCTCTCTCTCTCTGTCTCTGTCTCTGTCTGTCTGTCTGTCTGTCTGTCTGTCTGTCTGTCTCTTCTTTTTTTTCCGCTTTTAAATTTGTTTTTGATGATGTTAAAAAATTAACAAAGTTTTGCTGTTTTTGATGCTAGAGTCTAAAATCATCGACACGATGAAAAGACTTTAAATCACTATCTAACTAACTAGCTAACTAGCTAACTAACTAACTATCTAACTGACTAACTAACTAACTAACTAACTAACTAACTAACTAACTAACTAACTAACTAAACTAACTAACGAATTCGTCCACACCAATCTCGTCCTCTCTAACCTTATTTCCCAAATTCCTGCAGCTCCTCTCCCTCCTCCCCCTAATACATCATCTCTCCCCAACTTCTGTTATCCTCAATTCACACACACACACAAAAAAAAACCCTGACTTGCATCGTCGAAAAAAACAAAGCTTCCCCCTCCCTCTCCCCTCCTCAAGCCCCCTCCCCCCTCCCCCGCACCCCACACCCCCCCCTCCCCGACAGTTTAGAATAAAAACCATCGGAGAGAGGATAATGTAAAAAACAGTTGACCGCTGAACTGTTGCACTGCCATAAACTTCTCTAAACGATGTTGGAAATCTGTTCTTAGATGTCCAGTGACAGTGCAAACAGATAAACAGTCTGGCGCGCCTTGTAGGGGAGAATTTCCAGGATTAAGAAGAAGAGCAGAAGAAGAACAAGAGGTCGTAACCTTTGACCAGTAAATACTGGACTACGTTTTGGGAGAGAAGTTTATCGTTAGCAGATCCGAGGCCTAGACAGATAATCTCGGCGTTCTTTAGAATAGCGGAGCACCTCGAGGTCCTCCCATGGTGTTGTGCTTCGTTTGCCGCCGGCCCATTACGCAGTGTGTGGGTGACAATAAAGTGTTGCGTTCCGTTTCTTTTGCTGTTCTTCCGGGTAGGCTATGGACTCTCTCAGTATGACTTGTGTTACCGTCTTCTGGAGAGTCTGTGGGCGGAGTTTCCTCTTTCTCCGTCATTCTTTTTGGTTCTTCGTATATATTTAAAAGAAATTCTATCTTCAACCTTTGTCTGTTGTATTCCTACCTTTGTAGTCTATTCCTTTGTCTTTGTTCTGTAAAATGTTTCATTCATTTTCTTTTGCTATAATTTGTATGTAGCGGGCTTTTTTTTTCTTACGGTCTCATTTGTGACTTGCCAATGAGATCATAAAAGTTGTTCAGAGTGGATGCTATCTATTTATTCTGCAACGCCCAATTGTCTGAGTGACTTGTTTTTCTTAAAAAAAATATTCTGTTATGTCTCAAACATTTCAATTTCACTAACGATTATCGTCTGTCGATTCCGATCCACATATTCTGGAACAAACTTACAAGAAAAATTACTATTCCGCCGAACGAAAGAGACAAAACAAATTACACGACAAAACACGTCGCGTTTTGAGCTTTTTGGAATTCTTCAGGCAAGACAAACAACATTCAAGGCAATAAACACGAAGAACAAACAATCACCTGTCTCCTTAAAATTGGGCGCAGAATGGATGTGGAATGTCTCTTTCGTTCGGCGGACTAGTCATTTTTCGCTTAAGTTCGTTTTAATTTCCCCCCGCAGTCATCTCACTTTAAAACTAACACA
This sequence comes from Conus betulinus, assembly GCA_016801955.1. Classification (NCBI taxonomy): domain Eukaryota; kingdom Metazoa; phylum Mollusca; class Gastropoda; order Neogastropoda; family Conidae; genus Conus; species Conus betulinus. The sequence goes on along the minus strand of JADBJO010000091.1, from coordinate 1,084,240 downwards.
TATATTTATTTTGGGTTTCGTTTTGTGCGTATTGATTTTGATGTGATGTTTGTTTACCAAAAGACGCATGCGTAAGGAACCCAGAGGTCTCTTACAAGGTACGAAAATAAAGCAGAAAGTGTCAGAAGCTTTCAGAAATTGTTTCTTGAGTGTTTGGAGCATTTTGATTGGCTGTGCTGATCTCGAACCTCCTGGAATACCCCATGATTAGTAACTGGCTGTCTCGCCCATCGTTTCCTGAATTTTCAATTTGATGATCTATCAATAGGCTAGCTGACAGAATGAGAGAGTGTATAGTGACTAATGAAATCGAAAGTGAAAGAGAGAAAGAAAGGCTTTTGTTTGGGGACCATTGCGATGGTTATCCAGCACTGGGCTGTGTGTTTTCTACAATAATTAGACTTTCAAATTGTTATCAGAGTTGATCTTGTCTCTGCTCAGATCGATTCAACGAGGCATTAGGACCAGTCCGTTGTTTCCTTTGCTCAGCTCACGGAAATATGAAAGAAAAACAGTTTGATTCTTCCTAGTCATAACATGTTACAATTACATGTTTATGAGCAGGCCTGATTTTGTTTCTGTTCTTTTCTAACTGGAAGTGGAACATGAAGTAGAGAGGCTTATTGACATCAGCGAGGCCATGTCTCATTCGCCTAAATATGTCAAAAGAATATCAATAACTCTTTTGTACACATTTTGCACATAGTTTTTCTTTTCTTTTCCTGTCTCTTCTTTTATACCGCTCTTTTGGCACTATCCCTTACTACTACTCTTTCCGACCCCCACCCACAGTCTCACTCTGTCTCATCCCGCCGCAGCCACGGCACCGAAAATGGACCGGGAGCATCAATGTCAGATTGTCCAGAGGCAACCCACCAGAGGAGACACTGCGCTGCTGCCGAGTCACTTTGGTGGTGTTTTAGTGGTGCCGGTTTTGAAACAACATTATGCAGGACATCACCTATTTGCCCCCCTGTTGACGACAGTAATTAAGTCGCAGGACGAGTGAGCGGCCCCTTCCGGAGGACACCACTAAGTCCGTCAAACGACCATCCCTATGAGGTCGCCAATACCACTGACCCCCGACATGAACTCACTAAGGGCATACGCGTGGAGAAGAGATAGGAGCTGAGGACACTTTCACAGCAGGGAGTGAAGGGCCACAGAATTGGATGCTTTTTTCTTTACGCTTATCGATGGGGATGAAGATGATGAAAAACACTATTGTGGAGATCCATTTTGGTCTGAGACTTCATGACAAGGATGTCCGCAGCCTCGGCTCCAATATAGCAATGAATTTACCCTAAGGATCAACACCAGTGTAGCAGTAACACTAACCGAAGGCTCAGCACCAGTGTAGCAGTAGCACTACCGTGAGGCTCAACACACACGCACACACACAGGCACACACACACACAAGCGCACACACAAGACACAGACAGGCAAACAGAAACACACAGACACATACACACAAATGCACCCAAACAGACGCACGCACGCACTCACGCACGCTTGCACACACACACACACACACACACACACACACACACACACACACACACACACACACACAGAGGAACAGCTGTTTCACACACAGAGACAGACACACACACGTACACAGACAGATAGGCATACACAGAGAAACAGACAGGCAGACAGAAAGACATACACACATACACACAAATGCACACAGACAAGCGCACGCACGCACGCAGGCAAGCAAGCACGCACGCACGCACACACACGCACGCACGCACGCACACACGCGCGCGCGCGCACGCACACACACACACACACACACACACACACACACACACACACACACACACACACACACACAGACACACAGAGGAACAGCTGCTGAAACATTGTGATGGCATTGATTCATTTTATGTGATTAGAAAAAAGTTTATGTTGTATAGCGCAGCGTGGCACAGCATAGCATAGCATAGCATACTATATCATCGCATAGTAATGTAATGTAATGTAATGTGATGAGATGTGATGTAATGTAATATAAAAGGATATTTATAGAGCGCTTTACCTCGCAAGAGCCCAAGGCGCACATTACAGAAAAAAAACGTGATAAAATCTAATTCTAATTCAAAGCACACACACACACACACACACACACACACACACACACACACACACACACATACACATGTGCGCGCGCGCGCGCACACACACACACACACACACACACACACACACACACACACACACCGCCGAAAAACTCACACACGCAGACAGACACACCAGCGCGTTCAACACCAGCAAACACGCGCACAGTGGTAAGTGGGTATCGTTAATCAGTCCGAGGGAAAAGATGTGTCTTTAGGGAGGTTTTAAAAGTCTCTAAAGAGTCCGTGTTACGCAGAGAAGGGAGACTATTCCACAGAGCTGGTGCCTGGTAAGAGAAAGATCGTTGGCCTGAAGTTTTCAGACGAGCGGAGGGAAGCCGAAGCAGACGAGAATCGGTGGATGAACGGAACATAGAGATGGAGGAGGTCAGAGAGGTAGGAGGGAGCCAGATTATTCAGTGATTTGAAAACCAGGAGGAGAATTTTAAAGTCAATGCGAGACTGAATAGGGAGCCAGTGTAAGGATGACAGAACTGGTGATATGTGATCAGATCTAGAAGAGCGGGAGATCAGGCGGGCGGCATTGTTCTGAACTTTTGTAGTATAGTATAGTATAGTATAGTATAGTATAGTATAGTATAGTATAGTATAGTATAGTATAGTATAGTGTAGTGTAGTAGTGTAGTGTAGTGTAGTGTAGTGTAGTGTAGTGTAGTATAATACAGAATAGTACAGTGTTATATAGAATAGTATAGTACAGTACAGTGCAGTACAGCTCCGTCTACTGTAGTCTACTCTACTCTAGTCTGGTCTAGTCTAGCCTATCTAGTCCAGTCTAATCTAGTTCGTCTAGTTTAATCCGAACAGAACTGGACAACAAAGTGCATACCAAACACCAGCTCCCGCCCCAAAGATAGTCTCCTCTATTGCAGGACAGACACCGAGACAACAACATGGACACACGACTGTGTATCCATCTCCCAGGGGGGACAGAGCTGGGCGACGCGCAGCGTGCAAAAGAATGTTCCAGATTTCACGGAGACAAGAAATTATCTCAGAATCACAACCTCCCAAAGCGCTAATTCAAACGCGACTGGGTTTTTTTTTTTTATTGTCAGTCAGTGTCGTGCTGGGCTTTTGTTGTGTCTCTTGCCTGTTTGACAGGGAACGGCAGGACACTTTTTCTGTTCAGTTTTGGGTAAATTGACAGGGGGACGACGGAAAGAAGAACGCTGTTGTCGTAAAAGACAGGGGCGGATCAAATAGTTTCTGAGGAAAGGGGAGTGGGGTTGAAAATCTAAACATGGTCCCTTTCTTATCTCCTCGATCGTTCTCAGCTTGTTTCTATTGATAACGGTGCTTCTCTTCATGCAGACGTGCAGTTTGGAGTTCGCCAGGGATCTGCTCTGGAACCCGTTCTCTTTGTCCTTGATACTCAACCCATATTTGACATTGTCTCTCAGCACACTCTATCCCGCCATGGTTTATAGGCACTATGCATCATTCAGAGTACACAGTAAAGCATTTCTCACATCAAGGCTCTGTTCACACACAAAACAATCCACTTGAATAATGGCAAGCTAGCAAAAAAAAAAAAAAAAAAAAAAGGGTTCTTTTCTCTGATTTAGTTCTAACATCTATCCAGGTAGACAACTGCCTCATTTCGTCAATTTAAGTTCGCTCGCAACCTTAGTGTCACACTGGACGACACACTGTCATAGAAGCAATATGTCTCGTCTGTTTATTGTGTTTAATTCTTGGAAATCCACCGCATTAGCTCTGTTGGTCATCCACTTTCAGAGGTTGCCACCCAAACCCTAATTTGTGCTTTCTTCTCTCATGGCTGTATGACTGTCACACTCTTCTTGCAGGCTGTCCGAAACATCACATTCATCAGTTACAGACAATGAAGGAGAATGCAGCAAGATTAATTCTAAATTGTTGTTAATCCATGTTGTTCCTCTCCTTCATTCTCTTCACTGGCTTCCTGATCAAAAACGAATTGGTAGTAAACTGCCTTCGCCCAGTTCAAGTCTGTGAATGGTCAAGCTGCATCATTCTGATCTTCACCAACTGTTCACTCCTGCCCTGCCCGTGTATTCCTCTACTGATACCTGTCCCCCGTTTCCATACCCAGACCTTTGGCAAACGTTCATTCTCTTCCCACTGCTTAGAATAAGCTCTCTGTACCGCTAATTCTCTCTGTTCCTTCAGTCATCCCTCAAGACTACACGGTACTGATTAACAGACTTATTCCTTTGTGCCTTATGTGGGTGAAGTGTGTGTGTGTGTGTGTGTGTGTGTGTGTGTGTGTGTGTGTGTGTGTGTGTGTGTGTGTGTGTGTGTGTGTGTGTGTGTGTGTGTGTGTGTGTGTGTGTGTGTGTGTGTGTGTCCGTGTGTGTGCGTGTGTGTGTGCGCGCGCGCTCGTACGTGTGCGTGTGTGTGTGTTGCACGAAGCTGCACATTCTGACGATAATCCAGTATGAAACCATATCGTCATCGCACAAGCGCCCAGTAGCCTGTGTTCCCTCTTTGTCCGCCCCCGCAGTTGACATCAATCAATAAGTCAGTATGTGAGTGATTTACAACCGGATGTTTGATGGTAAAGCTGACGAGGTTTTCTTTCAGCTGTGCAAGTGAGACGGCGGAAACAAAAGAAGTCTTTCGTCAGACCAGTGGATTTTAATCTACAAGTGAATGAATCAGCAATGGGATATAGACAGATGCTTGACAGTAACTGATGTATAGAACTCTCTTCAGCAGTTTTGGATGAGAAGAAGAAGAAGAAGAAAGAAAAAGAAGAACCAGAAGAAGAAGAAAAGAAGAAGAAGAAGAAAGAAAAAGAAGAAGAAGAAGAAGAAGAAGAAGAAGAAGAACAGAGATTCTTGGCCGAGGTTTCCGACGTCGTGACACTAAGCAACCCTCGTTGTCATTTCTGTTTTCTATCAAAATGTTTCTTTTGATGTGCTTATGTTTTTGGGAGAAATCCTCAAAATCCTAAACTGCAAGTTAGGATAATGGCGGAGTCACTGGCGTTTCAAAACGACAGTTTCAAATCCATATCAATGATTATTATTAGTCGTATACTTCGTGTAAGTAGCTCTTTCGTCTTTTGACCTTATTGTATTATCAACCCATGCCTTGTATCACAGCATTCCAGACTGACGTAAAGAAAGGTCAAGAATTGTCAAATTACTTGGAGAAGAAAACATTTATAACAACGACAACAACAATGACGAAAAAAAGGTCCAAACACGATCTTTACTGCTCCCTATGTATATATATATATATATATATATATATATATATATATTCCTGCATGAAGCATGTATTGAAAAACAAAACAAAAGAGAACATTACGAAGTAGCAACAACAAGAATTAAAAAAAAAAGAAA
>JADBJO010000091.1:1058761-1063761 GCA_016801955.1 Conus betulinus | reverse complement strand
AGAGAGAGAGAGAGAGAGAGAGAGAGAGAGAGTGTGTCAACCTTAACTTGATGGTTTGAGCCTTGATTGGAACTTAGGTAGCTGTTGTTTGTCTGAAGTTAGTGTGGCGCAGGACATGACGGAAAATGTCTTGTGCAGCAGGGACTTGGCACACGTAAAGGAACTCACGGCGACACTTCCCCATCAAATCCACGTTAGAACAGAAATCAGTTGATGGACCTAAGAAATACATACCGACAGAAACACATGCCGACAGAAGAATATAAAGGGTGGGGGAAAACAAATGCGACACACTCTCCATGGGGACAGCGTCCCTAGTTACCGGACAGTTCTCTTGAAAAGAAGTTATCCAATCCAATTCAATCCAGTCCAGTCCGATCCGGTCCGATCCCGTACGATCCGATCCGATCCGATCCGATCCAATCCAATTCGGTCCGGACAGGTCTGATCCGATCCAATGCAATCCAGTATACGATAAATGATGACGCCGTACAGTGTAATACAATCGGCTGAGTGTCGGTCCGCATACATTGTCTAGCCATCTCATGCAATATGAAATGAATTCCGACCACCCATCCTCCGTTCCTTCTGTCATGTCCATCATCACCCATCCCCTCCTAACGCTTTCAGAGCGGGGACTCAGGTCTCACACCAGGTAGTCAAGACTATTCTTAGCGAAGAAATAGCTTTTTTTTTTTTTTTTTTTTCCTTATAAACTTCGTTTCAAAAACTTGGCACTGAAATTGCTAGTTTGACCAGCCACCGTGGCGAAGTGGGTTAGCGTCGCGGACTCCCGGCTGGGAGGTCGTGGGTTCGAATCCCATCAGAATCATGTGGGTTTTTCTGCTCCGACCGGCTCCTACCCAGAGTTGAGTTTGCTGCAGACTCAGTTGGGAAGACTGGGACCACACATCGAGTTTCATCCACTTAATGGATGCGTTTCTGGAGTGTTGCTCAAATTTCCTGACCAACACTGCAGGTGCCTGTATCTCTCGGGCCTGGTTGACGCCGGATATATATATTATGAAAGGAAGCGTAGAGTACAGTCCTGTCATGTAGTCTCAGACCGAAATGGAAATCCCGTAGCATCATCTTAATCATCCTCATTCTCATCGATCAGCATATAAAAAAAAAGTCAAATTCTGTGTCCCTTCATGCCCTGCTCTCATGGTGACCTCAATTTCGATGTCCTCTCCACGTCTGTGGCCTTGGTTTGGTTTCGTCGGGGTCACCGTATCGGCGAGTCCATGGGGGGGGGGGGGGGGGGGGGGTGTCGTTGGACGGACGTGGTGGCGCCCTCCCGGAGGGAGAGCTCACTCACGCCGGCTCCGCGACTAAGCAATTATTGTCGTCAGTAGGGGGCTTAGTAGGTGGTGTCCTGCGTATGTTAGATCAGAACAGGCGCCACTGAACACCACCGAAGTGACTCGGCAGCAGTGCAGTGTCTCCTCTGGTGGGTTGCCTCTTGACGACTTTGACATTGACTGCTCCCTGTGGATTGCCGTGCCGGGGCTGCGGCGGGGCCGACCGGGCTGTGGCTGTGGACGGGGTGTCGGAGTGAGCGGCGTGGGTGGACTGTCTCTGAGGTGGCGCAGACGTTGGGACAACAACAACAACAACAACAACAACAACAACAACAAAAAAATTGCTAGTTTGAAAGTGAGGTGACTGCAGGGAGAAACTGAAAACAAAACTTACAAGAAGACTGAATGTTCCGCCCAACAGAGACAAATCAACTACTAGACAAAACGGGACGCGTTTCGACCTCTTTGGTTTTCTTCAGTCGAGGCAAAAAAAAAAAAAAAAAAAAAAAAAAAAAAAAAAAAAAAAAAAAAAAAAAAAAAAAAAAAAAAAAAAAGAAACAGGTGAGTGCCTAATTTAAGAAGACAGGTGATTGCTCGTTTTTCGTTTTCATCGTCTTGATATAATGTTGTCTCGTCTGAATTAGACCGAAGAGGTCGAAACGCGTCGTGTTTTGTCTTGTCATTTGTTTGTCTCTTTCGTTCGGCGGAACTGTAAATCGTCTTTTAACGTTTACTTAAACTGCTGTACAAAAGAAGCCACATAATAAACAACAATAACGGTTGCAGTTTAAAGAAAAAAACAAACAAACAAACAAACAAGCCTTGCACAGAATTTCCAGGAAGTGGGGGAATGTGTGGCTTGTAATTTAGGGTGAAAGACACGCTCCTTTCTATGAGAAATACATGGCATGTCATAAAGGAACATGAAACACAATCCTGTGTCCTGAATGCTGTTTGTCTTGCCTGAAGAACAGCAAAGAGGTCGAAACGCGTCGTGTTTTTGTCCTGTGATTTGTTTGTCTTTTTCGTTGGTCGGAACTGTAGGTCATCTTGTAAGTTTGTTTCAGTTTGCGTCTGTAGTCATCTCACTTTGAATCTATAACACAATCCTTTCACGTCCATCTTTTTATAGGAGCCAAAATTTTTTTCCCCCAGTGTGGGGCGTATATAAGAACCTTTCTAAAGGGAGGTGTGTAGTTTTCAATTAAGAAACACGTGCCTGCTCACTTCTGCATGACAGATGCGTGTCAACATAACATACATACAATCTTTTTTCTTATGAGAAAATACACAGATTATTATCAAAGAACATCAACATACTCATTACAAAAGAGTTTGGGCTGGAAGATATGTGATTTGTAATAAGGAGCATTTCAGTACCTTTTTCTCTAGGGAAAATATGTGGTTCGTAACTGAGGAACATTTATATGACTATTTTTTTTTTTTTTATAGGGAGATGCTAGCTTACAATTAATGAAAATATACATACCTTTTTCTACAGGGCAGATGTGTTGTTTGCTATTGAGGAATATCTACATTGTCCTTTCTGTAGGCGAGATATCTGGTTTGAAGTCAAGGAAGACATACATGCCCAGTTCTTCAGGACAGGTGCGTGGTTTGTCACGATGGAACAAAACGTGTTCCTTCTACAGGGGATATGCCTAGTTTGTAAAATGGAAGCATAAATATGCTCTTTTGTGTGTAGGGAACATGTTTGGTTTGGAATCACATACATGCTTCTTTTTATAAGAGATTTGTGAACATTGCACAGAAGATTACCATCTATGCTCGTATCCACAGAGGAAATGATAGGTGTGTAATTACGGAATATATGCGTGTTACTTTCCGTAGTAGATCTGTGGTTTGTAATCAAGGAGCAACTACACCCTCTTTTTCTTTCTTTCTTTCTTTTTTTTTCTTTTTAACAGGGGAAATTTGTTGTTCATAATAAAGGAACATTTCGATATTTCTTTTGACAGTAAATATTTATTCTAGTAATGAAGGAACATATTCGTACTCCTTTTTGACAGGGAGATGTGCGGTTTGTAATTAATGAACGTAAGCACTTTCCATTCTGCAAGGCGTATGTGTAGTTTGTGATCGAAGAACACAAGCACTTTTCTTTGAACAGACAACCTGTCTAGCTTGAAAGTAATGAAAATATACACTTTTCGTTCTAAAGAGGAGACGTACAATTTGTAACAACGGATCATATACATTTTCCCATCCATACGGGATGTGTGCTTTTATAATCAAGGAATATAACCATGCTCCTTCCTGAAGAGGAGAGGTTTACTTTGTTGTAAACAACCATGTACATACTCCTTTCTAGAAGAGAGATACGTTTCATAATCAAGAACTGTCACCTTGCTCCTTTCAGCAGAAGAGATGCGTGATTTTTCATGAAGGACTATATAAATGTCAGATGTGTTTTTATGGTCAAAGAAAGTAACCGTGTTCCTGTTTGAAGAAGAGACGTGTCACCGGCCGCTGTAGCGAGGTGGTTAGCATCGCGGACTCCCACCAGGGAGATCGTGGGTTCGATTCCCATCAGAGCCATGTGGGATTTTTCTGCCCTCATAGCCTCCTACCCAGACTTGAGGTTGCTACGGGCTCCGTTGAGAGAGACAGGGACCACACAGTCGTGTTTCCTCCACTTGATGGATGTATCTCTGAGCGTGTTGCTCAAATTTCCTGACTAGAGCTGAAGGTGTCCGTATCTCTCTCGGGCCTGTCGACGCCGGGATATAATATGAAAAGTAAGTGCACAGCACAGCACTGCCATGCAATCTCAGACTGGAATTGAAATCATGTTCGCCATCCTCACTCTCATCGACCAGTATAAAAAGTCTCAAATTCTGTGGTACTTCATGCCTTGCTCTCACGATGACCTCAGTTTTGATGTCTTTCCACGTCTATGGCCTTGTTTAATTCCATCGGGGTCACCCGTATCGACAAGTTCATGTAGCGTGTTGTTGGACTAACGTGGTGGCATCTTCCGGAGGGAGAGCTCACTCACGCTGGCCCCGCAACTAAGTGATCATTGTCGTCAGTATGGGGCTTAGCAGGTGGTGTCCTGCGTATGTTGGATCAGAACAGGAGCCCACTGAATACCACAGAAGTCAGTCAACGGCAGTGCAGTGTCTCCTCTGGTGGGTTGCCTCTTGACGATGACTGCTCCATGTGGATTGCCGGTGCCGGGGCTGCAGCAGGCTGTGGATGTAGACGGGGGTCAGAATGAGGGGCGTGTGCGCACTGCCGCTCAGGTGGCACAGAAGATGCGGCAGCAAAGACAAAAACAAAAACAAAAACAAAAACCCCAAAACCAAAACACACACAAACAAAACAAAAAAAAAAAAAAAAGAAAAAGAAAGAGAAAGAAAAAGAAAAGAAACGTGTCATTTGTTATAAAAGACCATCCAGATACCCCTTTCTGTACGAAAGACTTGTTTGTGTGCATGAGAAAGGTAACCGTCCTTCCTATACGGGATATGCGTGATTTATACATATGAAACATACAATGATCATTTCTATTGGAGGGAGGGAGGAGGATGTAATGTATAGATCGTAGTTAAGGGACATATATGTGTTCCTTTCTATTGGGGACGTATGTTTGATAGGAAAAGAACATGCATATATTCCTTTCTGTAGTAGAGAGGGTTGATCAGCTGGAACACGTACGCGCATGCGAGCACA
>JADBJO010000091.1:1031261-1043761 GCA_016801955.1 Conus betulinus | reverse complement strand
GTGGAGTGAAGGGTGGACTCTGCAGGGTGGAGTGAAGGGTGGATTCTGACTCTGCAGGGTGGAGTGAAGGGTGGACTCTGCAGGGTGGAGTGAAGGGTGGACTCTGCAGGGTCTGGGTAGGGTGGAGTGAAGGATGGACTCTCTGCAGGGTGGAGTGAAGGTGGACTCTGCAGGGTGGAGTGAAGGGTGGACTCTGCAGGGTGGAGTGAAGGGTGGACTCTGCAAGATGTGGTGAGGGAGGGGACTCTACAGGGTGTGGTGAAAGGTGAAACTACGGTAAAAAAAAAAAAAGTCGTTTTTAAATTGATGTAGGTCTACTATGACGTCAATAGTATTGATGTCATTGCTGCTAAGGAGATATAAGTACCATCGGGTCCTGAAGAAACCTGTTGGTGAAAGCTTGGAATAAAAAATGAACTCCGTGGTGTGTGTGTGTGTGTGTGTGTGTGTCTCTCTCTCCTTCTCTCTCTCTCTCACTCTCTCTCCCCTTGTGTGTGTGTGTGTGTGTGTGTGTGTGTGTGTGTGTGTGTGTGTGTGTGTGTGTTGAGGGGTGACAAGTGTGTGTGTGTGTGTGTGTGTGTGTGTGTGCGTGCGCGCGCGCGCGCGCGCGTGTGTGTGTGTGTGTGTGTGTGTGCGTGCGTGAGTGCGTGCGTGTGTGTGTGTGTGTGTGTGTGTGTGTGTGTGTGTGTGTGTGCGTGCATGCGTGCGTGCGTGCGTGAGTGTGTGTGTGTGTGTGTGTGTGTGTGTGTGTGTGTGTGTGTGTGTGTGTGTGTGCGAACAAGAAAAAGGAATTAGTAACGTTTCTTTATACTTTTATTAACTAGGCATGACATTTCATTTTACAGGAAGAGAATATATCCCCGACTGAGCTGTAAATCGACTAGAATACCACGAGGTTGAAATCGTAGACTTCACACTGAGGAAGATTGTTACAACATTTTATGTCAATACATGAAGTCCTGTTCTTTTCTCCATAAGTCAGTTTTATACCATACTCCTGTATTGCACATAATCATGACGATCACACATGACAGGTTGGGACCGCAACCAACTCCTAGACATTTTCAGAGCTAGACCATTTTTGATGGTGGTTAACAAGCGGCTATATGAGTTCACAATCTACTCAGACGCATTTCACGCTAAAAAACAAAAAAGAAAAGAAAAGAAAAGAAAAAACAGTAAAAAAAAAAAAAAAAGCCCCCCCCAAAAAAAAAAAAAAAAAAAATTCTGTACAGCCAAAGCTATTGTATGAAAATTCATTAATAGAGATAAAGGTGGTGGGCTTTAAAAAAGAAAGTGTCAAATGAAACAAAAGTCATTAATTGTGAAAATGCGCGACGACGACAAACAATTGGAACAAACAAGTGTGGGTTAAAAAACACACGAGGTTAGATGACAAAAGGCTGGAGGAAACCGAAAATTAGCTAGAGACTGCCTCTCTCTCTCCACTTACAGCTGCCCCCCCCCCCCCCCCCACCACCCTTCTTACCACCACAGCACCCTTCTCCCGCCCTTGGCCCTCTGCTCCCCCTTCCCAGCTTCCCCCCCCTCCTCCCTGCCTGCCGTTTCATCCCACAAGGATCATGAGTGGAAGAACAGACTGACCTTAACTAAAACTTCGCCGATTCAGACATTCACTGCTCTGTTACTGTTGTTCAGCTTGCTGCAGCCGGTTTCAAAGTGCGGTGTCTGCAGTTGGAAATTGAAACGAGCAAAAGCTGAATTACTACGCCGCCAAACCAAGGAATAAACATATAACAAAACAAAACACAACAACTTTTGACCTATTTGGTCTTTTGTAGACAAGACAATTAAAATTCAAGACAATGAAAAGGATGGGCGACGAGACGAACCACCGAGATTCCGTAGCCTTTCGGTATAGGTTCGAGGAGATATGTGACCGTCCGTTTGTTCATTTTCGTTGTCTTGAATGTCATTTGTCTTGTCTGAAAAAGACCAAATTGATCGAAACACGTTGTATTTGTTTTGTAATTTGTTTATTCTTTCGTATGGCGGCGCGGTAATTATCTTTATTCTACTTGCTGTAGCTAGTGTATTACACTGAGCGAGTGTTCAGGGCAGACCCTACTTCTTGAAAAGGCAGCCCAAGTTGTTCATTTCGCTTGAAAGAAATAGAAACAGCATTTACCTGTGTGATGAAATCCTCGGTTTTCCATCATTTGAGAGTTTAATGTTGTAACGTCATGGGATGGCGACGGGTCACTTGGCTCAGAAGGTCGCTGTGGTTCTCTAAACAGAGAACGATTTCTTTCCAAAAACTATGGTTGCAAGCGGATGATGCTTTTTAAATGCCCGTGAAACAGTGAGTTTCCTTCTTATTTATCATGAACTTCCCGCCTTGGCTTAAGGCTGCGTCATACCAGTTGACACAGGCTAGAACACCAAGGCTACATCAAACTGTTGTTATGCTCTGCATAGTTATGCGGGGATTGTCTTCACTTGTGACAAGCTCCTAGCGTAACATTACCAGTCTCCCAAATCCCCCGAAGTCGGAGTGTGGCTGCCCATGTGGCGGGGTAATCAAAAACGGTCACACACGTAATGTTCTCATCCCCAGCTGATGCATTTGTAACGTAGTGTTCAAGTATTTCGGCTGTTTGGACGATCCCTGGATTCTTTAAGGCAGGGTAAAACGACGACGACGACAACAACAACAACAACAATCATTAACTTCCTTCTTATTTGTTATTAACTTCCTCCACAATGGCATTAGAAAGGATTATCACTGTTGCTGCTAAGAAACGGACGCCAAATAATCGATTTCAAAGGTCTGCTTGAGAACAGAGGACATGTAGGTTAGTACGCCAGTCTTGTTTTTCTTGCTATCATGAAGTAAAGATTCTTATGAAAACAAACGCGACAACGACAAGAGAAAAATTCAATGTGTTTTACAGTCAGCATTTACGCATGAGAGGGACAAACAATTTTTTCTTTTTCGTCTTGTCTGTTGTGTTTTCTTGCTCGTTAAATCTTTCACGGATTGTTTTTTTGTCTTTGCACACACACACACACACACACACACACACACACACACACACACACACACACACACACACACACACACACCTATCTATCTATCTATCTATATATATATATATATATATATATATATATATATATATACATGTATATATCTCTGTGTGCGTGGTTGCGCGCGCGCGCGCGCGCGTGCGTGTGTGTATGTAGACGTTTGTATGTGTGGGAGTAATGTGAAGATGATTAGCAACACACACACACACACACACACACACACACACGCACACACACACACGCTCGCACGCACGCACGCGCGCGCGCACACACACACACACACACACGCACACACACACACGCACGCACGCACGAAAACACACACACACACACACACACACATACACACGCACGAACTCACACACACACACACACACACACACACACACACACACACACACGCACGAAACACACACACACACACACACACACGCACGCACGCACGCACACACACAACACACACACACACACACACACACACACACACACACACACACACACATACGCACGCACGCACGCACGAAAACACACTGGCAAGAAACCGCCTTCCCTCACAAAAGAAAAAAAAAACAAACAAACAATCAACGAACGCGCAGTGAAAGCTTGGAAAGAATAAAGCAGAAGAGGAAATAAGAACAATAGAGAGGACAGGGAAAGCGAATGGATTGAAGGGAAAAAACAGCATTTGTTCAAACGTCCTTCCGTTCCTTTTGTCCTTCTCCTCGACTCTATTCATTTCTGCTTCTTCTTCTGCATCTGCAGCAAGTGGACAGAAAGAAATATAGACGGGACATTCGGAATCTTTAACAAAATGCACCTGCTCTCTCTCTCTCTCTCTCTCTCTCTCTCTCTCTCTCTCTCTCTCTCTCTCTCTCTCTCTCTCTCTCTCTCTCAGTGGAATGTCTCAAAATTTAACATGTAACGCGAATCGTGGGAGTAGTTCAGGCAATAACTGGCTCAACTGAATTAAAATTTTATAGTGCTATCAATCGGATATTGTCTGATGTGAAACAACCTTTGGCGACAAAGAAGTGAGATAAAAATCAAAAACAGCCTTCTGAACATGAAAAATCATTCCTTACGGGGTAGGAGGATGGGAGGGGGAGCCGTAAGGTTTCGAGGCGGGGGGGTTTCGAGGGGTGGGGGGGGGAGGTGAGGGGGCGCATGTAAGTCGATAATGTGCTGATAAGAAAGTAAAGGTAGTCGGACGGGTTCTGAAGTATAAGATTACTCATGACTACCTTGGGATGCAAGAGCAGCTGGTAGCAGGTAGGAGAACGCAGGGAGGACCTCTGTCTCTCGGGAAAGTCTACTGTCTGTACGTAGGTCCTCGTCCCTGTCTAGAGACGGTCTTCATAGCACTGGACGGAACCTCTGGATGATGGCATGGCCACTGGCTCGTCTCACTGGCCCAAGATTCGTTGATGGAGAACTGGAAGAGCAGGCCACTGAGTCGATGACTCTCAGATCTTCTGCTGGGAGAAGGATGCCTCTGACGAGCGCGCTGCCAAAGGTGCGAGTGGGACCCTGGAGAACTACTGTCCTCAGCTTCCGAACAAGCCCAGTCCTGCACCATCCTTGGAAGTCTGCAAATACACGCTTTTTATTTTCATTCGGTCTTGGCCCTGCCGAGAGACTGAGCGTGTGGCTAGCAGCTAAATAAGTATAACTAGCGACTGAAATCAACAAAATTTTCAGAAACATACATATCTTCAAAAGTGTTAACATTGTACCTGACTTTTTTTTTTTTTTTAGTCTTTTTTTAAAAATAAAAACATTTTAATCACTTTGAATGAAATTACATAACAATTTACATTGCATACATACAAAAGTACACGATTACATGTATATGCACAATGAGTAATTATACTAATACATCATTTGGTATCAAAAACACATCACATTACATCAAAATGTATGTATCCATATGTATGTACACACATACACTTATATTTACCCACACATATGTATAGACAAACATAACGGCACAGACATTAGGAAAGATCAAACCTTAAAGAGAGAGAGAGAGAGAGAGAGAGAGAGAGAGGGTGGATGTCGGTTCGTTTTGCAGCTATTTTCACATTTGGATTCACGGTTTTACTTTTTCTTTTTTTGTTTCGTTTTTTTTTTTTCTCTTCCTTCACTTTTTTTCTTTTTTTTTTCTTTTTTTTCTCTCCTTTAATCCCCTTTTTTCTTTTTTCTTTTTTAAGACATACTTTTTACTGTTTCACTGCGTATTTCTGAATAGCAATTCATATGGCATCCATTTTTTTTCAAATCACCCGTTTTCCATGATAATCTGGCATTGTGTTATTCTATTCTATGTCTTGAAGAAAAGTATCTTTCAAAGGTTACTATGTTAGGTACGGACTTTTCAAATTTACATTTATAAATGTACATTTTACCCAGAAGTATCAATAAATCAAAAACATAGTCGTAACCATATTATTTTCTATGCCAAATAATACTATGTTTTGAGTTATATTGATGTTTGCACATGTTGTACATTTTGTTTTTTTTTAATAATTTTTCAGGTTTTTTTTTTTTTTCCAGAAATGATTTGAGATGTTGCATGTCCAGAAAATATGTTCAATACTGTCTTTGAATTCTCTACAGAAATCACAATAATAACTATCTGTAATATTCATTTCTTTCAGTACAACATTTGTCCCGAGAATTCTATGTATAATACGCACCTGCAGCCATTTCAATTTGACATCTTGTATTTTATGCACTTTTAAAAAAAAACCTCTTTCCACTGAATATCTATCCCTAGCTCTCAGTCCATTTTTGACAGGAATTGGGAGGTCTGTGTCATTAATTAAGATGTCACAGAACAACCTCGTACCTTTAGATATGGAATATATTAATTTTAATGCCCCAGGAATATCATGTGCGCAATTGTTTATTTCATTTATCTTTGTTTGTTTTATATATTTCTTAATGGACATTTTACAGCCATTAAAAGCCAGAAAATGTATATTCATTCCAATTTTCTATTAAATTCAGTATGCGTAAGGAATTTTCCGTTGTTGTCAAGAAAATGTGCAACACAGTTGACACCTCTTTGGATCCAATTTCTATGCTTAATCAAGTTGTCTCCAATTTTAAATTTTTTTCATGATAAAACACTGGTTCTGAAAGTAATTCTGTTTGTGTTTTTGGTTTTACTAGATTGCAAAGATGACTGTATGCCACATAAATATGTTTCCAAAAGATGTTGTTATGATTTTTATGTAAACCGTAGCTTGTGCCATATTTTTCAATTTCAGTAAGAAATGGATACAATTCCATTGCAACATTTTCCATTTATGTTTAGAACCTGGCTTGTTGTTCCCTCAACATACACGCATAAATGAATTAAAACAAAAAAACGGTAACAACAAATCAAGAGTAAATGATTTGATAAAAGAAACACTAAGCGACTCTCCTATCAATTATCAAAGGACGTGCACGCGCGCGCGCGCGCATTCACACACACACACACACGCACACATGTGCTCAGAGAGAGAGAGAGAGAGAGAGAGAGAGAGAGAGAGAGAGAGAGAGAGAGAGAGAGAGAGAGAGATGCCAAGCTTCCTTTTTTTTTGATATTGCTATACCATCAACAGCTATAGTTATTAATTAGCTAGCAACTATGCATCAATAAACAGCAGTATGCGTGAGAGAGAGAGAGAGAGAGAGAGAGAGAGAGAGAGAGAGAGAGAGAGAGAGAGAGAGAGAGAGAGAGAGAGAGAGAGAGAGAGTATACAGATCTTACCCAACAACACAGTATTGTGGCTTAACTGTCAAAAGCAATAGAAGAAAACACAAGTTTCTAAATGGTCCTGTATTTTCAACAAAGGAGCTTTTCTCTTTGTTCAGTGTCATTGTAGCGATGGACCTCTCTGCAATGCTCTAGAAATACAGACTTGGGAACAGTTGCAATATTGTTATCGTATGCGCGGTATAATTATGAGTACGCTCTTATCACCTTAAGATCCGTCTGCCTACTTTTGATTTTATATCAGCTCATTATTAACTTAACCATATTATTAACCCCTACTCCTTTCACACCCACTCATCCTCTCCTCCGAAATGCGTGCTTGCGCGCTCCGAAATGCGCGCGCGCGCGCGTATATGTGTGTGTGTGTGTGTGTGTGTGTGTGTGTGTGTGTGTGTGTGAGTGCGTGCGTGTGTGTGTGTGTGGGTGTGCGCGCGTGCATGTGTGTGTGTGTGTGTGTGTGTGTGTGTATGTGTGTGTGTGTGTGTGTGTGTGTGTGTGTGTGTGTGTGTGTGTGTGTGTGTGTGTGTGTGTGTGTGTGTGTGTGTGTGAGAGAGAGAGAGAGAGAGAGAGAGCGTAAGTATATAATAATAATGATAATAAAGATAATGATAATAATTATCATTATTTATGGCGCTTAATCTTACATCATAAGCCCTAAGCGCTTACAAATACAGAAAAGGTTAAAGAAAACATAAATGAAACCAATAAGAAGATGACACTGCAATAAATACCATACACCTACAAATAAGGATGCATACTGACACCCACCCACTCCCACCCACACACACACACCCTTCCACCCCCCTCCCACCACACACACACTCACACACATACACACCAGCGCGTGCATGTAGACGTACGCATAGTGCTCTTATGTTGCAAGATATTTATGAGTAATCATGCAATACCTTAAACCCCGTCCGCAAACTTTTACGTTCTCATCAGCACATTACCAAATACCACCCCCCTCCACCTTTCACCTCCTTCCCATTCACACCACTCCCGCTCTCCCACCGTAAGAAGATGACCTTTCATGGTGTACTTGCCATTTCAAATTATCTTCTCACCGGCTGAAGTTTCTTTCTGGCTAAGGTGATTTCACATTAGGCGACATCTGATGGATCGTATTATGTATGCAATTCAGCCAGTTTTACCTGTACTACTCCCAAGATTCGCATCAAATGTTAAATCATGAGACATTCCACTAAGAGAGAGAGAGACTCTATGGCACTAGCAGAAAAAAATCTGCTGGTGAATCGGAGAGAAAAAGGCGATGCACTGGCGTGTTTTAAACGGCCAATTAGCTGGAAATCCTTAAGAACAAGTTGTTCTCAGACCGGTCTGCATGGCGTCAAGTTGATCCCGCGGCTGGCTGTTAGGATCAGTTGTTCACTGATCAAAGTCTGCACTGCAGTTGAGCCAGTTATGAAATTGGCCTCTGGTAGCTAACTGCAGTCAGGAGATCACAACGTGGATCCCTGACTCTAGGAAAGCCTGCCGTCTGTAGTTATGTCTTTGGCGATTTCCCAGACACGGTCATCATGGCCACTAAATGGAGCCTCTGCAACAAAAGAGTGGTCACAAGCTGGTCCCATAGATCTGGTTGATGGACGACTAGAACAGTTAGCCACGAAATCATGGAGCTAAACATTCTCTGTTGGGATATGGACAACTCCATAACTGATGAACTATGCACATTGCGATGGTAGGAGTCTCTTTGGTTTTTTTTTTGATGCTCGGCATGCTTCTCTTATATTCTACGCCAACGTAGCTGGGCGTCAGACACAATGTCAACTTTGCTGATGCGTGTTTACTCTCGAACTGCGATTCCACAAAGTGTGACACATACACACATATTATATATACATATATATATATCAACAAAACTTGCTCTTATGTCTCAGATTGTGGTAATAGGTGGTGGTGGTGGTGTGATAAGTCTTCATATCTGCAGTGATAAATGATTCTGTCTAACTGACAATATGTGCTTGAGTGGGTGAATGGAGAATAATAAATGCTGCTCATAATAAACCTTCAACAAGTTTATAGTTTCCGAAGCGGGAAACCATCTACAATGGGGAAGAAAATTCACTAACATATAAATCCTGCTCAGATATCCCTATTTTCGAAACCCGATTGTTTGTCTTCAGTGACCGCGGAAAGTGGTAATTCGACGCCTCTGCCTTTTCGGTTTTAAGAAGAATGCTATACCAGAAAAAGGCTGGTGTGCAATACCATAGTATGTTTGTTGAGTTTTCAAAAAAGCAGCCAAAGTGCCACCTAAGAAGCAAAAGAAAATCATGAAAGAGCAAAAACAAGCTACATTTTCTTGTGAAAAGTAGAAAATATAAGAAGATAACCTCTTAAGACACAAGAGCTGAGGGCCAGTTCTTGGAATGAATCCGCAAGGGACTAAATTACAATAAACTGCAAGAAATATTGAATTATAAACAAAGCTTGCTCTTATGTCACTGAGGAGAAACAATCAGGTTTCGAAATATCGGTATCTAACCAGGAGTTATATGTTAGTGAGCTTCCTCCCCATTGGAGATGGTCTCCCGCTTCGGAGACTATAAGCTTGCTGAAGGTTCATTTTGAGAAGCATTATTATTCCCCATTCACCCACTCAAGCACATACTGTCAGTTAGGCAGAATCATCTACCACTGCAGATATGAAGGCTTATCACCCCTCCCCCCCTATTTCTACAATCTGAGACATAAGAGCAAGCTTCGTTTATAATTCAATATTTCTTGCAGTCATTGCAACACCAAGCTGCTCTGTAAGTTGCTGGAATGGTGCTCGTACTTATCCTTGGAATTTATTGTTTTAATATATATATATATATATATAAGAAGATAAAAGCAGGCACACTAGCCACACACTCTTCATGTTTTTTTTTAAAAGCTTTCGCCTTTTATTTAGGCTTCGTCAGCATCAAAACCTCTTGTTTCACATCGCACACTGGTGCTGAAGACAACCATCTCATATATATATATATATATATATATATATATATATATATATATATATATATATATATATATATATATGAGATGGTTGTGACTACCTTACCTGCAGGCACTCAGGGAGGATGTCATGTGCTGACGAAGGCAAATAAAGCCGAAAATTTCATTTACAACCACGACAGCTTGTTGTCCTAGTGTCTTTTTTTTCTTTGGATATATATATATATATATATATATATATATATATATATATATATTAAAAAATACTGCTAAATATATTAAAAATACTGCTCTCTCTCTCTCTCTCTCTATATATATATATACATATATATATGAACAATACAACAGTGGGGAAAAACAAGTGCAGACTAACAATATTTCCGTCATTACGTTATGATTTATTGAAAAAAAAAAAAAAAAAAAAGGGGGGGGGGGGGGGGGGGGGGGGGGGGGGGGGGGGGGGGGGGGGGAGTGAAGAAGAAGGAAAGAAAACGGGGAAAAAGAAACGAAATGCGAAATGAAAATTCAGGGAAGTGTACTATACATGTCAAACTTTTTCTCTTGCAGCAGCATATGGGGACCACTGCAACCCATGTTGAAAACAGTCATTTATATTGCCTGCTCCGAAGCCTTTCATCCGCTGGATTGCGCTGGTCAGGGAGGCACTGCTGACTGTCTATGTTCCCTTGGCATCAAATGGAGATATACCTCAGTCTGCAACTCTGTGGTATTCTCACCACCAAGAGTTCAAACACAAAACCCGTCAGCACCCCGAAGCAGCCAGCGAATGGTACAAAAGTAAAAAACGAAAAGAAAGTATGGTGAGGAAATAAGCTGCTGAAAAAAACAAAATCATTACGTAAACAGTATAAATGTAGAAGATAATCTTTGAGCTTGAGGATCCAATTATTGATGCAAGAGAGGTCAAAAGGTGTCAACAGTCAGAGTGGTCAGCTTTACTGTTTAAATATCAAAGCCTTGTTAGTCATGCAACTGCGGACAGCAACTGAGAAGTGCTCAAGGCAGGCTTTACTGGGATCTCCTAAGAGATGCAATCTCCCACTGACAGACCAAACAATAATATGTTGAACAATTTAGTGGTGGAGAAAACAAGTGCCGGCTAATGGTCCTCCGTCATTACATTAATGACTTGATAAAGATTATATATATAAAAAAAAAAGGGTGGCGTGGGGTGAGGGAACTGGGAGAGAGATAACGAGAATGAAAAATCAGGGAATATATAAATCTCTAATCATTCTCTAGCAGCATATGGTGGACCACTGTAACCCATTAGTATCTCTGTATATACATACATATACGTACATAATAATAGATGTATGGATAGATAGTTAGATAGACGAATAGACATACGACAGGCAGACAGACTATTGGATAGGTAGGATGGATCTATCGATAGGTGCAGGACAGATAGATATGGCCATAGGGGAGCAAACTAAAGTATATGACCAGATATAAATGATGGCCGTAGGGGAGCGAACTCTCAGAGGTTCACCATGTATGGGACGTATTTTATTAAAGGCGGAATCCACCCCACTCCTTCCGCCACCTTCAATCTTCCCTGAAGCGAAATCAGATAGCAGTTTACTACTGGATGGACAGAAAGGGGTTTCAAGGCGGGGGAAAAAAGGCAAACATTCTCACAAATGGTTGGAACTCAGAATATCAGCTCCGTAGGCAGACGCTCTAGCCACTCTACTACGGCCCCTTGTAAAAGCTTTTCTTGATAGAGCGCCCCCGAAATATCTTTCTGTCCACTGACCAAGTGTCTTATATTCTACGTTCTACTATTGAAATAACTATCCTTTTTATTTCTAAAGTTGCTGATGAAAGAGGATCTAGTTTTCGTGCCCCAACTATCTGAAATACATCACCAGCTAGTCTTAGAAATCCGCCCACTGTGTCTGAATCTATGTCTACACTAAAAATAAACATTCTCTAGGGAAAATTTGCCTCCCGCGCAGTGATAAAGTAGCCTACGTGATGCGTTGACGGTGAAGCGATTTAGTTGCATAGGTGGAATTCGCTTACTCGCGTGTACATGCTTTCGAAAGCGGATGGGGATTATACTTGCATCTACGTGTGTGTGTGTGTGTGTGTGTGTGTGTGTGTGTGTGTGTGTGTGTGTGTGTGTGTGTGTGTGTGTGTTGCGTGCGTGCGTGTGCATGCGTGCGTGCGTGCGTGTGTGTGTGTGTGTGTGTGTGTGTGTGTGTGTGTGTGTGTGTGTTTCAATCTTCCATCAACGAGTGTGTGTGTGTGTGTGTGTGTGTGTGTGTGTGTGTGTGTGTGTGTGTGTGTGTGTGTGGTGCGTGCGTGCGTGCGTGTGTGTGTGTGTGTGTGTGTGTGTGTGTGTGTGTGTGTGTGTGTGTGTGTGGTGTGTGTGTGTGTGTGTGTGTAGTGGGTGTGTGTGTGTGTGTGTGTGTGTGTGTGTGTGTGTGTGTGCGTGCGTGCGTGCGTGCGTGCGTGCGTGCGTGTGTGTGTGTGTGTGTTAAGTTAAGGGGGTGTGATGGAGTGTAGTGTGTGACCAGAGCTGGGAAGGGGCTGTTCTTGTGTTTGTGGAAAGTGGGAAGTGTAGGCTGAGAGAGAGAGAGAGAGAGAAGAGAGAGAGAGAGAGAGAGAGAGAGAGAGAGAGAGAGAGAGAGAGAGAGAGAGAGAGCTCGCTTGAGCCGATGCGCGCTCTCACCCATACACCCGAAAA
>JADBJO010000091.1:1023761-1028761 GCA_016801955.1 Conus betulinus | reverse complement strand
TAGACAGAATGTAGTGATAGGTTTTAATTGTTCTTAAGGTAATCTATGCAGCAGACATTTGTGAATTACACTTTAAAAGAAAGGGGGGGGGGGGGGGGGGGGGGGGGGGGCGTTACAAGATGGATAAACCCTTGCAACCCATTGTTGTCGATCTAAAACCGCTAGTTGTATCCCTTGCTACATCCGCTGCTGCAGCGACGAATGATTCGAGGTACGAAATGGAACGGAGCAAAGTGTTCATATTAATCAATAAAAAAAAAAAAAAAAAGCGAATAAAGATTCTATATCAGTTCTTGTACACTAGAAATATTGACAACAATGTCTTTCGTTTAAAAACTATTAAACCGTCTTGAAACTATTAACCGTCTTGAAAACAACCATAGTGAAATACGGGAACAGTCGCTGTCATGCACAATACGAACGCAATTAAATGCTCTTTCTACCTCTCTCTGCCCACCCCCACCCTATCAAGTGTGTGTGTTGTGTGTGTGTGTGTGTGTGTGTGGGTGTGTGTGTGTGTGTGTGTGTGTGTGTGATGTCAGGTTTGTTAAATGTTCACGCATTTCAATCGCATCTATAAACAGAATGTAGTAATAGTAAAGATATGCTTTGCAGCAGACATACGTGATATGCACATTGGAAGAAAACTCTCTCTTTCTCTCTCTCTCTCTCTCTCTCTCTCTCTCTCTCTCTCTCTCTCTCGGGGAGGGGGGGGGGGTGCTTGCGTGCCATGCATGCGTGCTTGTGTGGTGTGCAGGTGTGTGTGTGTGTGTGTGGGTGGGTGTGGGTGTGTGGGGGGGGGGGGGGGGGGGGGGGGGGGGGAGGGGGGGATTACAAGGTAGATAATCCTTGCAAGACATTGTTGTTCATCTATAACTCCTAGTTGTATCCCTTTTTAGATCGGCTGCTGCGATGAATGATACAATATAAGAAACGGGATAGAGTAAAATGACCTAGAGGAAAAGAAAAGCCAATAACTTGATTACATCAATTTTTTGTGCACTAGAAATATTGACAATAATGTTAAAATAGTACCAACTGTCTGAAAAAATAACTGTCGCGATATGTTAGAAATAGTCGCTATCAGGCACAATACGTCGGCACCGGTGGCGTGTGTGGGACACGTGAGAGCCTTGATGTCTGCTGACAAACGGCGCTGGATCGTGACGTGCTGCCATAATCCTTGAACAAGGAAGTGAATCCAGGCCCCTTAATTTTACGTACCAAACATGCAAGGTGCGTGCTAAATGCGTGCGCGCGCGCTTGTGTGTGCACGTGCGCACGCGCGCGCGTGAAAGTTTACATTACAATTAATAGCTGGCGTCACACGAGTTTCCATGACCTAAATTTTACTCTCAGTTTCTTTTGTTGACTTGAATATCAGAACAACATAAAGTGAATCTGACCGTGGACTATGTCGATACCGCCAGTGGTGTATGTGTGTGTGTGTGGTGTGATGGGAAGGGGGTGGGGGTCTGGGGAGAGAGGTGTCTGAGAAGAGTGTGTGTGTGTGTGTGTGTGTGTGTGTGTGTGTGTGTGTGTGTGTGTGTGTGTGTGTGTGCGAGCCCGTGCTAGCGGTGCGTTGGCGCAGGGACGGACGGAAAAAGGAGAGCATAAGGGAGTCAAATGAGAGAGAGAGAAGAGGGGACGAGAGAGAGAGAGAGAGAGAGAGAGAGAGAGAGAGAGAGCGAGACGAGCAAGGAGAGAGAGGGAGAGGTGGAGGAGAGGAGGGAGGACACCATTTGTCACAGAGACACACAGGAAACACATGGACACCAGAGGACAAGGAACACAGAGAGAAGAGGAGGACCGAGAGAGGAGAGAGAGGAGCAAGGGAGAGAGGGAGGAGACGGAGAGAGAGAGAGGAGGGGACCCTGGAGCGATGAGCGAGAATGTTTTTAGGGGAGAGGACAGAGGAACCGGAGAGGAGGTGAGAGTAGTGGAGAGAGAGTGACAGCAGAAGAGGAGAACTGGAGGGAGAGCGATGACACACAACACAGACAGACACACCCACACACACATAACACACACAATAGAGGGAGGGTAAGAGAGAGAGAAGAGGAGAGAGGAGAGAGACGGAAGAGATGGAAAGACCAAAATCAACAAACACAAAGGGAAATGGCTCGGTGTGCCACCTGATCTCACTGACGTCGCGCTCTACTGCTGCTAGTTAGTCACAGCTGAAACTTCCTCTACAATCCCCTCCTCAAGGAATGCAAAGTGGGTAGAGCAAGGCTCTAGACCATACTTAATTAAGGATCCCGAAAGCAGTTGTGAGATTAGTCCGACCCGTGCCAAAGACTAGCACAGAATGGAAGATGGAAACAGCCGTCACTCTAGTGCTATTATCTGTCTGACAGGAAGGAACTGGTTGTAAAGTCTTGTTTAAAATGGAGATGACTGGCAGCACCAGTTCCTTACTAAATTTTTCAAATCTCGAACAGGCGCTCTGTCAGTACCGTGAGCTTTGCCGGCTTTCTGTTGTTGGGAGAGTGTTTTTGACTGTTTGCACCTAACCTGAATGTCAGTGCAGTAAAGTTCTGGTGGTCATTTAATATAATTATGTGTGGAAACTCATCTGTGTTTTCTGTTTTTGTTTTTTTGTTTGTTTGTTTTTGATTTTTGAAGACTCTTGAAAATATTCGTTTGTTTTCTTTTGTAAGGATACCTGAAAAACATTTGTGAAGCTTCCTTGAAAAAAACAGATAAAGGTTGATCAAGTAACCAGGACAGTCAGTTCAATATACAAAAGGCCACAGCTTTTCAACCATACGTGTCCATAGGAAGAACATGGTCGCTTGCTTGCATATTTTTCTTCATATATCCGTGTCACAACAAATGTTACTGTGTAGAATTTAACGTTCTTTGCAATTCCTGAGGGAAATAGTGCGTAGCCGTAATACAACACAGTCATATTTCTTTCTTTCTTTCTTCTTCTTCTTCTTCTTCTTCTTCTTCTTCTTTTTCATAAATGACATGTCTGTACACCAGCCCTTGTCTTGTACTACGCTCAAGCAGTTGGTGTATAATTCATCCAGGTGCAGTCAGAACTGTTTTTCCAAGACTGAACCGTGTGCAGCTTATAATCATGTCATTGTTCTCAAACATTCATTTTCATACCGTGCAGGCCCACCAAAGTATCATCACCACAATCAGGGATAATCGTCCAAGGAGAGGTGGGGTGAGGGACATACTTCGATATCACCGCGACAGCACCATGCTAATGTGGACAACAACAACGACAGCCTCATGTTCAGTAGGATTCAAACCGCTTCACGTCAAACTGCAAATTCAGTGTTCTGTCAAACAAATACTCCTATAACTTTATTTCGACAATGCAGGTTAATACTTTCTGTTGAAGGCTGTGGGTGTGATGCACTGAAGACTCCGCATGCTGACATTCCTGACAGGTTGAAAACATAATATGTCTGCAACAAAGGCGAGAGGCAATGATGGCGGACCCTGATCGGATGTGGGACTTTTGACCTTTGACCTCCATCTGTAACATGTCTGTTTGAAAGGGAAGGTGGAGATGCAGCGTAGTGGCTGTGTTCACATTTTGACTCATGTGAACAACAAAGTGAGTCTATGTCATCATCCGGTTGCTCTCTCTCTCTCTCTCTCTCTCTCTCTCTCTCTCTCTCTCTCTCTCTCTCTCTCTCTGTGATATTTTGGTAAACTTCAACAAAACATGACAGAATGACAAACATTGATAAATCCTTACCGGACACGTACACACAATTGTTATACAATTGTCTGTGTGCGGTTGTCACCAAATGATACAGGCTTTAAATCCAGACTTCTCGTTCTGATCAACATTTTAATAGAATGAAGTCGACATAAAAAAGAACTATGGCGACCAATCAGTTGTCTTGCTTTATTTTATTGATGAAAAAGGTCTATTAAATGATACTGTTTGCAAATTTTGAAAAATTTTGATAAAGATCATAGATGACCAGCAAAAAAAAAAAAAATCTCACTAAAAATATTTCAAAGACTGGCTTCAAAACATATCTAACTAAATAGAGTAAAGAGTTTATCATAAATGGTAAATCAAGCAAAGTTAAGTCACATGAAATCAGCAAATTAAATTGCCTTACTTGTTTAAAGAACAACACAACAAAACACGATCGCAAAGCAATATAAAAACATTAAAAACTGGCCTCAGGGGCTGGAACGAACAAAAATTAATCACACAAAAAGTAAATGTGGGAACAATTCGAAAAGAAATGTGGAATAAAATGTTTCACCTGTTATTGGTGTTATAGATGCGCTGGGACGATGGGTAACCTCGACAACATGTCACTGACGACGGAAAGACTACAGCAAGTGCTTTGAACCCTGGTTGGCCCGTATGCGTGGCCTCAGCAGAAAAAACACCACCCTCCAGTTTCTCCACTCTACCCAACACTCTGACCACCCCAGTATCTTTCTCACTGCCTCACCTTTCGTGGACCCTATGTTGCGTGACATTATGTGACCCAGCCAGCGCTAAAGAATGCTGAACTTGTTTGAAAGTATTTCCAAAGTTACCGGCTCATGATTTTAGGCATGTGTAGTTTTTTTGTTTTGAATGAAACAAATAAATGAGTAGCATATTTTACATTTAAGATACAGTTTGAGTGCACACTTACGCTAAAAAAAAATCCTGCTTATCAGTTTCCCTCCGGCTGACTACGGACTTCATAGTGAAGCTTTCATTGCCTTTATGTTTCCTAAGCATTAGTTGCTACATGCACGGGGAAACTGACCAAAGCCAAGTGTGTTTTTTGGTCAAGGTCGTTATGAAGAAACTATCATTTTGATTTCTCCAAGTCTGGCCAGTACCAGGAACCAGACATTGCCACAACACTCGCAAGTCATCATGCTAACTGCTGATAATGCTGGCTTACGCCTCTGAACAACTCTGCTCACTGTTTCGTGTTAGCTCAAATGATAACGATTGTGACACCGGAAACACGCGAGCTGATTAAGCAAATTGCCTCTCTTTTATGTTTTAG
>JADBJO010000091.1:1011261-1018761 GCA_016801955.1 Conus betulinus | reverse complement strand
CCCATTCATCATGCTCTTCTGTTATCCCCGATTCATCATCCTCTTCTATTACCCCCCATTAATCATTCTCTGCTATTATCCCCCCATTCATCATCCTCTGCTATTATTCCTCATCATCACCTCTTCTATTACCCCCCATTCATCACCTGTTCTATTACCCCCGATTCATCATCTTCTGTTATTATCCCCCATTCATCATCCTCTTCTATTATTCCCCATTAATCACTTCCTCTATTATCCACGATTCATCATCCTCTTCTATTATCCCCCCATTCATCAACCTCTTCTGTTATCCCCATCTATCATCCTCTTCTTTTATTCCCCATTTATCATCCTGTGGTATTACCTCCATTCATCATCTTCTTCTTTATCCCTATTCATCATCCTCTTCTGTTATCCCCCATTCATCATCCTCTTCTATTATTCCCCATTCACCATCCTGTGGTATTACCACCATTCATCATCATCTTCTTTTATCCCCATTCATCATCCTCTTCTTTTTATCCCCCATTCATCATCCTCTTCTATTATCCCACATTCATCGTCTTCTTCTTTTATCCCCCATTCATGAGCCTCTCCTTTTATCCCCATTCATGAGCCTCTCCTTCTATCCCCATTCAACATCCTCTCCTTTTATCCCCATTCATGAGCCTCTCCTTTTATCCCCATTCATGAGCCTCTCCTTTTATCCCCATTCAATATCCTCTCCTTTTATCCCCATTCATGAGCCTCTCCTTTTATCCCCATTCATGAGCCTCTCCTTCTATCCCCATTCAACATCCTCTCCTTTTATCCCCATTCATGAGCCTCTCCTTTTATCCCCATTCATGAGCCTCTCCTTTATCCCCATTCATGAGCCTCTCCTTTCCCCCCATTCAACATCCTCTCCTTTTATCCCCATTCATGAGCCTCTCCTTTTATCCCCATTCATGAGCCTCTCCTTCTATCCCCATTCATGAGCCTCTCCTTTTTATCCCCATTCATGAGCCTCTCCTTTTATCCCCCATTCATGAGCCTCTCCTTTTTTATCCCCATTCATGAGCCTCTCCTTCTATCCCCATTCAACATCCTCTCCTTTTATCCCCATTCATGAGCTCTCCTTTTATCCCCATTCATGAGCCTCTCCTTTTATCCCCATTCATGAGCCTCTCCTTTTATCCCCATTCAATATCCTCTCCTTTTATCCCCATTCATGAGCCTCTCCTTTTATCCCCATTCAATATCCTCTTCTTTTATCCCCATTCATGAGCTCTCCTCCTTTTATCCTCATTCATGAGCCTCTCCTTTTATCCCCATTCATGAGCCTCTCCTTTTATCCCCATTCAACATCCTCTCCTTTTATCCCCATTCATGAGCCTCTCCTTTTATCCCCATTCATGAGCCTCTCCTTTTATCCCCATTCATGAGCCTCTCCTTTTATCCCCATTCAATATCCTCTCCTTTTATCCCCATTCATGAGCCTCTCCTTTTATCCCCATTCAATATCCTCTCTTTTATCCCCATTCATGAGCCTCTCCTTTTATCCCCATTCATGAGCCTCTCCTTTTATCCCCATTCAATATCCTCTCCTTTATCCCCATTCATGAGCCTCTCCTTTTATCCCCATTCATGAGCCTCTCCTTTTATCCCCATTCATGAGCCTCTCCTTTTATCCCCCATCAATATCCTCTCTCTTTTATCCCATTCATGAGCCCTCTCCTGTTATGCCCATTCATGAGCCTCTCCCCCATCCCCATTTCATGAGCCTCTCCTTTTATCCCCATTCATGAGCCTCTCCTTTTATCCCCATTCATGAGCCTCTCCTTTTATCCCCATTCATGAGCCTCTCCTTTTATCCCCCATTCAATATCCTCTCCTTTTATCCCCCATTCATGAGCCTCTCTTTTATGCCCATTCATCATCCTCTTCTTTTATCCCCATTCATGAGCCTCTATTTTTATATGCCCATTCATCATCCTCTTCCATGATCCCCCATTCATTATCCTCTGCTATTGTCCCCCATTAATCATCCTCTTCTATTATTCTCCATCCATCATCCTCTTCTATTATCCCTCATTCATTATCCTGTGCTATTGTCTCCCATTAATCATCCTTTTCTATATTCACCCCATTCATTGTCCCCTTCTATTATCCCCCATTCATCGCCCTCTTTTATTATCCCCCTATTCACCATCTATCATTCCCATTCAGTATCCTCTTCTTTTATTGCCATTCATCATCCTCTTCTATTATCCCCCATTCATAATCCTCTTCTATTATCCCCCATTCACCATCTATTATTCGCATTCATTATCTTCTTCTTTTATCCCCATTCATAATCCTCTTCTGTTATCTCCAATTCATCATCCTCTTCTATCATCCCCCATTCATTATCCTTTTCTATTATCGCCCATTCACCATCTATTATTCCCATTCATCCTCCTCTTTTATAATGCCCCATTCATCATCTATTATTCCAATTCTTTATCCTCTTCTGTTATGCCCATTCATTATCCTCCTTTATAATGCTCATTTATTATCCCTCTTCTATAATCTCCATCTATCATTCTCTTCCATGATCCCCCAACAATCATCCTCTTCTATTATCACGTCCGTCATCATCCTCATTCCTCATTGTCAATTATCACCACAATCCCTCATCCTCATCACCACAATCCCTCATTCTCATCACCACAATCCCTCATCCTATTCACCACAATCCCCCATCCTCATCACCACAATCCCCTCATTCTCATCACCACAATCCCTCATTCTCATCACCACAATCCCTCATCCTATTCACCACAATCCCCCATCCTCATCACCACAATCCCTCATTCTCATCACCACAATCCCTCATTCTCATCACCACAATCCCTCATCCTCATCACCACAATCCCCCATCCTCATCACCACAATCCCTCATTCTCATCACCACACAATCCCTCATTCTCATCACCACAATCCCCATCATCCTCATTCACCACAATCCCTCATCCTCATCACCACAATCCCTCATCCTATTCACCACAATCCCTCATTCTCATCACCACAATCCCTCATCCTCATCACCACAATCCCTCATCCTCATCACCACAATCCCTCATTCTCATCACCACAATTCCTTAACCTTATCCAACACCACCATACCATCTTCTCCTCAATCATCATCGTCTCTTTTCCTCACCCCCCCCCCCCCCCCCCCCCCCCCCCCCCCCCCCCCCCCCACTATCCCTTATCCTTGCCCTTCACCACATGCCTCATCCCTGTTCGAAGTCATTACATTGTCCCATTATGTTTGTTCACTCCAGAATGGGTGATGTGGCTTTTTAGCCTGTTAGTTAACATGTACATGTTTCTGGTGTTCAACTACGCTCGGTCTCTCGTATGACCTTTACTGTCGACTGCGGTCTAAACACTATGGCCTGACTTCCGGTTTTTCGTGGTGCTGCTATTGTATTGTGGGTTATTTCTTTTATTGTTTTTGTTTAACCAGTGTATTTGAAAGATTATGCAATAACTATTGAACCGATGTTAACGAAACTTGTTGGTAGGATTGAACATGACAAAAATACAAACCCTTTACATTTGTCTTGGTTTCGTGAATGGTGACCAAGATCAAAGGGACATGTGTGTCCAAGATGCGTTCCTTAGCATGAATCAAACACTACTGAACCGATGTTATCGATGGCTGGTAGAAAAATGGAATGGGTGCCTGAGGATAGATCGATTCATTTTGGGGAGGATCTGTGGTGCGGGATCCGGATTATAGGGTAGATGCAGGATTTGTTCGACTTTTGCAGAGGTATCCGCTCTTCCTAGTGCCTTTATGGTTGTTGTTATTGCTATTAGTATATATCTGCCATTTATGACTTGATTTGTGCGATAGGAAATCAAGGCGGGGCGATGTGCAATTAATAAAAAAAAAAAATGAATACATAAATAGAAATAAATATGTAAATAACATTTAAAAAAAAAAAAAAAAAAACATTTCCTCTGAGAGCAATGCAAATAAGGGCACGCAACTTCGAGCCATTGCGGCTTCGGTACACATTCATCTAGGAAACGTGCGGACAAGAGGAGTGTGAAACTGATTTGGAATTGAATATTGGTACAGGAGCATAGGTTAATGTCTTTGTTCATTATGTCTGCATTTGTAGTTGCATATCTAATAATAAGGACAACAATAATGTTAATAACGACGACGAGAAATATATGATTATTATTATAGTTGTTATTATTATTATCATCATTGTTATTAAGTTTTCAGTATTATTATTATTAGCATTATCATTATGTTATTATTATTATTATTATCATTATTATCATGATCATTATTATCATCATTATTATTGTTATTATTATTATTATCATTTACTATTATTGTTATCATCGTCATCATTGTTGTTATTTTTATTTTTCTTCTTCTTTGTTATTAACATCATCATTGTTATTATTGTTTTATTAATATTGTTATTATTATCATCATCAATATCACTGCTATTACTATTACTATCATTATTATCATAATTGTTATTACAATTATCATTTTTTATTGTTTTCATTATTATCATTATCATTATCATTATTGATATTAAATATCATTATTATCATGATCATTATTATCATTATGACATCCGGTAAGATTGAACCGATCCTGTGTCCGCCCATCAAGTCATGTTAGAAACCAAATATTTTCCACGGGAGGAGATTATAGTCGGTACGACGAAAAAACAAATAAACAAACAGAACAAGCAAACAAACAAACAAACAAACAAAAAAAACCACCACTTTCCATGCAATTGTTTCCATGGACATGGAAATGATGAAATATCAATCTTTGTCATTAGGAACTTTTATTTTTTGATGAAAATGATTCACCTGGTTGATATCTATGAATTCGTAACAATGACTTTACAGTGTTATGTTGAGCAGTATCTTTATGAAAAAGAATCATGATAAATCCCCTGTTTGATCCGGAACCGGACCAAAATTGAACACTATTTGTTCTCTGGCACCTGACATCTTTCCACTTTCCACTTTGTAAAACCGAATTATTTTTTGTTTGTTTGTTTGTTTTGTTTGGGTCCAGTAGTTCTACATTTACTCTTACTGATCAGGTGTGAGGTATTCTTGCTGAGTGGATGATGGATCTAGTTTTAGTGCAGACCCCCACCAAGATGTTATAGGTATATCCTTGGTCCATGTTCTATCTTTCCGCAAAGTTTCAGGAATGAGTTTAGACGTTTACGTGTAATCTTGTACACAGACAAATAAATGAATACCTACACCAAAGACGGAGGTAATTGTAATAATGATGATGATGGCGGTGGTGGTAATGATGACGATGATGATGATGATGATGATGATGATGATGATGATGACGAAGAAGAAGAAGAGAAGAAGAAGAAAGAAGATGATGATGATCATGTCGAGGACGAGGACGACGACGACGACGACGAAGACTATGATGACGACGACGACGAAGACCCATCACGCCAGTTCTGCCCGAGGAACCACGTCACTTCATGAGTGCCTGCTACCCATCCTGGGACCCGATACCGCCGACAAGGCTTCCCAAGACCTCTCTGTCGTGGGGATTGCTCTCCTGATGTCTCTGTGTGGCCCCACCCTCGAGGTCATCTCTCATCCATCTGGGTCAAATTGTGTCGCCTTGACTTTAGGGATTCCGGAT
Organism: Conus betulinus; assembly: GCA_016801955.1. Lineage (NCBI taxonomy): Eukaryota > Metazoa > Mollusca > Gastropoda > Neogastropoda > Conidae > Conus > Conus betulinus. Next base: position 1,013,087 of record JADBJO010000091.1, on the reverse strand, counting down.
GAAGGCTTGTCCAATGGTTTTTAGTGAAAGTTAGACGAGAGTGTGGCCAGTGTATCCGCTTTGATAGATAGATGGATAGAAGGATGGATGGATAGACAGACAGATAGACATAATAGATAGATAGATAGATTAGTTAGATAGATGGATGGATGGATGGATGGATGGATGGATAGATGGATGGACAGCTACACATAGAAAGAAAGATTGAGAGACAGACCGACAGGCAGACAGACGGACAGACATCCCAGACAGATAGAGAGCTAGAAAGTCAGATAGATAAAAAGACATATGGACAGACAGACAGATAGACAGACTGATAGACTGAGCAACACACACACACACACACACACACACACACACACACACACACACACACACACACACTACACACACGCACACGCACACGCACACACACCACACACACACACACACACGCACACACACACACACACACACACACACACAGAGAGAGAGAGAGAGAGAGAGAGAGAGAGAGAGAGAGAGAGAGAGAGAGAGAGAGAGATTTTGATAGAAAATTAGAAGAAAATAGAATGTAGAGAGAGAGAGAGAGAGAGAGAGAGAGAGAGAGAGAGAGAGAGAGAGAGAGAGAGAGAGAGAGAGACAGAGACAGACAGACAGACAGACAGACAGACAAAACAGACACACCAGTCAGACAAACAAACTGACAGACAAACATTTTCGCGAGAACTCTTCCGTCAAGACTGACAAATCAAGCTGAGTTTCCCAAACTGCTGGTTACTTTATTTTGCTGCTCGTCTCATCCACACAAAGCGTTCTACAGGGGCACACACAGCCCAGCTTTAAAGAAGGGTGGTTAGGGGAGGAGGGGGGGAGAGAAAGGGGGGGGGGTGGGGAGGAGGGGGGGTGGAGGGGTGGGGGGTGGGGACGGGGGACACACGTCAGGTTGAACTGAGAGACGGATGTGCTCCTGTTCAGCGGCGTCGACGCGTGGAGGGGGGCAGGAGCTCCGAGGCACTGATGAGCCCGTTTCCTGTGTGGACAGACCAAGACATCAATGATTAAAACACAACGAAAGGAAGAGCGGATGAACTCTTCAACGAATCGAATGCATACAGACAGATAGACACAGAGAGAGAGAGAGAGACAAAACAGACTGAGACTGATATATATATATATATATATATATATATATATATATATATATATATATATATATATACATATATATAGATATATATATAGAGAGAGAGAGAGAGAGAGAGAGAGAGAGAGAGAGAGAGAGAGAGAGAGAGAGAGAGAGAGAGACAGACAGATGGACAGAGAGGCACAGAGAGAGAGAGAGAGAGAGAGAGAGAGAGAGAGAGAGAGCTCAGCGTGCAAAAGATAAGAAGGAAAGAAATAAATGAATACTAAAGCGAGGAATGGGGGCGAGGAGGAAGACGACGGATTGAAAAAAAAAAAAAAAAAAAAAGGAAAAAGGAGAAAATGGAGGGTGGTTGGAAAAGAGAGCGAGACCGAGAGAGAAGTAAATTCGAGAGAGCTGAGAAGAACACAAGAAGATAGAAGAAGATGAAAGTTAATCCGATAGACGATGACTTTGATAACAACAAACTTTAATAACACGCAAGGGTTACTGCACGCTCGCCTTCATATATGATTCTCTCTCCGTTATTTTTTTTTCTCCGGCAAGGATCGTATTGGATTCAATTTAAGAAAACCTCAATGTTCTATAAATGCAAAACAACTACGCAAGTTGCGGTTTTTTCATTTTGTTCCAAAAGAATCCGACCATAACCTTTGACAGTATATAAAAAAAAAGAAAAAAAAAAAACTCTTTCAAAGGG
>JADBJO010000091.1:993761-1006261 GCA_016801955.1 Conus betulinus | reverse complement strand
AATGGATGTCATCTGCAAAACGAGAGATATGAATGATCGAGAGAATGAATAATTGAATGAATTCATGAACGAAATAAATGAACAAACCTCTGTGCGCGCAATTGTGCCGTGGTGGTGGTGGTAATAGCAGCAGCAGTCGTAGTAGTAGTGTGGTAGGAGAAGTAGTAGTAGTAGTAGTAGTAGTAGTAGAGGTGATGGTGGTGGTGGTGGGGGTGGTGGGGGTGGGGATGATAATAGCAGCAGCAGCAGCAGCAGCAGCAGCAGCAGCAGAAGCAGCAGCAGCAGCAGCAGCAGCAGTAGTAGTAGTAGTAGTAGTAGTAGGAGGAGGAGGAGGAGGAGGAGGAGGAGCAGTTCTAGTAGTAGTAGTAGAAGTAGTAGTTGTAGTTTCTGTTTTCATCATTATCGTCATCATCATCATCATTACTATTGTTGTAAATCATCATCATCATCATCATCATCATCATCATCATCATCATCATCAGTAGTAGTAGTAGTAGTAGTAGTAGTAGTAGTAGTAGTAGTAGTAGTAGTAGTAGCCGTAGTTTCTGTTTTCATCATCATATCGTCATCATCATCATTACTATTGTTGTAAATCATCATCATCATCATCATCATCATCATCATCATCATCATCATCATAGTAGTAGTAGTAGTAGTAGTAGTAGTAGTAGTAGTAGTATAAGTAGTAGTAGTGGCAGTAGCAGTAATCGTTTTTGGTTGTCAAGAAGCAGCAGAAGCAGGGTCCAAGTCACGTTGTCAGGAGGCAGCCAAGCAGAAGACATACCGCATTGTTGCCAGGTCACTTCTGTGGTATTTTCAATGGTTCCCATGCTGATCCAGTATACCCGAGACACAGCTTACTTCGCCCCCTACTTGACGACAATCATTGCTCAGTTCACGGAACCAGCGAGAGTTGCACTTTCCTCGACACACATTTTTTTAACCTTTTTATTTGTCTTTATTGTTATACCTTATACAAAGACACATGGTCGAAGGAATGGAAGGGCGGTCCAAACTGACGTCACTACGAGAGGAAGAACGTGAAGAGTTACTTCATTTCAGACGGTTTTTTTTTTCCCCCATGCTGACCGATGAGGATGACGATGAGGATGATGAAGATGGTGCTGCAGAGTTCCATTCTGGTCTGAGACTTCATGACAGGGCTGGACCCTACGCTTGCATTCAAGTTATATCCCGACATTAATCAGGCCCGACAGACACGGATACCTGCAGTGTTGGTCAGAAATTTTGAGCAACACTGTCTGAGACAGATGCATTTAGTGAAACTTGACTGTTTTGGTTATAACCTTCCCAATTCAACCCAGAACAAACTTTGTAATGGATACAGACGTTCACGTGCCGAAAAAATCCTGCCAATATAAATGGCTGTGGTGCAACCTCATTGTGGAGACCGGACGTGGGGAGGGCGGGGTGGGGGTAGGGGGGGGGCAAGACAACAACAACAATGGCAACAGCAACAACGGACAGCAATAAAAGCAACAACAAGAAGACAACCAATGATGATAAAAGGTAAAGATGCCAACAAATACAGGACCAACGAGAACCGCATCAGCAAAACAAGACTACAATGATAATCATACGAGATGATAACAACATAAAAAAAAGAATAAGGCAGAGCTAATAAATTTTATTCCGTAAGAAAGAGAGAGAGAGAGAGAGAGAGAGAGAGAGAGAGAGAGAGAGAGAGAGAGAGAGAGAGAGAGAGAGAGAGAGAGAGAGAGATTTTTTTCTCTTTGATGGTTGATGAGTTTATAGACTCTACATAAATTCAGAAGTATTGCGTAATCGGTGGATCGTTGGTCATCAGTATGACGAGCAACAACAACAACACAAACAAGGGGAGGGAGTTGGGGAGCAAGAGTGTGGGAGTTGCATGGACGCCGGATTCATGACCCTGCTGATCCTGGAGCTGTGGGTTCGAATCCCTGCCAGGAGGTTTTCAGTATAGGGGAATTTTCCCTCATGATTTATCATTCGTTCTGACACCACGTCCCCAAAAAGTCCTTCGAATTAGACTGCAAATCGCGTTTTTTTTGTGTGTGAACGTACGCATAACATCTTGCACACCTGTGAAATCCAGTCACCAACTTTTGGAAGAGAAGTTTGGGCATGGTCAACATGGATGCCACGTATACACACATAGCATGTACCAAAAAAAAAAAAAAAAAAATATTGATAGATGGAATGACGCGGGAAACGACTAAACATAACGTCTGCAGCCAGCATTTCAGACGGTTCTCAAAAGGCATGCAGTCCATTGCGTGAAAGAAAGCGTTGGTTGTAAAGCGCTGTTAGCTCGGTCTCTGACCGAAAGTAAGCGCCATATGAGTGCTCTTAATACCAATAATAAACCACGTTTGGTTACCGGAAAGAGAAGGTTTATAAGATAACGAAAGCAAAGTGGAGTGTGAAATGAACGACTTTTCAGTTCTGTAAGAAAGTATTTTCAAACAAGCTTCTTTTCTTTTTTTTTTAAGAAAAAAAAAATTGAAAATGACTTAACATCTGAAATGTGCGACATGTTTTTTTTTGTTTTTTTGTTTGTTTTAATTTCTAAAATACTTTCCACGGGTAAAACTTGCCTTAACTGTGCACAGGGAAATAAGTTCTAAACGTAATCAACGAGTCACAAACTTAGCATTTATCCGATTACAATATACTTTACGGTAAACAACAAATGTAAAAGCAGACAAATAAACAGACAGAGAGACAAGCAGACAAATTGTTAAGACAATATAGCGCGCGTTTGTATGTATTTCTCTCTCAGACAATGTAAGGTTGATCTTTCAATCAACTAGTTTTGGAAAAGAAAATAAAACACACAAAAAAATAGACTAAAACAGCAGACAAATAAGTAGTATATACGAAACTAGAAAAAAAAAATACAGGCAAGGATTATCAATTTTTGAAAATGCCGTAGACGTCAATCAAGCACTACAAAGTGTCAATTTACCAGAATCTCTCAAAGAAAAAAAAGGAAGAAGAAACAAACAAACAAGAAAAAGAAGAAAAAAAAATCTCTTGGTTATTTTATCGCACCATTATCACGCTATTAAAAACAGATCACAGGCAAAATAATCTCTGTAACTGTGTGTTATCTTTCTTCTTCTGTCCATTTTCTTTTGCCGTTCCCCAGTTTGATAACCTTTTCCTCTTTGTTAACTTCTGTTGGGCGTGGGGAGTTGGTGGGAGTGGAGATGGGTTTGTTTCTTTTTTGTTTTGTTTGCGCGTGTGCGTAATCATGTCAAAGGAGGGGGCTCTTGTTTGTTTTTAGCCCCTCGACTCGGCAGTTAATCTTATCATCGTCAAAAAAACGTCTGATGGTTTCAGTCAGTCAGTCAGCGTGTGCGTGTATGAACGAGAGAGAGAGAGAGAGAGAGAGAGAGAGAGAGAGAGAGAGAGAGAGAGAGAGAGAGAGAGAGAGAGAGAACGAATTTTAAAAGCTGAACACCAATCTGTGCACACGGGGCGGGGATGGGGGTGAGGGGGGATGAGACAGACAGACAGGCAGACAGACAGACAGACAGGCATAGACAGAGAGAGAGAGAGAGAGAGAGAGAGAGAGAGAGAGAGAGAGAACGAGTAACAGAGCAGTGCCAGTGACCTATGCAGACGGAGGTGGCACTTGATGGGCACACAATCTAAGGGTGAAGTAGATAAAAAGAAAACTACGAAACAAAAGCCACACACACACACACACACACACAAAAACCCGAAAAGGAGAAAAATTGAAGAAAGAACAAAGGACAAGAAATTTACTCCGCGGCTAATGCTTTTCGACGACTGGGGCTGGCAACGGACGTTGCTCCCTCAGAGAGAGAGAGAGAGAGAGAGAGAGAGAGAGAGAGAGGAGAATAGGACGGCATGAAACAAAATGTACCTCATTTTCTTTCTCTTTTTGACAAGTGGTGACCTTTCCTGTGCTGTCTATGACGATTATGATGTTCTGCGATTTCAGAAATGCCAAGCCTAACTCTTATCAATACATACATTAAATGTCTGTCTAGATTGAGTTGTTAGCATGTTTTAGCATCAGGGACAGTACAGAAGGTTCTGTAAAGTTAAATCTATCACTGTTATTGATATGGCAATTCCAATCTTGCATCTGCACAAAATTAACCTCGATAGATTGATATTGATAAGGAGAACGGAAGAGAGAGAGAGAGAGAGAGAGAGAGAGAGAGAGAGAGAGAGAGAGAGAGAGGGGGGGGTCGCATAGAATAGGACACCATTAAACAAAATGTACCTTATTTTCTTTTTCTTTTCGACAAGTAGTGACCTTTCCTGTGTTGTCTATGACGATTATGATGTACTGAGATTTCAGAAATGCCAAGCCTAATTCTGATTATTATATACATTAAAACTTCTGTCCGAATTGAGTAATAAACATGTTTTAACATCAGGGACAGTACAGAAGGTTTATCACTGTTATTGATATGTAATTCCAATCTTGCCATCTGCACAAAACTAACATTGAGAGAGAAACGGATACGGATATGGACGATTTAATCATTATAGGCCATGGTCTGTTATGATGGGGTAATTTACACATTGACAAAAATGATGTCGTAAAGCATATTGAACAAAACGAAAACAGCACATACTCAATAACACACTGTGCTTCGAATTTGAAGTTTTGTGTGTTGGTACAAGGCAATTTTTTCTTAACAACATCCTCTTTTGTGCAAGCCACAAGCAAGATGAGTCAAAATACAGATGACTGTCTATAATTTTTAGGCTGAATGAACTCATCTCTAAGACCACTCAAGGCAGTATTCTGCAATACAAAATTAACTTCATCTTCACATGCATGTTCGCATAATGGACAGTTCAGATCAGAATTGTAATGTTGCCGACAACGAAAATGACGAACAAAGATATCCGATATTCCAGATCTAAATCTTGTCATCATAAATTTTATGTCTGTTTATTGAAAACAACCTTGAGAGAGAGAGAGAGAGAGAGAGAGAGAGAGAGAGAGAGAGAGAGAGAGAGAGAGAGAGAGAGAGAGAGAGAGAGTTTATTGGAACCCTCCCCCTCCCCATCCACTCTTCCCCTTGCTGGTAAAATGATATATGGCACGCGCTCACCTCCACCCCCCCACCTTTACTCCCACTGGCGTAGACATCCTCAACCATCTTTGGCAATCTCCCCCTTTTCATAACCTGATCTGGCCGTGGTTTAGGCTTTAAAACTTTACAGTAAAATCACAACCATTGCGCAATCGGTGGACCGATGATCATCATTACCAGAAATAACATCAACACAAAATAGGGGGAGGAGGAGTGGAGCTGTGATTGGGGGAGGAGAAGCTAGGTTGACACAGCGCTGGATTCATGATCCTTGTGATACTTGGGGTCGCACGTTCGAATCTCCCTCCGGCCGTTTCGGCGTAGAAGAATTTTCCTCTTAGGTTTGATGTGGTTTTTTACTCTTCTTCCAAAAAAAAAAAAATCCTTCGAATGAGGCTATAACCTGAGATTCCAGTGCGAACGCACTTACATCATCTTGAACACACGTCTAAAATCCCTTTTATCAACTTTCGAAGAAGGCCAGTTTGGCCGTCGGCATGGATTACACATATACACATAGCATCCACTAAAAGAATGAATGAGAAACAGAATGACTTATAAACGTAATGACGTGGGAAACGACTGAATATATGTAGCGCCAGTAGGCAGCACTTCAGTCGGTGCTATCTCGATAGGCAGCCAGCCGTGTGAAAGAGATCGTGGTTTGTAAAGCGCTTAGAGTTCGGTCTCTAATCGATGATATGTTTCAGTTTCAGTTTCATCAAGGATGTGTCAATGCGTGCGGACTAGTCCATATACGCTACACCACATACGCTACGTTTTCAGACCACAATGTCCATGATTTAATGCTGATGGATAGGTGAATTAATGACTAAGATGAGAGAATTAATTTAAGAAGAGGGTCTCTTGCCCCACGCGCCGGTCAGACCTTGAGTACCTACCTAACACTGGCTGCACTATTATTATCATTGCATGTGTGTGTGGTGAGTGTACACGTGTGTGTGTATGTGTAAATGGATGCATGGGCACAGGCCCATGTATGCGTGGCAGTGTATGCAGTGCGCAAGCACATATGCATGTGTGTATGTGATGTATGAAGATAGTATCCGTGTGTACACATACACACACACACACACACACACATATGATATGCTGATATAGATAATATACTAAGATATATAATTTATATATATATCATTGATATATATATTTGCATATTATATATATATGTGTGTATAGTATAATATATATACAGGCCCATGTATATGTATATATATATGATATATGTATATATATGTGTGTGTGTGTGTGTGTGTGCGTGCGTGCGTGCGTGCGTGCGTGCGTGCGTGCGTGCGTGCGTACGCGTGCGCGCGCGCGCGCGTGTGTGTCTGTGTGTATGTGTTTGTGATTAACCGAAGATAGCGCTGTATAAGTACACTTGCTACTGATGATAGACAAGTTCGGATGGCGGCTATGAGGAACGTTTACAAGAAAACGAAAGAAATAAAATGGAGTATGGTATAGATGGCTTGTCAGTTTTAGAACAAAGCATTTTGAAATAACGATACCTTTTAAAACGATGTCACATCTGAAACGTGCAACATCTTTTTTCAATGATTTCCACGAGCAAAAATGTCTTACCTGTACGCGAAGAATTGGTTTTAAAATGTAATCAAAGAGATGCCAGCTTAGTATACATCCAGTTACTATGCCTGCTGCGTTAGAAACAAAAATAAAACACGACTCATAACAGACAAACAGACACAGATACAAGTAAACAAATAGCACGTGAGAATGTGTGTATCTTCCTCAGGCACTATTAGGTCGATCTTACAATGAACAGGTTTTAGGGAAATAAAAAAAAACTACCAAAAAGAAAGACAAAAAAGACACACCGATAGGTAAGATATACAGAACTATTTTGAAGTTCAGTCAAGGATTATTATTTTTTTTTTTTAATTATTGATTTTCGAAAATATCGGAGACGTAAATCGAGCACCACAAACTGTTAATTTACCAGAACTTAAAAAAAACAACAACAACAACAAAAATACTCCAGTAATTTCCTTGCAGCAACACAACGCTGTAGACAAGAGGTCACCTAAAGAAAAAAGACCTTGTAATTTTGTTCAGTTTTCTTGAATGTAATTTTTTCAGTTTTCAGTTTGTCCTGTGCGGTCTTTTTTTTTTTTCCTCATCTCTCCCTCTCTGCACGTGAGGAGTGGGTGGGAGTGGGTGTGGGTTTCTTTTTGTTTTTGTTTTGCTCACACGTGTACCAAATTGTTTCAAAGGAGTGGGCACTTGTTTGTTTTCGCCCCGAACCTTGGCAGTTAATCTTGTCATCGTCAAGAAAACGTGTGTGTGTGTGTGTGTGTGTGTGTGTGTGTGTGTGTGTGTGTGTGTGTGTGTGTGTGTGTGAGAGAGAGAGAGAGAGAGAGAGTGAGAGAGAGAGAGAGAAAGAGAGAGGGGGGTAGGGAGAGACGGACAGACAGACACACAGACAGACAGATAGACAGACCGACTGACCGACAGACGGACATAGATTCAAAGAGTCAACAGCTCATCAAATTTATATGCAGTGCCACCGACCTGCGCCTACAGAGACAACACTTGATGGGGACACAATCTCAGGATACAGTAGGCTAAAAGAAAACCGCAAACCAAAAGCCGTTAAAAAAAAAACTCTGACAAGGAAAAGTTGATAAAAGAACAAAGGACGAGAAAATTACCCTGCGGCTAATGCTTTTCGACTGGGGCTGGCAACGGACGTTGCTCTCTCTGGGAGAGAGAGAGAGAGAGAGAGAGAGAGAGAGAGAGAGAGAGAGAGAGAGAGAGAGAGAGAGAGAGAGAGAGAGAGCGCAGTCACAAGCATATACATCATATTGATCATTCGTATCTAGTCTATAACTGGGAAAAAAAATACTGACGAAAATGAGTTTCAGAAACGATGGCGGAGAGAGAAGGGGGGGGGGGGGGGGGGGGGGGAGGAAGGGGGGGGGGGGGGACAGGACAGAATGAACCATTTTTGAAAGGTCAGCTAAAGGCCACTGACCTTAATTGACCAGAATGTATGCCCAAACACATAGGTAAGAATCCACTGTCCAAAGGTATGAGGGGTCTTCACCCTCTCTGGACCCCCCCCCCCCCTCCCATTCCTCCCCCTTGAACGCAAATGAATACGAAACCCGAGAGAAAAAAAAAAAAAAAGCCTCGCTTACTCAGCTTAATAAGATGCCATTTCCTTAGAAACATTACCTCCCCCCCCCCCCCCCCCCCTCCTTCCCATTGATGCCAACCCGTAATCTTCACCTCCCCACCTCTTCCTCCTCCATGCCTTCACCCTTCCTCCTCCTCTCGCCCTTCATCCCCGACCCTCCATAATGTCTTTGTACTTATCATGATAGAGAAGAAAGGTTCAGTTTGGGTGGGTCTGATGAAACGAGTACTGCTGAAGTGTCTTGTGTCCTTGTTTTGGTCTGGACATGCAGCAATAAACAGATACGGCTATATCCCAGTGTGTGTGTGTGTGTGTGTGTGTGGGGGGGGGGGGGGGCGGTGGGCGTGGGTGCGTGCGTGCGTGTGTGCGTGCGTGTGTGCGTGCGTGCGTGCGTGCGTTCGTGAGTGCGCGTGTGCGTGCGTGCGTGTGTGTGTGTGTGTGTGTGTGGTGTGTTTGTGTGTGTGTGTGTGTGTGTGTGTGTGTGTGTGTGTATGAGAGAGAGAGAGAGAGAGAGAGAGAGAGAGAGAGAGAGAGAGAGAGAGAGAGAGAGAGAGAAAATAGATAGGAAAATGTAGCGCGTGTGTATGTGTGTATCTTTGTCAGACAATAGAAGGTTAATTTCATACTAAACTGATTTGAATGTTAAAAATCACTAAAAAGAAAGACAAAAAAAAAAGCAACGACTAGTTAAGAAACACAGAACTTTGAGAAGATACAGACAAGGATTATCAATATTTGAAATGTCGTAGACGGAAATCAAGCACTACAAACTGTCAGTTTACCAGAACCTCTCGAAAAAGAAAAAAAAAAAGAAAAGGCCTCATTTTCTCTCATTGTTGTAATACCACGCTGTTAAAAAAAAAAGTAGGCCACAAGCAGACGTAAACAATCAAGTCATGCAATGATTAAAAAAAGGGAAAAAAGCTGAAAGACACCAGACATGCCCAACTCAGCAGCAAACAATTTCCATACACCCCCCCCCCCCCCCCCCCCCCCTCCGACTTCAAGAACGACAAGAGAAGGAAGAAGGAGATCAACATAGGATGACAAAATGAGAGAGAGAGAGAGAGAGAGAGAGAGAGAGAGAGAGAGAGAGAGAGAGAGAGAGAGAGAGAGAGCAATCACGGTGTTCAACCAAGGTGGATAGCACATATTGTCAACATTTTGTTGTGAAGACTAGTCACACAGCAGTGCGCATGACAACCGTTTGAGTGAAAGAAAAAGATCAGTCTTCGTGCATAGGATAAGACAGATTAGAAACATGGAGAGAGAGAGAGAGAGAGAGAGAGAGAGAGAGAGAGAGAGAGAGAGAGAGATCAAAAATTTGCCACATCACAAATGACAAAATACAATGAAAGAAGGGTAGTATCAAAATCAAGTCATGCAATAAAGAAGAATGATCTGAAAACACCAGAATATACCCATTGCAGCAAAACACAACCCCCCCCCCCACACACACACACACACAAATATCAAACAACAAGAGAAAAGAAGAGGGAGATCAACATGGGATAACAAACCCGACTCACGGAATTTTGTTTTCTAGTTCAGTTAATAATAACGAGTGATACCTTTCTTTGAACATGTTGAGACTGATATTAACGTCGATTTGATTAATAATGGCATTCCACAAACAACTCCCAGAGTAAATCAGACTAGTTTTTAAAAAGATCAGTTCTGGGACGTGTGGTGGTACTATCCTAGACGAACGGTTATTACTCTTTGTTGGAAACATATTAGTAAGGGAGTGTGGTGCTCTTCCGGACAGTATTTTGAACATGAAAGCAGCTTTGTTATACTGTAATTTCATTTTCAATGGCAAAATATTCGATACCTTATAATCAGACGCTAACAGAGTCGACGGCTTTAAAAGAACCAGTTTCAAGGCCCGTCTATGTAGACTTACTAGAGGTTTCATGATATTATTGCTTGCTGAATCCCAAACAGTTGAAACAATTATGTAAGATTCAATGTAAGCACAGAAGAACATTTTTCGACTGTGTAGATTCAAGAATTTTTTCACTTTAGAGAGTTGATAGATATTTTTAGAAATAATTTTACATATCCTTGTAATATGATCTGACCATGACAAATTATTATCAATGACAAATCCAAGAACTTTATGGCTATTAGCTTTCTTCAATCTTTTGTCATTTAAGTAAAGAGCAGATAAATGAGCAGGAAGATTTTTTACATTTTTGTCGAGTTGTTATAAACATGAATTTCGTTTTCTGTGGATGTGGACACATGTGATTTAGTTCAGACCAGTCGGCTAAGTGGTTAATATTTTCCTGAAGAACTGTTTAGACTTCGACGACATTTGTGCTACTGATGTGTAAGGTCGTGTCGTCAGTTAATAACTCGCATACTGCAGTAAGAACTAAAGGTAAGTCATTAATGTAAATTGAAAATAATAAAGGACCTAGGACAGAACCTTGTGGAACACCGTATTCAACAGGCAATGCAGAAGATGTTTTTTCCACTAAACATTACTGACTGTTTTTCTACCAGACAGGAAAGATGACATGAGTTCTAATGAATCAATAGACAAAGGATAGATCTTAAGTATATTTTAGAAGGAGTGCATGGTCAAGTACATCAAAGGTTTTAGTGAAATCAACAAAGAGCGCACCAGTGATTTTGTCATTGTTGATATTAGTCAACTATTTGTCAACTAAGGATGTCAATGCAGTATGGCATGAGACGTTTGCTCTGAAACCTGATTGGTTCGGATGAAAAAATTGTAAAAATTAAAATGATGGAGAATAGACTTTTTAATGTGATTTTCTAAGGGAGAGAGAGGAGGGAGGAAGGGAGCCAGAAAGAGTGAGAGAGAGAGAGAGAAAGACAGAGATAGAGACAGACAGAATGGGGAGAGAGAGAGAGAGACAGAGAGCAAGACAGAGGGAGAGCGAGTTGGAGAGAGATAGAGAGATAGAGACAAAGACAGAGACAGAGACAGACAGAATGGGAGAGAGAGGAGGGAGGTGGAAGAGAAGAGAAAAGAAAGAGGGGTGTGTGTGGTGGAGAGAAGAGAAGCGAAGGGGGGGAGGGGGGGAGAGAGAGAGAGAGAGAGAGAGAGAGAGAGAGAGAGAGAGAGAGAGAGAGAGAAAGACAGACAGAGACAGACAGAGACAGACAGACAGAAGACAGACAGACATGCAGAGACAGAGAGATGTACACAGAGAAGACAAGAGAAGAGGAGAGAGAGAGAGAGAGAGAGAGAGAGAGAGAGAAAGACAGACAGAGACAGACAGACAGACAGACAGAAGACACACAGACATGCAGAGACAGAGAGATGTACACAGAGAAGACAAGAGAAGGAGAGAGAGAGAGAGAGAGAGAGAGAGAGAGAGAGAGAGAGAGAGAGAGAGAGAGAGAGAGAGAGCACAACACTAGTGTATAAATCGCATTGATCATTGACATCGAATGGAGAAAAAACTGGACAGAATAATGAAAGGTCAGTTAAAGGCCTCTGATCTGAATTGTCAGAACACTGAGTGATTTACCAGAACGTAGCCCCCCCCCCCCCCACACAGTTAAGAATCCAATGTCCAACGGTCAAAAGGCCACTCCCCAGGCTCCTCCACTCCCTCCCCCCCCACCCCCCCCTGAATGCAAATAAATGTTTGAAAAATAAAACAACGATAAAAAAAAAGAAAAAAAGAAGAAAAAACCTTGCCGACTCACCTTACCCCAATTCCATTTCGATAAACACAGTACTCCTCCCCCCCCCCCCCCCCCCCCTTTTTCTCCCTATACCTCCCACTTATGCCAACGCATAACCTCCACCTGCTGCTTCTCCCTGCGGCTTAAGCTCCCCCACCCCCGCCCCCACCTTTCCTCCCCACCCTAACTGATGTCTTTGTACTGATCATGACAGCGAGTAAAGGTTCATTAAGAGGGACTGTGGCAACACCAGTACTGCTGAAGTGTCTTGTCTCCCTGGCTTGACGGGCTATTCAACATAAACAGATGCAGGGGTGTGTGTGTGTGTGTGTGTGTGTGTGTGTGTGTGTGTGTGTGTGTGTGTGCTTGCGCGCGCGCGCGTGCGTGCATTCGTGCGTACGCGTGTGCGTGCGTGCGTGGGTGCGTGCGTGCGCGCGCGCTTGTGTATATATATATATATATGTGTGTGTGTGTGTGTGTGTGTGTGTGTGTGTGTGTGTGTGTGTGTGTGCGTTCGTGCGTGCGTGCGTGCGTGCGTGCGTGCGAGCGTGCGTGCGTGC
>JADBJO010000091.1:961261-986261 GCA_016801955.1 Conus betulinus | reverse complement strand
ACAAGAGGACTCTGCTATCTATCAACACGTGTGAGGATATTTTACCAGGAGAAAACTGTTCAAAAAAGGTTTGTTTGTTTTTGTTCTGCTTTGTTTTTATTTTGTGTGTGTGTGTGAATACAGTGTGTGTTTCTCTAAAAGTCAGACAGAATTATTGGAAAAACAAAATAATCTGGAGCAGTGGAATGGCTACAAGGTTTTGACTTTGATAATTCATCTGCATGTAAGTCAGTATTGTGGAGAATTTATCTGCATGTAAGTCAGTATTGTGGATAATTCATCTGCATGTAAGTCAGGATTGTGTCCTTGAATCTGAACAGATGTCGGTGGGTGGTTATCAGATTAACGAAATTGTGTTTATCTTGTAACAGTACATTTCTCCCTGACCTGTAGAACAGCAGCAAAGAAAAAAAAAAGAAAAAAAAAAGGAAAGAAAAGGAAAAGGAAAAAAATCCACCTACAGCAGCAAGAGCAGCATTAACAACGACAACTAGAGCAACAAGAAAAACCAGAACAAGAATAAGTACAACAACTGGACCAAAAAGAACAACAATCAAAACGACAACAAAGACAACAATAGCAAACAACAGCAACAACAACGACAATAAGAACATAGGTGGTGTCATAAAAAATGAGCCGAAAAACACAACAGCAGCAACAACAGGAGCAACAGCAACAACAGCAGCAACAACACAGGAGCAACAACAGGAGCAGCAGCAACAACAGCAGCAACAACAGGAGCAACAGCAGCAACAACAACAACAACATTATAGCCAACAAAGACGACGATGTTATCAGCATCAGCAGCAATAACATTAAAAACGATAGAAGCAACAGCAACAGCAAAAAACAGCAGCGGCAACAACAACAACAACAACAGCAACAATTTCAACAACGACCTTAACAACAACAGGAACAAACAGCGACAAGTGCAACAACAACAACAACAACAACAATAGCTACAACAAAACAGCATCAACAATAGCTGCAGTAACAGCAAAAACAAAATAGACGCTGAAATCGATCTCGGGTTTACTCCGGGCCGCTGCTGTTTGATCAAATGGAAGCCATTCGTCATCCTTAATGATGGTGGATGTGACATGTCCCTTCCCCCCCCCCTTCCCCTTTTCAGAATCCAGATTTTGTTTTTCAGTGTTAGTGCGCTTAACCTCAACTCTTCAAGCTCTTGGCCTACAAAACAGTGGCGGAGAGATAGATAGATAGAGAGAGAGAGAGAGAGAGAGAGAGAGAGAGAGAGAGAGAGAGAGAGAGAGAGAGAGAGAGAGAGAGAGAGAGGAGAGAGAGAGAGGTCTTATTTATTTACGAAGATAATGGATAGGCACAGACTAACCGACCTTTTTTTCTTTTCTTTTTTTTTTTTTTTTTTCAAGTTTATCCAAGAAGAAGAAGAAGAAGAAGAAGAAGAAGAAGAAGAAGAAAGAAGAAGAGAAGAAGATAATTAGTTTTAGTTTAAAAACAAATTGTAAAGAAAAAAGGACAGTGAGAAGAAAGGAAAGAAGAAAAGAAGAAGAAGAAAGCCACAAAAAGACACCAAATAAGATAGATAGAAAGAAAATAGAACAACATGCAAAAATAAAAAAAAAAAACAGAAAGACAATGAGTTGAACAGAAGATTAACACGGAAAAAAAAAAAAAAAAACTTTAAAAAAAAAAAAGGAAGGCAGTAGTTGAAAGAAAGTACGTAAGATCAAAAGACTGACAGAATGGGAAAAAAAAGAAGAAAGGTGGTGGGTGGGGGTGGGGGGGGGGGGTGGGGGGGAATGAAGGCATATAAACAAGAGGACTCTGCTATCTATCAACACGTGTGAGGATATTTTACCAGGAGAAAACTGTTCAAAAAAGGTTTGTTTGTTTTTGTTCTGCTTTGTTTTTATTTTGTGTGTGTGTTTGAATACAGTGTGTGTTTCTAAAAGTCAGACAGAATTATTGGAAAAAAAAAATAATCTGGAGCAGTGGAATGGCTACAAGGTTTTGACTTTGATAATTCATCTGCATGTAAGTCAGTATTGTGGAGAATTTATCTGCATGTAAGTCAGTATTGTGGATAATTCATCTGCATGTAAGTCAGGATTGTGTCCTTGAATCTGAACAGATGTCGGTGGGTGGTTATCAGATTACGAACGAAATTGTGTTTATCTTGTAACAGTACATTTCTCCCTGACCTGTAGAACAGCAGCAAAGAAAAAAAAAAAAGAAAAAAAAAGGAAAGAAAAGGAAAGGGAAAAAATCCACCTACAGCAGCAAGAGCAGCAACGACAAGCACAACGACAACTAGAGCAACAAGAAAAACCAGAACAAGAATAAGTACAACAAAATAAGAACATAGGACCAAAAAGAACAACAATCAAAACGACACACAGAAGACAACAATAGCAACAACAGCAACAACAACGACAATAAGAACATAGGTGGTGTCATAAAAAATGAGCCGAAAACACAACAGCAGCAAACAACAGGAGCAACAGCAACAACAGCAGCAAACAACAGGAGCAACAACAGCAACATTATAGCAGCAGCAACAAAGACACGATGATCAGCATCAGCAGCAATAATTAAAACGATAGAAAGCAACAGCAACAGCAACAACAGCAGCGGCAACAACAACAACAACAACAGCAACAATTCAACAACGACCTTAACAAAACAGGAACAACAGCGACAAGTGCAACAACAACAACAACAACAACAATAGCTACAACAAAACAGCATCAACAATAGCTGCAGTAGTAACAGCAAAAACAAAATAGACGCTGAAATCGATCTCGGGTTTACTCCGGGCCGCTGCTGTTTGATCAAATGGAAACCATTCGTCATCCTTAATGATGGTGGATGTGACATGTCCCTTCCCCCCCCCCCCCCCCCCCCCCCCCCCCCCCCCCCCCCGCCTTTCTTTCTTCTTTTTCTTCTTCTTCCTTCTTTCTTCTTCTTGTGTGTGTGTGTGTGTGTGTGTGTGTGTGTGTGTGTGTGTGTGTGTGTGTGATTATAATTTTTTTTTTTTTGCAGTCTTATCATCCATGTCCTCTCCGTTGTGTTACTAGCTCCAGAGCCGCATGGTCCGTCTCTTCTACACACAACTACATCCAGGTTCATTTTCTTGCGCTTTCCAGGGCTGGCAATACCACGAGCTAGAGCCGGGGGCAACCCGCGAAGGAAAACACCGCACGAGCTGCTGTGTCATCTCTTGGGAAAGTTTAGTAGAGTGTTATTCAATGTAAATTGGGATTGTGATTTGTAGAGATCCGGTCTATGCTATACACGATGAAGGATTATGGTGGGGACTAAAACGCATGAAAAATTATTCGTTGAAGAATTCAGAAGAGAAAAACACACGGACCAGTGGTTTGGAATTTTGATTTTAGGATGGGGCAATGAGTGTTCGGTATTATAGTCTAGCCAACTCACACAGGGTCTCTTTTCAGGGTTAGGGACAGGCGCGAAGTTACAGAACTCTTTGCTAGCCTGACTGGTATCGACTTTGGGGTCCTTGATGAGACTCGTCAGCAAACCCAGCCTGGCTGTATTTTTCTATTCATGATCCATCTTTATTGTATATGTTTGTCTGTGTCTATCTGTATTGTATATGTTTGTCTGTGTCTGTCTGTCTGTCTTTTCTCTGTCTATCATTTTGTCCTCTCCCTTTTATTTCTTTTATTATTTTTCAGTTTTCCGTCATACCTCTTTTGACAGATAAACTTGCGGTTATATATTATGTGAGAAAAATTCGACATGCAGGATTGTTTCTTCTCCATGTTAATGAATGGATCTCGAAATCAGGGTAAGAGTATAGGTGGATGTTTGGATGAGAGTGTTGGATGGGGATGGGGGGGGGGGGGGGGGGGGGGGGGGGGTTGAATCACAGGGAGTGGATGCAATGTATCAATTGATAGAATGCTTAAGATTTGCATGCTTTTTTTTTTCACAGATCTGGCTGATCTTGTCTTTGTGTTCACTGTTTTCTTGATTCTTTTTAGTTTTTACTCCTGTGCGTGCATCCGTACGTTTTTCACCTGAGGGCCTGGACGTAAAAAAAATGATTTATCTATGCCTATCCCACCACCCTCTTTCAATGATCCCCCTTCTCTCTCTCCTTCCCTTCTTTCCTTTCTCTCTCTCTCTCTCTCTCTCTCTCTCTCTCTCTCTCTCTCTCTCTCTCTGTCTGTCTGTTTGTCTCTCTCTGTCTCTCTCTCTCTCTCTCTCTCCTCCTCTCTCTCTCTCTCTCTCTCTCTCTCTCTCCTTCCTCTTCCCTTTCTCTCTCTCTCTCTCTCTGTCTGTCTGTCGCTCTCTCTCTGTCTCTCTGTCTCTCTCTCCTCTCTCTCTCTCTCTGTCTGTCTGTCTCTGTCTCTGTCTCTCTCTCTCTCTCTCTCTCTCTCTCTCTCTCTCTGTGCGTATTTAAAGCATGCCCTAAATGTTTATGTGGAAGGCACCGACAAACACTAACGTCGTAGAACCGAATGGTGGGGGTCATTGAGGTTAAGGGGTATATGTGATCTGGACGAATTAAAAAAAAAAAAAGGATAATAGATCAAAGAAGAGGGAGGAGGGAACAGAGCAGAGAGAGAGAGAGAGAGAGAGAGAGAGAGAGAGAGAGAGAGAGAGAGAACTACGGGCGTGACATGCATTATGTAGCCTGAACGGGAACCGTAGCTCCGTGACTATCGCGCCGACCGCATTAACGCCGTCATTAACACACCAACCACACAGTCATCGCCGGACAGCGATTTCTGTGGCGCTGTCATCAAACAGCATCGGTGTCAATCACAATTAAGACTGCCCTGTTACGAGTGTTGAGGTGGTTTAAAGCTAAAACCGCAAAGTATACAAACCAAATCTCCCGAGACGTCAACAATACAAATGTCAAAACATGAAAATGAATCATCAGAATGACTAGGTGAGTTTGCTTCAGCTAGGAGGCGCCGCTGCCTGCAAACTAGTACGTGAAGAAAGAGTGCACACAATGAGTGGAGATAAACAGCAGAATAAATAAACAAGCTCTCTGATACATAAACAAGGGAAAGGTCGGGAGGACGAGCTCTTCAATCAAACTGACTAACTGCCTGACCCCCGTGTAAAGTGCTGGTCAGGCCCTGAACAAACAGAGAAACAAGCAACAGACGATGTTCGAAATCTACATGGGAGGTAATCCGCGTTACAGCTCGCATTCAGCGAAATGGACCTAGCCGATTTCATGGGACAGATGCCGCTTGCAAGCACCCCAAAAGCATAAAATCTATATGAAATATTTGACTGTCTTGATTTTCTTTCTTTATCTCAAAGGCTGAAAATGGCAACTCTCTTTGCAATGGAGACAAGTGTTTTCTTACCCTGTTTTTGTTGGCCAAAGCAGGTGTATGAAAACCATACCAGATATTCTGGTCTTTTAAAAAATTACTGTCAAATGGCCATTCCCGTATACAGCTTAGTGCTATGAGTGTGTGTGTGTGTGTGTGTGTGTGTGTGTGTGTGTGTGTGTGTGTGTGTGTGTGTGTGTGTGTGTGTAATCCTTTAAGCACAGAGCGACAGGTTTCGGATAGTGGTAGCCAGTATCAACAAGATATTCTACACGGCAGCTGTCAATTGTACAGTACAGTATGTTTTTTTTTTCTTTGTATAGATTCTTGGTGTACGGTTCAAAGAGTACATTGTGAAAGATGCTGCGTCGTCGGCGAGTGAATGTGCATCTGCAGCAAGCTTATGGGATCATGAAGGTATATGGCTGGTTTGGTGAAGGCATCTTCTGTCCACACCAATGTCAGATGATGTAAGAGATGGAAATGTATGGGAACTTAACAGCGTCATAGTTAGTGCTTTGTGAAAACCAAAATTATTATCGAGACCATATGGTCAAAAACGGGTGATACTCATGTATGTATGTATACTACGGTGCAAATGAGAATCTGGTGTGATTTGCAATCGCACCGGGGTAAATTTCAATCGCAATTTGCATCGGGATCAATAAGAATTGGCAACCGTACCAGTGCAATTTTGAACTCCACCAGTGCATACGACAATTGTGATATGCACCGGGATGGTAGCCGGTCGCACCAAAGATCTTCAAGCGGGCCCAGTCATGGATGTTGAAAACGAAACTATCCACTGTAGGCTTTATCACCACTGTAAGTATTTAATTACTACTGATAGTGCACTGGCATATGGGACAGTTTTATAACAAATTAAAAGCAAACAAATGTAATTTAAGAGAAAAAGATAAGAAAAGAAACACCCCGATCAAATGAAATGAAATTCATAAGCATACAAACACGCGCGCGCGCGCGTCTACACACACAACACACACACACACACACACACACACACACACACACACACACACATATCATTTCTACATATTTTCACGTGCTCGCCACAATAAATACACGCGCCCCTGCGCGTGCACCTTCTCACATGATCCCATTAATTTTGCGTATAACCCCTCCGTCCGCAAAGGGCCCGAATGAGGGCTGTTCACTTTACACACACACACACACACACACACACACACACACACACACACACACACACACGCACACACACACACACACACACACACACACACACACACACACACACACACACACACACACACACATGCGCGCAAGCGCTTTCTCATGCATACACGCACACATCAACCAAACAAAAAGTAAAAACCTGCCCATTGAATTTGAAGGACAGTTCACTTTCACAGTGTGGAGAGTGCTGTGATAAAATATTAAGAGAACATGAGACAAAGATTTCCACTGAAAAATGTATAAGCAATTCGTTTTATGGATAGAGGAACAATCTTAAAGCGAATCTTGCCATCGATGAACAGATGAGTCACAGATCGGCGTCGGATAGCTAACGTTGCATGACAGAATATCAAGAGAACATGAGTCCACTGAAAAATGTATAACCAACTGAGTTTCAGGAAAGTTTAGGGTCTGAAAGGAAATTTATCCCGAACCAACAGATGAGTTGAATGCCGACTGGTCGAGCGACGCCAGAGGCGGCCCCGGATACCGACACAGCCTGTGTCCTGCAGGGGTGTACGCTACTCCTAATCCTCCGAGAAGTGAGCTTGTTATGTACAGACTGAAACTGCATGGTAAGCCTGCTGAAGTGATGTAGCATACCGCTGCCGTAACGCAGACTGATCCGGTGTCGTACAATATCTGGGAACCGTGATATCTGGGAACGCGTACCAGATTTTACCGTGATATCTGGGAACGCGTTCTCAGATTTCCTGTACTTCCAATCATGAAATCGGGAACGCGTTCCCAGATATCACGGTAAATCTGGGAACGCGTGCGAAAAAAAAAAAAGTGTGACAAGACAGGCCAAAGATCTCAATGGCACATGAATAAAATTGTTTATCTTCTTTTTGCCCTTCTGAGCTCTGAAAGACCACGTTCAACATATCACGGGCCTTCCTAGATATCACAGATTTTTTTGGGAACGCGTTCCCAAAATGCCCGTGATATCTGGGAACGTGGTCTTTCAGAGCTCAGAAGGGCAGAAAATAGACGAGAAAAGAATGGATTTTCGAGATAGAGTAGGAAACAATTCATTTAGGTGCAAATGAGATCTTTGGCCTTCTTGTCACTTTTTATTTTCATTAATTTCTTGGCATGATTATCACAAAGCACTCTCTTTCTGAGGCCTTTTCGCACACAGTTCCCAGATTTCACGATTGGAAGTTCAGGAAATCTGGGAACGCGTTCCCAGACATCACGGTTCCCAGATATCACGAATATCATAGGACACCGGCACCAAAACCGCCTGGTCCTGCAGGAATGTACTCTACTCCTGTTCCTCTGGGAAGTGAGCTGGCTCGGTACGGACTGAAACTGCGTAGTGTAGTAGTGTAGCATGCTGCTGTAGTGATCCGGTACCGACAGAGCCTGGTCTTGTCTTGGTATCATTCGGCCCTCTATCGGTATCAGTAAAGGCGATATCTTGTAGCCACACAAGAGAAACCTGTATCGGTGCAGTCTGGGTCTTTAGAGGCATATACTGATCTGGTGTTAGCTCGACCTGGTTCAGCGATAATAAGGTAGGCAGCACTGGTGAGCTTCAACTTGATGTTGCAGCGCGGTTGCTTGTTCATGCATCTACATGGCTTGGTCTTCTTTGAAAGGGGCTGTCCTGACCACCTATGGTATCATTTAGCAACTTTCTCCGTTGAGTATCCTTTGTTCTGCAAGATGTTCCAGAGCTGCATGGAATCCCTTTGTCAGCTTTGTCCCAACACGAGCTGGTACGATGTTTTCCCTGCGTTTTCTTCACATGGAAGTGTCCATGCGGTGATAACAAACTTGAGACCAGAGGAGCAACTTTTTTCCACCATTTTTTTCAGCAGCTAATCCACTCAACATCCACAATGATGAGTAGATGACCATTATTTTTCTTTCGATTACAGTGAACCTTATGACAAAGACGTGAAACAAAATGTAGTCGGTTTTTCCCCTTTTTCTCTTGTTATAATCATCATAGGCGATAACAAAAACTAGTGATTATGGATTCTTTCACAGACATATCTACTGTCGCTCTGTCTATCTATCTAGTCATTTACTACTTCTATCTATGCTAAGAGAGAGAGAGAGAGAGAGAGACAGACAGACAGACAGACAGACAGACAGACAGACAGAGACAGACAGAGACAGAGAGATATCGAACAATAAAATGCAATCAGATCAAGCCCACTGAATTGTATCTAAGCGCCATTTGATGTGCCTGGTTGTATCTGCATTTATTTATTCATTTATCTATTTATTCATAAGTGTTTATAATGCGTGACATTTTGGGGGATTACAATACATATATGCAGACAGATATCTAGATGGATGATAGATAGGTGACTATAGATACTTACGAACTAAACAACTGATTCATAGAGTAAAACAAGTATGTATGATATTCAGTATAAGCACGAGGTTGTGCTTGAACAATATGAACAGAAAAAAACTGCACAAAACAAAGCTACATAATAATTACTCCCGCAAATATTCGAGATAGCTAGATAGGTATTTAGCTAGCTAGCAAGCTGGATAAATAGATAGATAGATAGATAGATAGATAGATAAATAGGCAGATAGATACGGATAGATAGATAGATAGATAGATAATAGATGATAGATAGATATTCGGGTTGGTGGATGGACGGACAGGCAAACGGAGTTAGACAGGCAGACAGACTAGATACATAGATAGATGGATGGATAATAGATGGATGGGCAGATATTCGGGTTGGTGGACAGACAGACAAACACTGTTAGACAGGCAGACAGACACAGACAGACAGATGGACATACTATGGACGGGACGGCAGGACAGACAGACAGACAGACACAGACTATTAGACACAGACAGACAGATAGGTACATAGATAGATAGATTGATTGATAGATAATCTTGATAGAGAATTTAGAGAGAGATAGATAGTTAAAAGTGGGTCGATTTTCTATCTATCCAGCTAGCTAGCTAGCTGGCTAGCTAGCTAGCTAACTTGCTAGCCAGCTAGCTAGCTAGATAGATAATCGACGCTACCCCGTCATCAGAAGCTTTCGTTTTATAGCAGAAGAGAAACTGAAGCTGTTTGTTCAGTCTGATGATAAAACGGATAGAATTTCAATAAGCGAAAGGTTATTGTGGATAAAGGGGAGGATAAGGGAGGTGTATACATTTCTTTTCTTATGGAGGGTTTTCTGTACAATATACGATCCCAAGTTAATCGGTATCAAGCTTCAACAAGTTCCTCGTTCTTTGTAGAGGGGAAATTTCATGCTTGGTGTAACGGAATTTTATGCCTTGAAGATCATTCTCTCTTGACGGAGATTTGTTTTTGGTGGTGGTGGTGGTGGTGGTGTGTTTGGTGTGGTGGTGTGTGTGTGTGGTGTGTGTGCGTGTGCGTGCGTGCGTGTGCGTGCGTGTGTGTGTGTGTGTGTGTGTGCGTGCGTGCGTGTGTGTGTGTGTGTGTGTGTGTGTGTGTGTGGTGAATGGTCTTTCTTTTTTAGTAAAGTAGGGAAAAAAAAGTCGTATCTCTCACCCCCCCCCCCCCCCCCCCCTCCTTTTCCCCGCTTGCTTTCTCGTAAGTATTTTGTAACTGTGTCTGCTTTGTGTTTTCTTTCCTTTTGTCAGCGAGTGCGAACTCCAACACACACACACACACACACACACACACACACACACACACACACACACACACACCACACACACACACGAGGAGGAGGAGGAGGAGGAGGAGGAGAGAGGAGAGAGAGAGAGAGAGAGAGAGAGAGAGAGAGAGAGAGAGAGAGAGAGAGAGAGAGAGAGAGATCTCGATTCAAATGGTTTACACATTTCAGTTAGACTGAAAAGGGAAAAAGAAAAACACTCAGTTTATAGACAATAATCTAAAGCACACTGAATCGCACACAATATTACTGTGTTTCTAACCTCCTGTACACATTAGCAATGAAACTTAAAAAGACAACTCTGCAAACGATTCTCAAACGTGTATAACAAGCGTAAAAAAAAAGAGCACCAAAGACTCACGGACTACAACGCACAGAGAGCAAAACAATGGTGGTAAACCACGAGAGAGATTTTCTCGCCCACCTTTCGCCCCTATGGAGACAACATTTCATTTGGTTTGTATCGGAGAGGAAGTGAATATTACTAGCAGAAAGAAACTGAATTACAAACAAGTTAGGTTCAAGCATTGATTGTTATTTATGTCTTTATCTTTTCTTCACAGACTAGTTAGGTTTAAGTTGCAAAGTGAGACGACTGCTGGCGGAAATCTAAACAAATCTTATATAAATGTTAGCGAACTGCCAAGAGAAACGTGGACACACAAGTTGCAAGACAAAACACGACGCGTTTCAACCTCTTAGGTCTTCTTCAAGCAAGACACAAACAAATAGGACAATGAAAATAATTGTTCACAATAGTTGTTAGCGATATCATCAGTAATACTATTGTTAGCATTGATCTTACCACCACTAGCATTAACATCACCATCGACATTGCCACTGAGACTGTTGCCACGGCAACCATGCTGTTTAAGAATCCCCCCCCCCCCCCCCCCCCCCCCCCCCCCCCCACCCCCCCTCCTTTCTCCCCTCCCACATTATAACTGCTATTGCCTTATTATCACCAAAATTAGCAGTAATCCTGTCTTAATTTATTTGTGAATATTTTGACCATTATTAGTATTCCTATCAGTAATATAATTATCATCATTACTGCCTTGACTTACACATTATCTCCCTTCTAACGCCTCGTTTTCATTCAACGCTTACCTTGCACTGAAGAGATCAAAGCTAAGTGATAAACTCGTTCATTCTCATTCTCCTATTTGTTTGTGTCTTGCCTGAAGAAGACCTAGGTGGTCGAAACGCGTCGTGTTTTGTCTTGCAGCTCGTTTGTCCACGTTTCTCTTGGCGGTTCGCTAACATTTATGCAAGATTTGTTCAGTTCAGATTAGGTTCAACTTTGATCTTTTTTCTTAGTTGTATCTTTATTTTTTTTTTCTTTTTGTCTTTTTTTTTCAAATCGCTGTCGTTTTTACTCAGTTCGCTGGACATTGCAATCCTCCCCCTAACTGGTGACAATCAACAGCTCATTTGAGCTTTTGCAAAATTTCAATCAAACATTCGCAGTCCTGTTCTAAGCACTAGTAGAACTCTCCACGCCTCCTATGCTTCCCCTAGCCACCCCCCCCTCTCCCCCCCTCCCCCCCCCACCTACCTCTCTTCCCCTCATCCACCTCCCCCCTCCCTCTCTCTCTCTCCATCCAACACTCCATCCCCCCCCCCCCCCCCCCCTCTCCCCCTCTCTTTCTTCTCCTCCCACCCACGCCCGATGTGACGGTCCCTTGATCAAAGCGAAGCTAACATACTCCCAGAGGATCATATTTAATTCACTGGCACCCAACAACCCTACCCCCCCTCATCCCCTCCCCCCCCCCCGCCCCCTCCCCCCCCCCCCCCCCCCCCTCTCCCTTGACTGTCCGTGTGACCATGAGGGCTTGACTGGGTTGGTCACCTGTCCATCACTGGGGATGAAGCATTGCACCATGTGACCTCCTCCTGCTACCATCATGGGCAATCGTTCTCTAGGTCCTCTTGATGTATCGGACTAGTCTTCGTGTTCTGTGGGCTGATCAATATGTATATCAATCATCCACTTGATACTCTTAGTAGCAGTACCTTGGGTCGTTTTGTGTGTGCGGTGCTCTGTGTGTGTGTGTGTGTGTGTGTGTGTGTGTGTGTGTGTGTGTGTGTGTGTGTGTGTGTGTGTGCTGACCTCTCATCAGGTCCTAATAGTATGACGCATAAACATGCACGTTGGACATAGAGGTATTGATTTAAAGGTGCGCGCTCATTTCTCTCTCTCTCTCTCCTCTCTCTCTCTTCTCTCTGTCCCTCTCTCTGTGTGTCCCGCTCTGGGTCTCTCTATGTCTTTGTCTCTGTTCTCTCCCTCTCTCTTCCTCTCTCACTCTCACTCTCTCTCTCTCTCCCTCTCTCTCTCACTCTCTCTCTCTCCCTCTCTCTCTCTCTCACTCTCACTCTCTCACTCTCTCTCTCTCACTCTCTCTCTCTCACTCACTCTCTCTCTCCTCACTCTCACTCTCTCACTCTCTCTTTCACTCTCTCTCTCACTCCTCTCTCTCACGCACTCTCTCCTCTCCTCTATCTCACTCTCTCCTCCCTCTCTCTCTCTCTCTCACCTCTCCCTCTCTCTCACTCTCTCCCTCCCTCCTCTCTCCCCCTCTCTCTCTCTCTCACTCTCTCCCTCCCACTCTCGCTCTCCCCCCCTCTCTCTCTCTCACTCTCTCCCTCGCTCTCTCTCTCTCTCACTCCCTCTCTCTCCCTCTCTCTCTCTCCACTCTCTCCTCCCTCTCTCTCACTCTCTCTTTCTCTCTCACTCTCTCTCATTCTCACTCTCTCACTCTCTCTCTCTCACTCTCTCTCTCACTCTCCCACTCCTCTCTCTCTCACTCTCTCTCTCACTCTCTCTTCTCACTCTCACTCTCTCACTCTCTCTCTCACTCTCTCTCTCACTCTCTCTCTCTCTCACTCTCTCCTCCCTCTCTCTCTCTCTCTCTCTCTCACTCTGTCTCTCACTCTCTCACTCTCTCTCTCTCTCACTCTCTCACTCACTCTCTTTCTCTCTCACTCTCACTCTCCACACTCACTCTCTCGTCACTCTCACTCTCACTCACTCACACTCTCACGCTCTCTCTCTCTCTCTCTCTCTCACACATAAGCCTCTTACCTCTCTTTCTCTCTCTTCGCTCACTCGCAACACTCTCTCTCACCTCCCACCATCTCTCTCGCTCCTCTGTCTCTATACACATACACACACACATACGCGCGCGGCGCAGCGCGCGCGCATGCAGGCAACGCACACCCTCCTCTTTCCCCACATAAAGCTCTCTCTCTCTCTCTCTCTCTCTCTGTCTCTCTCACACACCACTCCTTTTTTACACCATAAGCTCTCTCTCTCTCTCACACACACACAACACACACACACACACACACACCACACACCAACACACACACAACACTTCCTCCCTTTTGACCACATAAGCTTCTCTCTCTTCTCTCTCCCTCTCTCTCCTCTCTCTCTCTCACACCACACCTCACCACACCTCACCACACACACCACACACACACACACACACACACACACCTCACACCACTTCCCGTTTCCCCTCGTGACTCTCTCTCTCTCTCTCCTCTCTCTTTGGGCTCCCTACCTACCCCTCCCTCCCCATTTTCCCCCTCCCTTTCTGTCTATCTGTTTATCTATCTGTCTGTTTCTCTCTCTCTCTGTCTCTCTGTCTCCTCTCTGTCTCTCCCCTCCGTCTCTCTCTCTCTCTCTTCTCTCTCTCTCTCTCTCTCTCTCTCTCTCTCTCTCTCTCTCAAACCACTCCCAAGGTCGTAGAATGCACCAGCGTCCGCTAATCCTACTTACGGATTTTTTTTTTTACCCGCCAAACAGTATTGACTAGTTCTTTGTTAATCCCACAGAACTCCAAAATAAAAGGGTTTTGGAGCACTTTGGAACAGTAGCATTAAACAGGTGTCGTAAGTGCCTTTCACTCAACTATGGCTCGGGCCTGGGTTGGATCCGTTCTTTGTGGGTTCGGCTGAAGGTCGGAGCAATTTACTTCAGTCCCTTGACAAAACCTCGTCATTATACATTGATTGATAGATGCCTATAATGAAGCTCAAGCAATGACATTATTCTGCAGGAAGAAGTTGTGTCACTTATTCCATGCCACCTTGGGAAATGACCCACAATCAATTTTTACTATAAAGCTTTGATTTTACAAATAACCTATCATAAGCTGTAGTTTTTTTTTTTGTTTGTTTTACCTTAATTGAATTTTATGTAATTTTATTTATTTATTCATTTACTATTTTTTTTATTACTATCATTGTTCTATTTAGGTTTTTTTTTTTTTGCTGTCCCATCTTGTGTGCCACGTCAGTCGCATTGCATCCACGCCGTCCACTTCGACACCCTGCCCAGCCGCAGCTGCCCGGCACCGACAATCCCGGCAGGGAATCCACAAGGTCAAGTCAAGGTCAAGTCAAGTCACAAGTTCTAGTTGCATCATAGCTGTTACAGACTTCTTTGAATGAACATGACAGTTTATGGACGGACCAAATTGCAAAATTTGTCTGAACACGTGCTATTCCTCATAATGCTTAGAAGTTCGAGTTCTGAACATACATTTGGTGAACGGCTGTTGACAGTTTTATCCTTGAGTGTTTTTACCAAGTGCTACATTAATTTTCAGTGGACTGTTTGAACCAAA
The DNA here is from genome assembly GCA_016801955.1 of Conus betulinus. Lineage (NCBI taxonomy): Eukaryota > Metazoa > Mollusca > Gastropoda > Neogastropoda > Conidae > Conus > Conus betulinus. The sequence continues at coordinate 971,455 of JADBJO010000091.1, read as the reverse complement.
TGTGGGGCTACGTCGGGTAGAGAAAGAATACAATAAAGAACCGACAGTATCGTATGTCATGTCCAATTTCCTTATTTTGTACAGACACGCCTGCGCGTATTATGACTGAATGATCACCGTGACAAAGTTGAAAACGGCTCTGCAGCACATCAGACAACGAGCCACATAAAGGTCATCCAAGATGTGCGCTCGCCAAATACAACACTAAGAACTTTACACCCTCCCTATTGCCGTAAGTAAAGTGTTGTTGTAAAAACACGAAGACACAGAACATTCCTCACTACTGACTCTCCACGTTAGACAATCTAGGCTTACATATATTTTTTTGATTCCGCCAATGACAGGCAAAATTTTGAAATAGATAGGAGATCATAAAAGCTGAATCATTACTAGTCTTGCTAGTTAGAAACACAGAAGCTGTCTCAGACAACAGTTCATTGGTTATTGTAATTAGTAATGCGAATACGAGAGAGAGAGAGAGAGAGAGAGAGAGAGAGAGAGAGAGAGAGAGAGAGAGAGAGAGGAGTTCTTAGATTTTCGTTGTTGTTGTCTTTGCTTTGATGTGTTCCAAAAAGAAACACTTTAAATGAGGAAATCAAGGAATTAAGCAAACGAACAGCAGTTTCTTTTTAACTCGGAACTAATCATGGCAGATTTAGAGTTTTAGGCTCTGGATCCAAAAAGTTAGCATTTGCTAGAGATTTTTTTTCAGCCATCTTTAATGGCCTTCATCAATCTAGCTATGAGAAGTGAGCAGACACGCGGGAGTTTGTTATCAGTCAAAGTGCAAGTGACAAAAAACAAAAAAATCCTGACCTAAACCTGTCATCATTATGAACAGGAAAGTTACAGAAACCACAGCAATGAAGAGAAAAGCAAGCGAGTCTGAAACAGCTGGGACCAAGCCTGAATAGAGACCAAGGTTTATGACCATTCCTCTACCTGCAAACCACCACACTCATCCACACTGCCAACGTCACTGCCACGTCGACCCACTTCTCTTCACCAGATGAATGATGGCCATAGGAAATGGCTGAACCTTCCCAATGCATCCCAGCCTTTTGAACCCCGAGTCGATCATTCTAATAGCCCAAAATACAAACAGCCATAAGTCTGAATCTATCGGAGGATTTACTCATGTACCCTCCAACTCCCTGGAAGAGAGAGGAGTCTTTACGAACGGAATAAAAGGAAAGTCATCACAGAATTTACTGGATGCGTGATTCGCTTCAAATGCCTCTCATTTTTTTTCCTCTTTTTTTTTTTGCGCAAAAGGATCGTTTTAAATTAAATGTTTTCCATAGTAGATCGGCAAACCTGGTAGTGGTGTGAAGGAGGACACCCCCGGGCGGGAGAGAGAGAGAGAGAGAGAGAGAGAGAGAGAGAGAGAGAGAAGAGAGAGAGAGAGAGAGAGGAGAAGAGAGAGAGAGAGAGAAGAGAGAGAGAGAGAGAGAGAGAGAGAGAGAGAGAGAGAGAGACAGAGAGAGAGACAGACAGACAGAAGCAGGACAGACAGGCAGGCAGGCAGACAGACAGACAGGCAGGCAGGCAGACAGACAGACAGAGACAGGCACATAAACAGAGACAGAGACATACTGACAGACAGACGGGGACGGACAGAGAGAGAGAGATAGAGAGAGAGAGAGAGAGAGAGAGAGACAGACAGACAGACAGACAGGCAGGCTGGCAGGCAGAGAGACAGGCAGGCAGACAGACAGACAGACAGACACAGACAGAGACAGGCACATAAACAGAGACACAGAGACATACTGACAGACAGACGGACGGACGTGAAAACAGAGAGAGAGAGAGACAGAGAGAGAGAGAGAGAAGAGAGAGAGAGAGAGAGAGAGAGAGAGAGAGAGAGAGGGGGCTGAAATGGGGCAACGATGGAATGTAGGGATAAGAGCGTCGCCCATAGTTACCCTCACCAAACTACGTTATGTTTTCATCAGCCTTTGTTTTGTTTGTATGTCTATCTGTCAACATGAAGTTGTTCAAAATGATTTAATCGATCCCAAAGAGACTTGATGGGAAGATGTCTATCTGTCAACATGATGTAGTGCAAAATAATTCAACCGATCCCAAAGAGACTTGGTGGGAAGATGAAATCTAGCCCAGTGACTAAACAAACATTTTGGTGTACAGATCCGAGGAGTAAATCCGGATCAAGGAGTCGATCCAGGATCGGTCTGGTCATAGGGGAGATCCCACGCGCTCCCAAATGTACCTTCTCTTCTTCTTCTTCATCCTCATCTTCTTCTCTTCTTCTCCTCCTCCTCCTCCTTCTCTTCTTCTTCTTCTTCGTCTCATTTCGTGTGCCATTCCAGTAGCATCAACCCCCTCCCCCCCCCCCCCCCCCCCCCTCCACACTGCCCATTCCGGCTTTCTGTCCACAGTCTGGTTTGTGCCGTCGCAGCCCTGGCACTGGCATTCCGTCAATGTCAAGTCTTCATGCGGCAACCCACCAAAAGAGACATTTTTCTGCTGCCAAGTCACTTCGGCGGTGTTCAGTGGTGCCTGTTCTGATCTAACAAACACATTTTTAAAATCTTATTTTAACATTATCATTTTCAATTTATTGGGTTTTTTTTTTTAACTTAGTTTCTTTTTTGATTATTTATTTATTCCCCTACATCTGATTTTATTAGCATTACCCACACTCCCAAATACAACTACTCACACATAACTACTATCATCCCCATCACCATCTATTAAAGTTTTTTTTTTTTTTTTTTTTTAGTTTATTTTCTCCCCTTTTTCTTTCTTTTTTTTTTCTTTCCTTTTTTTCTTTCTTTTCTTTTTTTTTTTTTTTTTGCCTCACTAAGCGGTATTATCAATCCACCATAATCACTACCGTCACTAACATGTACTATTCTACAAAAGAAGCTACAAATCCATTATTTTCACACTCCCTCCCTCCCCCCCCCCCTCCCTCCCCCACCTCACTATTTCCTCTCCCCCATGATCCCCTCCTGGGTGGTCTCGTTTCCGTCCGGCGGCCATTCTGGTCGGGCAGCGAATATGAGAAGATAAGTGGTTTCTCGGTCTTCGTTTTCACCGTCCTATACGTCATTTGTTTTTAACCTGAAGGAGACCCATGGGATCGAAATGCGTTGTGTCTTGTCCTGTACTTTGTTTATGTTGTTGGCGGTAACCAACCCCCTCGCTTTATAAATTTTGCTTCATTTTCCGCCCTCAGTCACTTCGTTTTGAAACTATATGTCGCAAGTTTAATTGTATATAGAGTTGTTATTGTTTGCAGGAGGAAGTGAAAGTTTAAAGCTCGAAGGGTTATTAAAATACTTTTTTTGCGATGCATAATTCTCTAATTTCCTGATATCTTGGACAAGAGAGGACGAAGTGTACCTCTGTTACTGCGTGGAATCGACAAAATGGACAGTCATATCTTCTTTCACAAGTATTTTCTCCAAAACGTAATATGTGAATCTTCAAAGGCGAAACTTCTGACCTGAAGCGAATGAAAAGTGTTCTAACCCTGAGATGTTTCAACTGGTTCAGACATGGCGCTAGAGATAGGAAGGATTTGAATGCGCTGTAGAAAGGACATCGTTCACTTGAATTAATGCAGAGACGTAGAATTAAGGGCAGAGACGTAGAGAGGATATCGAAACTGAGGTCACCATGGGAATCCATTCTGGTTTGAGATGACATGACGGGGCTGTATTCTACGTTTACGTTCCACGTTATCGCAAGTTTATTTGTATAGAGTTGTTATTGTTTGCAAGAGGAAGTGAAAGTTTAAAGCTTGAAGGGAGCCGGAATAGCTCAGTTGGTAGAGCGCCTTACTCGCAATCTTGGTGATCCTGGGGTTGCGGGTTCGAACCTCCGCCGGGGCGTTTCGGTACAGGGGATTTTCCCTCGGAGTTAACATTGGTTCTGACTCCATTTCCCATACAGTCCTTCGAGAGGTTCCGTGTTTGAACGCACGCATAACATAACATCTTGCACACACGTAAAAAAATCCCATCACCAACATTCGGAAGAGTACGCCAGTTTGGCCGTTGGTATGGATGACACGTTACACATAACACGCACCCTGAGCGAGAAATGGAAAGAATGAAGGAAGTAAGGAAAATGAGGTGATCGATATTGAACGATACTGGCTGGGTGACACGGGAAACGACTGAATGAAGCGCCAGCTGGCAGCTCTTCAGTCGGCACTACCCAGGTAGGCAGCCCGTTGTGTAAACGAGTGTTCCATGTTATAGTTGATTATTGTAAAAGCGCTGTGAGCTCTAGTGAGAATGGGCGCGCTCTATAATGTACGTTATTATTATTATTATCATTATTATTATTATTATTATTATTATCGTCATGCAGGAACCGAGAGATACAGACACCCGCAGTGTAGGTCACGAAACTGGGAGCAACACTTTCAGAGACGCATCCATTCAGTGGATGAAAACTCGACTGTGTTGTTCTAGGCTTCCCAACGGAGCCCACAGATGTTGTTCTATTTGCGCATTTGCAGCCTGCTGCGGTTTTTTTTTTTTAAATTCTGTTTCTTTATGTTCATTATTACTATTATTTTTTGTTGTTGGTTAGTTTGTTTCTTTTGTTTCGTGCCTTGACTGTTTTTCGTTTCTTTTTCCCGTCATTTTTCGTCGCTTTTGTCCTCTTTTCTTTTTGCTTTTTCTCTTCTTTCTTCTTATTTATTTGGTCTTCGTTTGTTCGTTGCTTTTCTCTTTTTCCCTTTTGTCTTTTCTCCTTTACTTCCATTTAATATTTTGATGCTTTCTTTCGTTACTTTTTCTTTCTTTCCTTCTGTTCTTGAATTGTTTTCCTCTCTCTCCCGCTCTCCCTTTTTTTTCCTTCCTGCATTGTCTTTACTTTCCTCCTACCTTCTTTTATCACGTTTCTTGTGTGTGGGGTGTGTGTGTGTGTGTGTGTGTGTGTGTGTGTGTGTGCGTGCCGGTGTGTGTGTGTGTGTGTGTGTGTGTGTGTGTGTGTGTGTGTGGTGTGTGTGTGTGTGTGTGTGTGTGTGTGAGTGTGTGTGTGTGTGTGTGTGTGTGTGTGTGTGTGAGTGTGTGTGTGTGTGTGTGGTGTGTGGGTGTGTGTGTGTGTGTGTGTGTGTATGAGTGATGTGTGTGTGTGGTGTGTGTGTGTGTGTGTGTGGGTGTGGTGCGCGTGCGCGCGCGCGCGCGCGCGCGCGCGCGAGCGTGCTGTTCTTCGTGTTGTTCATGTCCTTTCTTTTTCTTTTCTTTTCTTTTTCTTTTTTTTTCTGTATTTGTTTATATCTTTTCTGTCTTAATTTGTCTTTCTTGATGTTTCTCTTTTACTTGATTGATATCCTGCCCTTTTCGTTGAGATGTCTTTTTTTTTTGCCGCTCCCCCCTCCACCCTCTCTCTCTCTCTCTCTCTCTCTTCTCCTCTCTCTCCTCTCTCCCTCTCTCTCTTCTCTCTCTCTCTCTCTCTCTCTCTATCTCTCTCTCTCTCTCTCTCTCTCTCTCTCTCGCGTTATTTTATATTGTGTCGTTTTTTTTTTTTCTCTCTGCGTATCTATCTTCTCTCTGTTTCTTTTTTTTTCTGTTAACCTTTCTTCAAACTTCTCTATTGGTCTCTTCTTTTCTTTCGTGTGTGTGTGTGTGTGTTTTTCTCTCCGTTTTGCTTTCCCTTGTTTCGTTTTTAATTTTCTTACTTATTTCATCCCGCCCTCTTCATTTTGGGGGGGGGGGGGGGGGGGGGGTCTTTATTTGCAGCCTTGTTCCTTTCCTTTTTTTTCATGCAGTTTTCTCTTTACTTTTCTCACCTCATTTGTCTTGTTCTGCTTTCTAATTCCCATCATCTTCCTTTGAGGCTTCGAGGGGTGGGATGGGGGGTGGGGGTGGGGGTCTTTCAGTAGAAAGTGTAAACCGCTTTCTGGAAAGTCTGCGCCCGCAGATTTCCTCTTCTCTCTCACTCTCTTTGATTATCTCTCCCCCCCCCCCCCCCCCCACCCCCCCCCCCCCCCCCTCCCCCCAAATCCAGTTCATTCATCAAATAGATTCAGAGTTCACAGATGCGCCAAAAAGAGGACAGTGCGCGGTTTGTCAATATATGAATGGCGAATCTGTAAGACGTACACACACGCTATTCCTTTTTACTGCATAAGAACAAAAAAGCGTTTTTTTTTTTTCCGCCACCGCCTTGCAGTGAAGAATCTTTTCTTTTAACAAAAAGAGTTAGAACTCATAATCACCACTGAAGATCAAACACAAGGCGAACACCTGCTCCAAACACACAATGTAACCGTTTTAACCAACATACGCAAATCCATATAGTAATTTACGTCAATGCATATACTAAGCAGACAGATGTACATGCTTAGATAATTATACACAACATACACGCATACATAACCCCTCCCCCATCCAAACATACCTACATGAATACACACATGCATACAGAAATGCGTACATGCATAAATACATGTGCTGTTATGTGTGTGCGTCTCTTTTTTTTTTTCTATTCAGTTGTTGTCGTCCACTGTTCTGCCCATCCACCTCACTTTACAATTTCCTAATCTCTGGTTACAGGTTAGGACATTCCAGTTCTTACGGTGCAGTCTGGAAGCAAGATACGAGAATAAAGCCTCTGGAATGAGCTTTAGCTTTCCATTAAGCAGCCATACCGACTTGCCTTAGTGCTCTTTTGAGGTATTGTTGTGCCTCGCCAGCATGTTTTCCAATGATATTTTCAACATTTTCTGCCAGAAATAAAGACGGAGGGCGGCCTACCTAGCAAGCCGTAGATCTATCCTCTTAAGATGTAAAATTGGGGAAAACAATCAAAGACACACACGGGCGCAGGTGCACGCGCGCAGACGCACACATACGCACACGCACACGCAGGGACACACAGGGAAACACACACACACACGCGCGCGCGCGCACACACACGCACGCACGCACGCACGCATGTACGCATGTACGCGCGCGCGCGCGCGCGCACACACACACACACACACACACACACACACACACACACACACACACACATACACATGCTCGCATACGCACACACACACACACACACACACACACACACACACACACACACACACACACACACACACACACATACCATGCACAAGAGTTGCTCTCTCTCTCTGTGTCTTTGTCCTTGTCTCTATCTGTCTGAGTGTCTGTCTGTCTGGCTGGCTGGCTGGCTGGCTGGCTCTTTCTAAATCTCTCTTTCCGACAGCTCTCAGACTCAGACATCTGTCAGAAGGAGACTTTGCTTTCAGGCACCAATAATTCTGGTGGTTGGGCTTTGAACTCAAAGACAGAAGAAAGAAAGAAAAGAAAGAAAGAAAGAATGAAAAAGCGGCAGAAGATGGGCGTCGAGGAATCATGCTTAGACATCACTCAGTTCAAGGCAGACACATTGGCATGAAGGGGCCTGTGTCTCAGAAGGCTTGCTAGTAGTCCTAGTCTTCCCTGCACTTGTCTGTCCTCCTACTGACAGCAAGCAAGAAAAGAGAAATAGCAATGTCCTGAACTGCCAAGTGTACTGGTCAATTAGCGTCAATTTAGTGTAAGATACCATGTACGAAGTGGTGTACTATTGTTTTCATTTTTCTCTTTGTTTCCTTGAATTAGCTTCCAAGCAGATGATGGACTGATAGCATCATTCGAATTTGTCTTATTATGTCCGCTATCAATGTTCACACCCCTTTAAAAAGGGCCTTTGGCCTTAACTGAATAGCATTCTGTTCTGGTTTGTTCCTACTGTTGGTCTTTTGATTTCATTCCAAAACGAGGTGATTGAGGGCGGAAAATGAAACAAGTTTTTAAATTAAACGGTACTAGTTCCGCCAGACGAATGGTAATCTTCCAACACCAATTTTGCGTCGGGTATGAGAAGATAAGTGGTTGCACGTTCTACCTTTTCATTTCCTAAATGTAGCTTGTTTATTGCCTGAAGAAGATCCAAGAGGTCGAAACGCATCGTGTTTTGTCCTGTGATCTGTTTGTATTGTCTAGCGGGACTAAAATACCGTGGTTTTGTGTGTGTGTGTGTGTGTGTGTGTGTGTGTGTGTCTAGCGGGACTAAAATACCGTGGGTTTGCGCGCGCGCGCGCGCGCGCGCGCGCGCGTGTGTGTAAACTTTTAAGTTAAGCCATGGATCAGTTCTATCTTTTCCTATTTTCTCCATCTTCTCAAAAGAGCTCTGCGCGGTCGACTTGGCGCCGATGGACTTTGCATGGAAATGCTGTCTTTTCCTGTCACTTTTCAGGAGGAAGACGCTCCCAGTCAGGTAATGAGACACCATTCGTGCCAAAGGCGAAAGGGATACGCGATAAAAAGGTCACGACAGCGAACCATCTCTGTATGACAGACAACACAGCAGTGCGCGCCACGCACACTCGTAAGTGCTCGGGCCGAAATCGTGCCGAAAGAGAAGCTGATTAGAGAACCACTTAAGATGGTAAACGTGAGGGCAATGCGCCCAGGCGTACACTACAATCTCTTGCCGGATCGGATAACAGAACTCGAGTAGGAAATAACAAAAAAAAACAAAAAAAAAAAAACACTCACACCCAGAAGGGAAGATCTGTTAATTATCAACGCACGATCTGGAACAAAGTCAGTCTGACTGCAGTGTGCCAGCGACTGCCTGAAAACAAGGGCACAAGGAAAACTCATCCTTGACGAGTGTTTTAAGCAAAACCTGTGTGGGAGTTTCACCTACATGCTGCCCTGGCCTACGAAGGTGGCAGGCAAATCGAGACGAAAGGTAATTACGACAGAAAGAAGGAACACGTGTTTAAAATAAGTCGTAGATTCTGTACTAACGTTAAGTAATTGAAAGACCTTCGCAAAAAAAAAAAAAAAAAAAAAAAAAAAAATGATACTGGAAAAAAAGTTATAATAATCATTCATTAATTCATGTATTATCCACGTGTCATTCATTCATTCATTCATTCATTCATTCATTCATTCATTCATTCATTCATTCTATCCTTCATTCATTCATTCTTCATTTGTTTATTTTCATTTATCTATCTATCTATCTATCTATCTATCTATCTATCTATCTATCTATCTATCTATCTATCTATCCACTTATATGTGTATTCATACATTGATTGATTGATTCATTCATTCATTTTCTTTATTGACTTATTCATTTACTTATTATTTATTGTCATCAATCTGCACAGCGTTGCAGTCCTTCAGTGTTTGAAAATATACAATGATTTATGAGCATAATCCATGTACAGTACGAGTTTGTATTTTCAGAGTCGAGAGAGAGAGAACAGTTTTAAAATTTTAAAGCATCAGAGTCGAGGAGAGAGAGAGTACAGTAAACATGTTTAAAATTTACAAAGCATGCACACACACACACACACATGCACACACACACACACACACACACACACACACACACCCCTCCTCCCCCCCACCCCCATCCCCCTACACAGAGCTGTGCCTCTCTGTCTCTCTGTCTCTGTCTCTGTCTGTCTGTCTGTCTCTTCCTCCCTTTCCCCGTCCCTTCCCCCGTTTCCCCCTCCATCTCCTTTCTCGCCCCTCCTCCTTCCCCCCCCAACCCCCCCCCCCCCCCCCCCCCCCCGTTATCCGTCTGTCCCTCCATTAACCCCTCCCCCCCCCCCCCGCCGTCCACCACATATTCTCCCTCTCCCGCGCCCGCCCTCCTCCTACCCCCCACCGTCCTCCTTTTTTTTTTTTAATCCCCCTGCCATACCATACTTCCACTCCCCACCCTTGACATGCCCAGTGTGCCCATGCGTCAACATGCCCAGTCAAATCAGACGAAAGCTGGGGATTTGTAAGTCCCCCTTCCTCCGTCGCGTCCCTCCCCCACCTTCCATGCAGTTGCACGCACCCCCTCCATCCGCTTCCAATCCTTCCACCCCGCGACTACAGCGACTTTCTAGCAGCAGATCATTCCTGGACCAAAAAAAAAAAAAAAAAAAAAATTTAAAAATTTTAAAAAAAAAAAAAAAAAAAAGAGGGGAAAAAATCAGGGGAAGATAACGCCTGTTTTGCCATTGCAAATAGAGTTACCTTTTCTCGCTTTATGGGGTACATGGCAAACAGATCCGGAGAGTCTGTTTAGATTTGATTCGAAGCTGCATGCCAGAATAACGATCAGGATATTGACTGTCTACATGGCATGTGTGGCGTGTGCTCTCTGTGATTGAACTCTTGAGCTAACCAATCGAGC
>JADBJO010000091.1:936261-938761 GCA_016801955.1 Conus betulinus | reverse complement strand
AGAAAGTCGGCTAACTGATCCAGTTAGCCAAAGAACTGATTTTGTAGTAAGTCAATAGCAAAATCACAAAAAAAAAGTGTTCTGTAGCAGGATTTGACAGTGAAAAAACAACAGAGTTTGATGTTGTCCCAGCCTGTTGGCCATAGAGTGCAGTGAACTGTCAGAGTTTCAATGTGTCTAGGTTACGGCTTGATGGAAGGCGGAGCCCCGTCCGTCTACTTCCACCGCCTTCAGCCTTCCCTGACCTGAGTCAGGTACCCATTCACTGCTGGGTGGACAGAGAGGGTCTTCAAGGCGAAAAACGTCCGACACCATAGGTGAATCGAACTCACGACCCAAAGCTCCGCAGGCACAAGGCTGTAACCACTTGTTAATAGGCCCCTTTAGCTTTCTGTTGGCGTGTTTGTCTGTTCGTTTGTTTTACGGCTCTTTTAAACTAATCTACGTATGTGGTTGCACGCGTGTGAGCGTTAGTAGTCTAATAGTCGTGTTGTGGAAAACTTTTGGGCAGGCGACTACCCGTTTCTGATCTTTAATGCATGAAAATGACGCTGACGCACATGTATGCCTCCCTCTCCCCTCCCTCTCCCCTTTCCTGTCCTCTGTTTGTGTCTGTCTGTGTCTGTCTGATGCTGATGCTTCCGTTACAGCAATTCCAGTCACCATGATGACAATAATTATCTTGGTCATCATTGTCGTCGGAGTCGTAGTCGTCACGATCATCATAAGATCATCACTGTCGGCTTTTTCGTCGTCGTCGTCGTCGTCGTCGTCGTCGTCGTCGTCGTGTCGTGTTGTTGTTGTTGTTGTTGTTGTTGTTGTTTTAAGTTTCATCTTCCGTGGTATTTTATAGGCATTACTCCTTCGCCGATCCTTTGGCTTCCCTCTCAGCCACATCCTTATTTGTCTCTTTGCATTCCGGCTCAAGAAATGCTGACAGGAAACAATTACAGGGATACCCCGATCGTCATAGGAAATCGTCCCCGTCTGGAGGCATCCCACCAGAGGATCAGAGGACACTGCGCTGTTGCAGAATCATCCGGTGGTGTTCAGTGGTGCCGGTTTTGTTTTTAACATACGCAAGACACCACCTACGAAACCCAAACTGACGACAATAATTGACTGATCGTGGACCATCGTGAGAAAGTGTTCCCCTCGGAAGGACGCCACAACGTCCGTCCAACGACAGTCCCCAAGAACATGGCGATGATGGTGAACCTGACATGAACTCATTCAGGACATTGACGTGGAGAGCAAGTCGAAACAGAGGCCACCATAACAGCATATCATGAAGGGTTACAAAATTTCGAGACTGCTTTTCTATGCTGATTAATGAGATGAGCTTGATATTGATAACAGGGCAGCGCTTCACGTACGCTTCCTTTTATAGTATATCCCGGCATTAAGCAGGACTGAGAGATACAGACACCTGCAGTGTTGGTCAGGAAATTTGAACAGAATAATCACAGACTTATCCATCCACTGAGTGGATAAAACTCGATTGTGTGGTTCCGGTCTTCCAACTCAAACCTACAGCAAAATCAGCTCTAGATAGGATAGGAGTCGGTCTGAGCCAAAGTATTCCACAAATGAATGGATGTGATGGGAATCGAACCCAAGGTCCTCCCAGCCCCTAAACCTGCGACGCTAACCACCGCGCTACTACGGCTGGTCTATCGGCGTTATCCTCTTTTCAATACTGTTTCTTTCATTACTACCGCTACTGCGACTGCTGCTGCTGCTGCTTTGTTTTTCTGCCGCTTCTGCCACTGCTGCTACTACTGCTATTACTACTGCTACTGCTACACAGCACGAGTTTGCAGCGTCTAGGGGAGCTAAAATGAGCAGCGTGGGAGAAACATCACGGAAGGGCACGGAAAGTGTGACAGCAGAAAAAGGGGAGATAAAAAACTAGTCACGTGTGTGGACATAAAGCTGGAACACTGGTGACAAGTGATGACGACAGATCAGACAATAGTCATGACCACAACCTGATGCCAGGGACAAGGGGAAATAATTTGTTCTCATCTGATTTAAACCCCGCCCTAAAATGCAAAGTGATGATGTTGTATTTGTTTTTCTCTCGGTATGACAAGGAAATCAGTGTTGTTGCGTTTTTGCTTCAGATGGCTTTTTATCTTATTTTTCTTTCTATCTATCTATCTATCTATCTATCTATCTATCTATCTATCTATCTATCTATCTTTCTTTTCTTTTGTTAGCCCCCCACCCCACCCCCTCACCCCCGCCTCCACTTATTTTCTCGTTTTCTGTTTTCTTCTTTTTCCTTTCTTTTTTTTTTTCCCCTTGCAGCAAAGGTTCGATGTCAGTTTCAGACATAATCATCAACATCACATTATATTCAAAAGATCTGAAACAGAAAACGAGTGTGGATGACAAAAAAGCTAAAAATAGCAAAACACCAATGGAAGAATCACTTAGAGCAGTTCCTTCTCTTTTTCATTTGAAATCAAAAAAAAAAAAAAAAAAAAAAAACCGT
>JADBJO010000091.1:926261-928761 GCA_016801955.1 Conus betulinus | reverse complement strand
ATTTTTGGGACATAGTAATATTAGTTTTTTCTCCTAAAACTTCTGATGGACAAAGTTTTTTTTTTTTTTTTTTTTCCCCGGTGGGGGGTTGTCAGGAAGAGCGCTCGCATCTCTCTGGAGATGTTTAAAGAAATTATCCGGGAAACTTATTCATGGGACAGAAAATTCACCCTTACACTGTGGTGTGGTCAGAGGCAATCGCTCTGAGAGTGAGTGCTGGTCAGCAAGCACGCAATTTTGTGACTGTCTTTTTTTTCTTGTCAGACTGCAAGAAGACGGCCAAGGGAGACTTCCAAACGTACCTCCTGTGACTGCAGGAAGGTGGTGTGATGTGAACTGTTGCAATGGTGAAGTGCTGCAATGTGCCAGTTGAGTGCGACACGTCGCTGGATAACAAGTATAGTTTATAGTTTATATGGTGAAAGATTTTAGAGTAAATGTGGAAGTGTTTGTGTAGTTTTGTTTGGTTTGATTTTGCATGGGCGAGGAGAGAGAGAGAGAGAGAGGAGAGAGGAGAAGAAGAGATAGAGAGAGAGAGAGAGTAATTAATTCATGATGGCATTGATTTTTGCCAGTACTAGTTTCAATCGACGTCCGACCCTTGTGCAATTCGTGAACACAGGAAAAATACAAGAAACCCAAAACCCGCACAAAAAAACAAAACAACCTTTGATCAGAAAAAAAAGGAAAGAAAAAAAAAATAAAAACCTCTCTCACTCTCTCTCATAACCAAGACAGATATTCTAGGAGACAAAACGAAAAACTATAGTTACCACAATCCAACACACACACACACACACACACACACACACACACCGCACAGCACACACAATACGCACCGCGCACACGCGACAAAACGCGCGCGTGCGCCGCGCGCAGCCCACGCACCCCACACCGCACCACGATGCACCAGCAGCCACACACAACTCATACACGCACGCACACAATTCAACTACGCACCCGGACGCAACAGGGCACGCACACATACCTATCAAATATGCCTTAATAACTCAACGCCCCACCGGGCACGCACGCAAACCAACACGCTCTCATCCACACCACACACACACACACACACACCACAACACACCCGCACACAGGCACACACAAGACACACAGACACAACACACACGCACCTCATCATACACATCAAAACTCGCTCCAGACGCGCAAAAATGCCCACGTTTGCAAAACCACGTGGCTTCACACAACCTCAAACCACACAAATCAACACGCACACACACATTCTCCCTCACGCGCGCGCCGAGCGCTGCGCGCCGCGCCTCACCACCACAGCACACACACAAAACAACACACGACACACACAGCAAAGAAACACACACACACTCCTCTCCTCTCTCCCCCTCTCTCTCTCATCCCTCTCTCTCCTCCTCCCCCCCTCCCCCCCTCCCTCCTTCCCCCTCCCGCCATCTCTCTCCTTCCTTGTTACCCCATCTCCATTTCCTCCTTCCTCTCCCCGCCAGTCGTCTTCTTCCCTTTCCTCTCCCTCCTCCAACTCCATCGGCTTCCCCTCCCACCTCCCTCTCTCATCTTCGTTCTCCCTCTTCTCTCTCTCTCCCTCTCTGTGGCGGGGCGCGTCCTCGTTCTTTTAAAGAAAACTGGTCTTATAAAGTAAGAAAGCTTTCAGAACAGGGTTTTGAATACGTGTGGTTTACCCAGGAAGTAGGAAATAGAGCAACAGTTCCTGTGCTGCATTTAAAGAGACAGGCTTATTTGTTCTTTTAAAAAAAAAAACAAAGAATTTTTATGGTGACAGCCTCAGATATGGAAACACCTCAGTAAAGAGTAAAAAAGAAAAATACGCTGCGTTTTTCTCATTTAAGAATGTGTTCCCTCCTGAAAAGTTTCTTCAGTGTCATAACAGATACGATGGGCACAGAATAAATTACGCAAAGCAGATTTAGGTTGAGAACTTTAGGTTTTTTAATATGCGACAAAAGATGGTTTGATCGTTTCTGAGAGTGTTGCTTCAATATTTCCTGACGGGTGCCTGACCAACGCTGCAGGTGTCTGTATCTCTCGGTGCCTGGGTTTGACCGCCGGGATATATTTAAATAAAGGGAAGCTTAGAGTACAGCCTGTCATTTAGTCCTCAGACCCCGAAATGGAAATCCCGTAGCAATCATCATAATCATCCTCCATTCTCATCAATCTTATAGAAAAAAATTACATCATAAAAAAAAAGTCTCAAATTCTGTGGCCCTTCATGCCCCTGCTCTCATGGTGACCTCAATTTTCGATGTCCTCCCACGTCCTGTCTGTGGTTTGGTTGGTTTGGTTCCGTCCCCTGGTCACCGTACGGCGAGTCCCATGGGGGGCTGTTGTTTTTGGACGGACCAGACGTGTCGGGTGTGGCTCCCCCACATCGCGAGGGCGAGTTGGCGCCCCTTCCTCACTCAATCAACTTCACTGGGCCGCGAAGCCCTCCTCCGGCGACCAACAAGCAATATTGTCGTCCAGTAGGGGGCCTTAGTAGAGG
>JADBJO010000091.1:906261-911261 GCA_016801955.1 Conus betulinus | reverse complement strand
TGCAGGTCAGCCACCCACAAGACGAGAAGTGTCTACTGAGTACGACCAAACATAAATGAATAAATAAAAGATGAAATAAAAATGAAAAAGTACATGCTTTTGTCTTAAATCCGAAGACCAAAAGCAATGTACAACTCCTCATATACTGAACCATAAGGATGACGTTACATTGACCTTCCACGTCCACACTCACCGATGGTAAGTCTGGCAGACAGGGAGAAGAATCTGTTGAAGGTGGGGGGGGGGGGGGGGGGGGGGGGGACCAGTCTAACACTTCACCGACACCACAGGTACGGCGACGCTTTAAAAGAGGTAGGGCCAACAAAGGCATCTGTAAGGCAGGTGCCAGCGTGATTCCAAATCACAACGTTTGACTGTGAGGCCACGGGTACATGAAAAACGTGAGTTTCTCATCTTGTGCCTGCTTCATGCACAAGAAGACGGTTCGACCACCAGCAAGTCTGGACAGATGCTGAACTGTTAGATCAGAATAAAAGCCACCAGCCACCAGTAAGTCTGGACAGGTGCTGAACTGGGGAGATCAGAATAAAAGCCACCAGTAAGTCTGGACAGGTGCTGAACTGGGAGATCAGAATAAAAGCCACCAGTAAGTCTGGACAGGTGCTGAACTGTTAGATCAGAATAAAAGCCACCAGTAAGTCTGGACAGATGCTGAACTGTTAGATCAGAATCAGAAAAAAGCCACCAGTAAGTCTGGACAGATGCTGAACTGTTAGATCAGAATAAAAGCCACCAGTAAGCCTGGACAGATGCTGAACTGTTAGATCAGAATAAAAGCCACCAGTAAGTCTGGACAGGTGCTGAACAGTTAGATCAGAATAAAAGCCACCAGTAAGTCTGGACAGGTGCTGAACTGTTAGATCAGAATAAAAAGCCACCAGTAAGTCTGAACTGGACAGGTGCTGAACTGTGTTAGATCAGAATAAAAGCCACCAGTAAGCCTGGACAGATGCTGAACTGGGAGATCAGAATAAACCCCGCTCAACATTCAAGATTCAGTTTCCTGACACTCATATTCTGGCATGAAGGATGTCAGGTAACAGCATACTGAACAGCACAGCGAGATTTAACTTAGGCCTACTGTTTGCATCAATAAAAGAAAACAAAATATCAACATTTATTTGTGAGCTTGAAACTGTGTCATGAAAAGTTCCATGCATTTGTCAAGTTAGTTCGTTTTGATTTGGATCGCTTCATCTGCAGGAAATTATGTTCAAAGTGAGAATACAAACTTCGGACATATTGCATGAACATGAGTGAAATAGACTTCATAATGAAATGAAACTCATTACAATACAATTCATGTCACACTTGTACAAAGGTGATCTGCTCTCTCTCTCTCTCTCTCTCTCTCTCTCTCTCTCTCTCTCTCTCTCTCTCTCTCTCTCTCTCTCTCTCTCTCTCTCTCTCTCTCATACACACACACGCACGCGCGTGCGCACGCACGCACGCATGCATGCACGCACACACACACACGCAAGTACGCGCGCACGCACGCATGCGCGCGCGCGCGCACACACACACACACACACACACACACACACACACACACACACACTCATACACACTATTCTCTATTGTCAAAGAACGATCATCGCATTCAAATTTGAATATGGAAGCTGTGGGCCTATGGTGCACAAGATATTTTTCAATCCATTTTGCAGACCTTGTAAAACATACATTTGACTTGTTGTAATGCTGCTATCCGCTTTTTCTATCCGCTTTTTCCCTACCATGCCCCGCTGGTGTAACACGCTAAAATCATAAGCAAGGGAAGCTATCTCCATGCCCAACTGGTGTAACACGCTAAAATCATAACCAAGGGAAGCTATCTCCATGCCCTGCTGGTGCAACACGCTAAAATCATAACTAAAGGAAGCTATCTCCATGCCCTGCTGGTGCAACACGCTAAACATCATAACCAAGGGAAGCTATCTCCATGCCCTGCTGGTGCAACACGCTAAAATCATAACCAAGGGAAGCTGTCTCCATGCCCTGCTGGTGCAACACGCTAAAATCATAACCAAGGGAAGCTATCTCCATGCCCTGCTGGTGCACACGCTAAAATCATAACCAAGGGAAGCTATCTCACACTGTTATCAGTATGAAGCCCCTGATAGAAACCCCACAAGAGAACTTCCCTTTGAAAGACATCTCTCCGTGAAATGTTAAAATTGATTTCGTAACCACCAGGTAAGGTAAAGTAAGACAATGTTGCTCATAGCCCAGCCGATCTCAAAGGGCCATATCAGGGCTGTCACCGCGTTTGGCAACCACAAGATAAATTCGCTTTGAAAGACATCGTTCTGTGAAATATTAAAGTTGAATTCGTTCAAACAATAAACGTGCAAACTTTTATGTCCTTCTGGCATATAGAAGATACATTAAGATGTTTTCTAGCCGAATTCCCTCCGATCCTCAGACGGAAAGGAAACACAAGGGAGACCAATCCTATTTCAACGCGAGTGAACGGTAGTGTTTCTTGAGTAGAAGTAGTACACCGAGGTTCGAACCGGCGACCTCAGACTGCGAGTCAACTGTTCTAATCACTCAGCCATCACACTCATCATGGCAACATATATACACATACCTGCACGCGCGCGCACACACACTCACATATTCTCTCTCTCTCTCTCTCTCTCTCTCTCTCTCTCTCTCTCTCTCAGTGAGTTTGTCTGTCTCTCTCTGGATGCTCCATGGAATCGAGGAACCAGAGCGAGGTGTGTCCCCTGTGGAGTGAAGATGACGTCTTCGGCTCCCAAAGACAATCTCTATACGCCTTCGGCTCCCAAAGACAATCTCTATACACCTTCGGCTCCTAAAGACAATGTCTATACGCCTTCGGCTCCAAAAGACAATCTCTATACGCCTTCAGCTCCCAAAGACAATGTCTATACGCCTTCGGCTCCCAAAGACAATCTCTATACGCCTTCGGCTCCCAAAGAAAACCTTTATACGCCTTTGGCTCTCAAAGACAATCTCTATACGCCTTCGGCTCTCAAAGACAATTTCTGTACACCTTCAGCTCCCAAAGACCATCTCTATACTCTCTATACGGCTCTCAAAGACAATCTCTATACTCCTTCGGCTCCCAAAGACAATTTCTGTGAACCGGCACACATCAAAGCTTTGACAAAAATTCATCAACGGCAGGGTTGTGCATAGTCCACCCCACAGAGGACAGAGCAGGATATGAACGCCGCATCAGTTGGACTTCTTCTTCTTCTTCTTCTTAAATGACTAGATTGTCACAGAGCATGGTGTGGTGGGTTGTTTCACAGGAACAGACGACAGAGCAAGGAAGAATCTGTCCATGTTCGTGGAGTGCACAGACTGTTGTCCTTCCGTTCCGTCTGTCTGCAAAGTGGATAGATATAGACTGGCTGACTGATTGATTCACTGATTGATTTGCTATTTAGTTTACTTGCAAAAGAATTGGAGGTTGACTGCAGCATGTTGACACAACAGGTGAAACAGCAAAAAAGGTCAAATGTCAACTTGCAGGTGGAAAAGAAGTTAGGACGTTTCGACACTTAGTGTCTTCATCATCAGAATGAGTTGATGACAGACAGACAGACAGACAGACAGACAGAAGAAGAAGAAGAGAAGAAGAAGAAGAAGAAGAAGAAGAAGAGGATCAAGACTTTGAGAATCAAGCACACAAGATGGTGGTTTTCTTTCATGCTAGACAGTATCCAGAGGACTTGGTCTACAAGGGTCTTGAGTCAGCTCGTTTTATCCCTCGCTTCCAGGTCCTGACTCCTCATGATCGTTGTCAGCAAGACGAGCGCCCTGTTGCTGTCCTCACGTTCCACCCCCACAACCTCACTGTGAAAAACATCTTGCTCCGCAGCTTCCACATCATACAGTCTGATCCTTCTCTACAAGAAGTTTTTCCCCCGCCCGCCACTAATTGCGTTCAAACTTGACACCAACCTTCAGGACCACCTGGTGCGAGCTGCTGTCCCCAGAGAGACAGACCATCCCTCCCTCCAGGCACCAGTCCTTGCTGGTATAAAAGGCTGCAAAACATGCCCATTCATCGACCAATCAAGGACTATCATCGGCCCTAGGGGGAGGTTTCACTGTCAAGGCGCTGTTCAACTGCCAGACTGAAACATAGTGTATGTCCTTACGTGCACACTGTGTAACAAGAAATACACTGGTGAGACATACCGTCGCCTAGACGATCGCTTCTCAGAGCACCTGCGGTCAATGCGCCCGGGATACAGTGACCCTGCTAGCGTGCACTTCAACAGCCCTCAACACAGCTTCAATCACTCAAGAGTTGCTGTGGTCTTGCAGAACCATGCAAGTGGCCATTACAGACTGTTCATGGAGTCTACAGTCGTCGCCCGCGTCGGCACCCGCGTCCCAAATGGACAGATCACCAAGGAGTGACCGCAGTGTCTTCCAGGCGTATCCTAACACTTTTTGTTTGTTTGTTTGTCCGTCTGTGTGTCACCCTTGTCAGTGTGTGTGACGGGTGCATGTGTACACTAGGATGTGTGTTTACAGCAGGCCTCTTTCCACCCCTTCCCCCCCCCCCCCCTCCTTGTCCTCTCTCTCTCTCTCTCTCTCTCTCTCTCTCTCTCTCTCTCTCTCTCTCTCTCTCTCTCTCTCTCTCTCTCCCCATATCCTTGCTAGTTGTGCTCACCTTCTGTGTACCTGTGTTTGCTTGTGTGTGTGTGTGTGTGTGTGTGTGTGTGCGTGCGTGCGTGCGTGCGTGCGTGCGTGCGTGCGTGCGTGCGTGCGTGCGTGCGTGTGTGTGTGTGTGTGTGTGTGTGTGTGTGTGTGTGTGTGTGTGTGTGTGTGTGTGTGTGTGTGTGTGTGAACATTTTTTTTTTCTTCTTTGTTGTTGCTATCTTCTTCTTCTTCTTCTTCTCTGTCTGTCTGTCTGTCACCAATTCATTCTGATGATGAAGACACTAAGTGTCCTAACTTCTTTTCCACCTGTAAGTTGACATTTTAACTATTTA
>JADBJO010000091.1:896261-898761 GCA_016801955.1 Conus betulinus | reverse complement strand
TGTGACAGAGACAGACAGATAGGAAGAGGACACGGAAGGGTACAACAGATTTCATTTTCAACATTGCACATCACGAATCAGTAACGCTCAATTTTTTATTTCCAAAATTGCCCATCAGATAGCTAAAGGGTATTACAGGTCCTATCTCAACATTGCCCATCTGGGAGCGGAAAGCTAGTAAAGGTTTTATTTTCAAAATTGCCTATCAGGAACTTTGTCAATGAATACAGCGCTAGCAGTGATTTGCTCAAAACTTTGCGCATATGGGAGTAGAAAGGTAGCAGTGGCTTGCTCAAAACTTTGCCTGTGAGTGGATAGAAAGTTCCCAGTGATTTGTTTTCCCGTCACTGAGTAGAAAACTAGTAATGATTAGAAAGTTAGCAGTGACTTTGCCCATTATGGAGTACAAAAGTTAGCAATGACTTGCTTAATACTTTGCCATTCAGGGGGAGTAGAATATTAAAGATCACTTGCTTAAAACCACGCCCATCAGGGAGAAAAGGGTTACCAACAACTTCCGTCAGTGAGTAAAAACGTTAGCAATGACTTGCTGAACACTTTGGCATTCAGGGAGTAGAAAGTTAGCAATGACTTGCCGAAAACCTTGCCATTCAGGGAGTAGAAAGTTAGCAATGACTTGCTAAAAACTTTGCCATTCAGGGAGTAGAAAGTTAGCAATGACTTGCTAAAAACTTTGCCATTCAGGGAGTAGAAAGTTAGCAATGACTTGCTAAAAACTTTGCCATTCAGGGAGTAGAAAGTTAGCAATGACTTGCTGAAAACTGCCATTCAGGGAGTAGAAAGTCAGCTGCGATTTGCTGAAAACTTTGCCATTATGGGAAGAAAGATTGGCAGGGCACTTGCCCAGATCATTATCAGGGAAAAAAAGATTGGCAGGGCACTTGCCCAGATCATTATCAAACTACTTCCCAAGAGAGGAGGGGGGGGGGGAGGGAGGGGAGGGTAGGGTGGATGTGTACCGTTCATTCAACACATATGGAACAGTCGTTGCCGGATCTATGGGGAAATCTGGCAAACGGTCGTGCAACATGATCACAGCTCATATTCAGGCTGATCAAACGTGCCGCCGCTGCTTTCATCGGCAGTAGGGCTATTCCCCCCCCCCCCCCCCCCCCCCCCATTCCATCCCCTGTTCCCGAACTTCTGTGACACGAGTCGTTAACAAAAAGATCATATTTTCTGGATTTTGCTTTGTGCTGCGGGACAAAGAGCACGGGCTGGCTTTAAAAACCTAACAGAAAAACACATGGGGCAATCCATAGACATGGAGGCGACAAGATGAGTATCTTTTCCCTTCTCTGGTCAGGGTTCCAGTGCACACTTATTGGAGGCAGTCTCTTTCCTATTGGTCTGATTGCTGTGGCTGTGTGTCTGCCTGCTGTTCGTTTTCTGTCCACCGCACTTCATAATTTGTAGTCTCAAACTGTCAAGTGTGAATCACACTCAAAGCGATGCGCACTTCACCAATTATTGTCTCAACAGTGTAAATTATTCACACAAAGCGATTCACGTTCAGGCTGGGGCTATGTGCAGGCCGTACACCGACCTTGCGAAACAGTGGTCAAGAAGAAGCTGGCATGCATGGCTACGTAAGAGGGCACACTAGTCAGCTGAACAGTTCTCTCTCCAGGAAGCGGTTAGTTCCAGACGCGGGCGACGGGGACTTCAACAATGGCGAACAGAGGGAAAGCGAGGCGAGATACGAATCCTGTACAATTGTGGGCAGTCTTATTCATGGATGACCTCTCCACGTCCACAGCATCATTGACCGACTGATCCCACGTTTTATGTCTGCTGGCTGCTTAAAAAAAAAAAAAAAAAAAAAAAAAAAAAAAAAAAAAAAAACTGGTCCGGGGGATCGATGCGGTGTCGATTCCAGTTAACGGTTACTGGGTCGATTCGTGGGGTCATATATTCAGGGGTCATGATCTGCCCGCTTTGAACTGAGTGTTTTTTCCTTTTCTTTATTATTTTCTCTTCTTTTCTTTTCTTTTCTTTTCTTTTCTGTCTGTCTGTCTGTCTTTCTTCCGATTTTTTCTTTCCAATATGTTTGTTTATCTGCTCCACAGACACTGATTCTGTAACGAAGATTCGCAGAGAAAACAGACGGAACATTCTGTCCCCTGGATGTCCGAAGCATACCTAAGTGTGGACAAAGAAGTAGTCAAAATACTGCGTGTACGACATTCTGCACGTGTTGCTGAACAGTAAAAGGGTCCCCTTTTCATTACACTGCGCGCAGGTGTACGTAGATCCGTGAAGCAATGTATCTTTTCCAGTCCTGACAGTTCGGTGAATCGTCGTTCAGTCGCTATTTATAGGGCAGGCACGACTTCTTCAATAGGCCCTAAGTGAAACTGATTTCCTCTTCGTTTGCCGCCTTGAGAGGGCTATTTGGATTGTTAAACTATATAATATTATAAAGAGCAGGGTGAGGGTTAATTTCTCCGCATGGTGTTGAGAATGAGAAGTTGTAAAG
>JADBJO010000091.1:876261-893761 GCA_016801955.1 Conus betulinus | reverse complement strand
AAATTGCCAGTCACATCATTGTTGTCCACTTGGGTCTCGTAAGAGGTACAACCAGTCACTCGTTGACCGATTAGTTATATGAAAAAAATAAGTAGAGGGAAAAACGTTTGCGGGCAAACATTGCCTCTATCATCATGACAAAGATTTAGCGGAGATAGAGACAAAGAGAAAGAAGGAAGGAGGGGGAGAGGTAAAAGAGGGGGTGAAGAGGGGGGAGATGGAAGGAATTGGGGATGAGGGAGAGGGTATCACAGTGTAAGTATGAAGCCTATATTAAACTTTTATAACGACGTCAGAGAGAGAGAGAGAGAGAGAGAGAGAGAGAGAGAGAGAGAGAGAGAGAGAGAGCGGCGTAAATTTTCTTTTTCAGTGTGAAAACCTTATTTTGACATCTCACACTGTTGACACAAATCAATAAAACAAACATAAGCGCCTCTTCTGAGGGGAAAAGGGGCTACACATGTAAAACGCTATCTTTAATGAAAATTAAGAATTAGGGAGGCTAAAAACAATGAAAAGAAGGATCCCCAGAGTACTTGTTTGTTCAACACACACACACACACACACACACACACACACACAACTAACGTTTGCGTAATGAAAGTTTGACAGAACTAGGAATAGGAACCTCAATAGATTATCTTCCAAATAAGAGTGTACTTGCTTTTATGGCACTGACAATAGAGGAGCTCAACAGGAATGTTGCTGAGCATGATAAACTTGTTTGAAATGTCAATTCAAGGTGTTGATAACAGGAGTCACTGGTTTGACCTAGAATCCTACAAGGCTGATTCTGTTAGCAGTCTATAATTATAGATTGGAGGGGACTTTGTCATTCAACACTTTACACAGTATTATGTCCTTACTGAAGCAGAAACGAACTGGTAGAAGTAGGATTTGTACCTGTTTCTTTTCTCTTCATTTTTTTTTTTTTTTTTTAAACAGCTCTCCTGTACACAGGCTAATCTTTCAGAAGTATATCATCTTAGTCGTCCTACGTAGTGAAAAAATATAGTCAATATGGGATCTGATGTGGGCATTGAAATACGTTCGGCGGGTTTTGATCTCAGGAAAGTCTCTCTCAGCATGAATAAGTTTTCAGAGATCATTTCACGCATATAGCGAACTTGAGTCTCCCATTGGAACTGGTTGTATACAACAATTAAGCCCTAAAGGTGATGTCCCCTAACCTGACTGATCTTGCGCCCTTTAATAAATTAACTGAATTGAAACAAGCTTTGCTGATGTTTTTGTCACATGGTAACAACTACACACCCCGTTTTGCATGGATTCAAGAGCATTGCAATATTTTCACACCAGTTTTCCACTTCCATGAAACTTTACTGTGAGCGATCATTATATGTTTGGTATCTGTATCCGGTGAATATATAGAGCCATCATCAGCAAACAACTAACATGATATGATGCGATTTGTTATGTTAGTGGCAGGTCAACAACAGACAAAAAATGAGTGGGCCTATGACAAGACCTTGGCACACTCACTTTTTTTTTTTTTTGTAAGACTAACTTTTCTGCATTATGTGATTCATTGAGAAAGGGCATGTTTACATCTGTCTCTTATATAAGATTAAAAGAAACCTGTTAAACTGTGGCTACTTGGTATACATATCAATTTTTGTTGAGTAGAATAGCAAGTAACTAGTAAATCAATTTTTTTTTTTAAGATCAAGGAATATGACACAAGTTAACTGAGATTTGTTAACGGCAGAAAGCCAGTTGTTTAATGCTAAAACTATATGACAGGAATGTCTGGATCAAAAAAACCAGACTGCTAAGGGTGGATGAGGTTATGTTTCTCCAGTTAAGTGAACAAATTCTTGTGCACATGTGTTTTTCTATAGTTTTTGATAGCGTTCATAAAAGGGGTATGTCTGTAATTAATTCTTCATTTCACTTAAATTTTTGCAATGCAAAATACAGATCTGTCGTACGGCACGACTGCTCCACTGTCTTGTTTGCTGGGCTCTTTTTTTTTTTTTTTTTTTTTTTTCTGTCTCTGTCCGTCTCTCTTTCTTTGCTTTTCCTTCGTGGATTATGGGTTCATCTTCTTCCCGTCACATCATCCTAGGCTATCGTTATTATCAACGAGACACCAAACGAAAGGGGAAGAGGGGGCCAACGACGACTCTTTGAGCAACGAGACACAAACCATCCCGCTCAGGAAAATGGGTGGCCCTGAAAAGGGCTAGTTAGTTTGGGGGTCGATTTGGGGGACAAGCAGACGCGCGCAGGTGTACTTGCTGCTGGTGTATTTGGTCACCGCCCTGGTGCCCTCACTGACAGCGTGCTTGGCCAGCAATCTGAAGCGATCAAAGCTAAGTGCATTTTCGTTATTTTGTCCGTCTTTGTTTCACCTGAGGAAGACCTAAGAGGTCGAAACGCGTTGTGTGTTGTCTTGTGACTGGTTTGTCCACGTTTCTCTGGGCGGTTTCGCTGACATTTATTTAAGATTTGTTTAGATTTCCTCCTGCAGTCGTTTCACTTTGCAATCAAATTTTTTACTTAAGCTTGGGAACTATTCATCCGTTCTTTAAAGCCATTGGGAAAGTATTTTCTCTGAATGCACAAATTACAGACACAACAGAGGCTTTCTGCAATATTGGGTACAGAGAATTTCAACATACTGGAACTGATTTTGTCTGGCTCTGAAGCTTTATTGGGAAAGAGAGAGAGAGA
The DNA here is from genome assembly GCA_016801955.1 of Conus betulinus. Taxonomy (NCBI): domain Eukaryota; kingdom Metazoa; phylum Mollusca; class Gastropoda; order Neogastropoda; family Conidae; genus Conus; species Conus betulinus. The sequence continues at coordinate 891,064 of JADBJO010000091.1, read as the reverse complement.
GAGAGAGAGAGAGAGAGAGAGAGAGAGAGAGACAGACAGACAGACAGACAGACAGACAGACAGACAGACAGGGGGGGGGGGGGAGAAGGAAAGAGACACATACAGAAATTATTAACAAACAGAACATATCAAAGTCAGAAAAAGGAGGAGACACCACCAATAACCCAGCAGATATAAAAAAAAAACTTTATTTCAACAAGCAATAAGCTCTTCATCAGGCTCAGAGGAGAAAAAAACCTGAAACCAACTCCCATGCCATGATGAGCACTGTATGTCTTCCGCAACCTTTTTTTTTTCTCAATTTATTGAAGAGACAGGCAGCACAGTTAAATAGCTTACATTTACACACATATGACCACAGTATAAGTATGACCACAGTATAGGTATACACACAAGTTGTTTGATCTTATATGGCAGATTGAAGACTGAGCAAAGAAATACATGTACCATTAAAAAAGAATCTTCATAACATAAATATATCAATATAACAATAAATAAATGAATAACGAATACATATTTCTGTAATAAATACTTGAATTAAACACATATTTGGCCAAAAGTAGAAAGACTGAAATACCATAACAAATTTTCTTCTTCATGCCCTGATGTCATGCTGACCCAACTTTCGATCTGACTTCTAGATCAATTCCCATTCTGAGGTCATATGATGACCATTTCCTCTTTTTTTTTCACTGGAGGAAGGGTGTGTCACTCTTCAGTTTGGTCAGATCATAACCTTAAGCCATGTGAAGCTGGTCAGATCATAATCTTAAGCCATGTGAAGCTGATCAGATCATAACCTTAAGCCATGTGAAGCTGGTCAGATCATAACCTTAAGCCATGTGAAGCTGATCAGATCATAACCTTAAGCCACGTGAAGCTGGTCAGATCATAACCTTAAGCCACGTGAAGCTGGTGGTCAGATCATAACCTTAAGCCACGTGAAGCTGGTCAGATCATAACCTTAAGCCACGTGAAGCTGGTCAGATCATAACCTTAAGCCACGTGAAGCTGGTCAGATCATAACCTTAAGCCACGTGAAGCTGGTCAGATCATAACCTTAAGCCACGTGAAGCTGGTCAGATCATAACCTTAAGCCATGAAGTAAGGAAAACTAAGTGTAATCTCAGCATTACCAAAATGAGCAACTCCAGTGCAACAAGGCAACACACACCCTCTGATTTCATAGAAGGCAATAGTTTCATGCCTGTTTATCATTTAGCATTTAATGCTCCTGGGCTCTCTTAGACCTGCTTTCTTTAAAGGAAACTAGACTAAGATAGTGAACACCATCACAGGACTTGGATAATTGATTATCCTACTGGCAGGCAGCAAAAGGAATTAGAGAAATGCCTTGTCATTCCATTTTTGACATTTTTGTTAAACAGATCATACGCACACAAAAAAAAAATGGAAAAAAAAAAAATCAGAATGAAAGTGCTGCTGATATACATTTCCTTACACCAGAAAGGACCAAGTGTCAAATATCGATTGATGACACATATATACTACTGTTCGAACATCAGTTTGATGAAGCAACTGTTACAGGAAATAAAAAATGTGCATCAATTAGTTGTAGTCTGATTTTTTATAAATGTGCATGTGAATGGATTTTTTACTATATCAGACTCTGCATCAAATTCTTACTGCAAATGAAAACATATCAATTTATATAAACCTCAGACTATCAAGTTCAGTCCATCAAGTTTCAGATCATTGTTCTTATGCAGCTGAAAATGAAAAAAAAAAAAAAAAAAAAAGCACAACTGAGATGAACTCCAGTGTGAAAAAACATAATAACAGATGTAGGAATTCAGACTGAAAAAAAAAGAAAAAACATGTCAAGGATATCATTTCAACAAAATTCTCTGCTTACTTCAATGAAAACAAGTTCTTCAAAAAGGACATAAAGGAATGGATGATAACAAAATGAAATATGCAAAATGGATTCTAAAAGTATACTTACGGTTTTAGGAAACATACATCTACTGACATTTTCATATTACAGTTTGATTATTGGGAAATGTATATTTCAAAAATCGCAGGGCAAAAAGTAATTCATTATCCCATACACCACTATAAGATTACCCTGCATACCAAGTAATATCTTATTATTTTCCTTTTTTTAAAAAAATGACCATCACATGAAAATCTTCATCCCACAAAGGTCAGTTGGAAACTGAATCCATCATAATTTTTGTATCTGAGAAATCTATATCACAGACTTTTCCAACATTCCTTATGAATAAATCCATCATAATTTCTGTATCTGAGAAATCTATATCACAGACTTTTCCAACATTCCTTATGAACGTATCATCAACTTTTCACCAATTTAATTTCAAAGATTTATTAGCTCTAATATCATTTTGGATATATCCTGACCTTCTTGCAACAGGCCCCTCCTGTTCTGACCACACAAAATGCAACATGCTGTAAAGCTAACAGCTGTATCAAAAGGCAGTAAAAATCAGCATGATTCACTAAAAAAAAAAAAAAAATCATTGCAATAAAAAAAATCATACATGAAGAAATTTCTTTTGCGCTTGTAGGGTGGCACCTGGTTGTTTACCTCTTCTAAGCCCTCCCAACAAGCCTGCAATATGATACCAAAAAAAAAAAAACATATCTCTTTCTTAGCCTTCCCAACAAACCTGCAATATAGTGCCTTGGGCAAAGAATCAATGCATTCAAATGCTGTTCACAAGAAAAACCACACACAAACAAAGGAACAAGAACAAAAGAGACATTACATAAAGTTGGCCACACTACACCGACGCTTTGGGGACAACAATAAAGCTGTTTTCATTACAAGGAGAAAAGAAAAGCACCACACCCGCCATAAAGACAGCTTCATACTGACAACCACAAAATAATCCCATTCCAGTTACAGTCATCACTGATTCCTCGTCTCTGCAGCAGGGAAACATTCTCTTAAGTGTCAGCAGTACAAATTTCATGCTTTGAATGGAAACAGCGCTTGAATATTCTATACATAAACAAATTGTACACAAGGTCTGTCAACAAACTTCTTCAAATACAAGCCATGTGGAAATACCATGAACCCAAATGACTGTCATTTATTATGACATTATTGCTGCTATGTATCTCTCTCATACATGAAACAGACTCGATCTGGAACACAGAAAAATATACACAACAGTTCACAGCTATCTTAACATGGCTTTGTCTGCTCTCTTGCAGTTCTGCTGTACTTATTTCAGTATTTCTTTCTGTCACCTAATGATTGCTTGAAATAAATTATGCTTTTATAAGAGTTCAGCTTTTGAAATTTATGTTTCTTTTTGATTACCCCTTTTGAGGCAACCAAGATTTGTAAAAATGCTTAGCATGTACAACAGAGCTGTACAAAACATGTTAATGAACTGATATAACAATTTTAAAGTCTTTATATTAGATCTCACAGCATGTATGCTGATCCTTTCCAGGTCCCCAAAGATTTACATATGCATGACTTAGATGTATCACATGAGGATTGTATCATACAATAGAATACTCTGGAATTCAGGGCCCTAAGACAAATTACCATGAACGAGAAACTGATAATGCAACAAGAAGAAAAGACAGAATCTGCAGATTAATATCTACTCACACACACATACATATAGGCTAAAATAAACTAAAGTCATGTGTTTTTTTTTTTTTTTTTTTTTTCAAACGAATGTTGACAACATAAACTGACGATCTTTCACTCTCAACCACAGGCTATGTACATAATGACCACCAAATCAATGTTGTACATTGAAGGAGTTAGGACAAATAGGGCATTGTTACTTTGCATACCAATGTTTGAATTTCTGCTTGGTACAGAGAGGGCAAATCCACATCAAAACGTTTTGCATTTCAGTTTGGCTGGAGTTTTTCATATTTCTTTGGTTCAGTATTGAATCATGTTTCCCTGACATCATTTCTTTCTTCATTCTTACTTTTTTTCTTTTCATTGTTTCATTTTCCCCTTTCTATTCCTTTCTTTTCTTTCTTTTGCTTTTAATTTTTGTTTGTTTGTTGTTCCTTCCTTTTCATCCTTTCTTTCTTTCATTGTTCCCTTTCCTTGCCTACGATCTTTCCTTTTTGGTTATTTAGTTATCTATCTATTACCTTTTTATTTTTTCAAAACCTGAATGTTCAAGTTTTCCTTCTCTTCCTCATGTCTGTCAAGAAAAGTAAAACTGTGCATTTGAATTGCAATCTGTAACAATAGTATTTTACACCAGAGAAAAATCACACCACACCAGCATTCTTATTTTGGCGATCAAAAGAAAACTCAGTTAAGAATGAAAACTTTCATGAAGGCAAGCAGAGTGGAAAGCCTCAAACTTCTACGTCTGCCTTGCAGACTTCCAAGATTCACTCAAGGATACAGGTATTTCTCACTAGTTTTAATTTTTTGTCTCTTAATTTCAGACACTCAAACTAACAAATTTGATTGAAAAACCTCCTTTAGATACAAGCTTATATTTCTTCAGAATTAAAGACCAAACTAAACTGTTATTTTCTTTGATCTGGTCTTAATTGAAAAGAAAAAATACTGACGGTTATTTCCACGAGTCATATGGTTGGTGAATCTCCTTATTGCTGTGGGAAAACATGCACTGCAGAGTGAGCTTCTTTGAGCTCTAAGCTGCTTTTGATTTTAGTGTAGTTTATCATTTTTCTACAGTAAAGAGAACAATTCTGAGACCTCCTCCAATTTTGAGATGCAAATTTGAGGTACATCAGCTGGGGTGGGAGGTGAAGGAATGGGTTGTGTGGGGAAGGGGATTGGGGATAAAAAACAGTAACATTCAGACAACTTGAACTCTGGACACAGATTCATATTTGTTTGTTGCAGTTGTTTCCTTTCTTTATTTTTCATAGGACAGAAACATGAAATTATAATCCACCAGCTTTGTCATGTCCATGTTCACACTCTCAAAGTTAATTTTTTTTTTAACCATAGACAGTATCATCATCCAGTTAGTCTGATCAAGGAAAATACAAACAACATTCCTTCTTTTTCAAGCAAGGAACCACAAAATACCTTTAACCAACTAAGAGCCAACTGTGACTTTGTTCTTCTGTCTCTAGTCATACATCAGATATATGGCACAAGTCTTACTATCCTCATGATCTCTCACTTTGCTCCCTTAGTCCTGAGAGTCAGGTTATGCTTGCAACATGTCTTTACATGCCAGCAAACAGCCTTGATGCAAAAAAAACAACAAATAAAGTCTTCAATGCCAGACTAGGCATGCACCATATCTGAAAAGAGCAAAATCACACTTTTTTTCATGATACACCATTTGTTTGTGTGACTCAAACTCACACTTTAATGGCCGTGAGAACCTGCGAGAGCCTACAGACACAGCATAACAACAACATGTATTGAAACAGATCAGTGTTCATGTTTGAACCACAATACTTATGAAACCTTTACACATCACCATCATTGTCTTGAGTTTGCTTGGGTTTGATTGTAAGCACACATGAATGTGCACTGTGCACTTATGTGCAAATTTAACGTTTGCTTGCTTCTGTCCTTATGTATGTACATGGGCATCCACATGCATAACTGAAACAGTTTTCACTTCTTTTTCATCTGTCTTCAAAATGCACCTTGCACTCTCTTATCTTTCAGTAATGTTAGGTCCCACATGAGCCAGCCAAAAATTTTATCTGATCAAATACACCCATGCTCCAATTAAAGCCATTCGAATTTTCTTTTTCAGATCACAGATATCTTAAATTTCTTTTTCTGATTTTAGAGAGATCTGCAATAATCCTGTCTTATGATCTTCAGACAAACATCTTTACATAGTAAAGTCAGTAACTCGGCTTCCCAAAACTCACTTGTATACAAACTTAGTGGCATGCCACTACCATACAAGCCTATTATATTTGTAGTATATTCCAGGCTCAAAATGTGGATAAGGAATAACTTCAATGACATTTACATCAAAAGGTTACGCTATGTCAAAACACCATGATTAACAGCTAGGTAAAGACGTTCTTCAACTAAAGCGGACATCTTGTTCCATCAAGCGCATCGAAGTACAATTATGTCCGTAACATCCTTCATTAATCGCAGTGCGCAAGGCACCAGCATCAAAACGAGGACCGTTTTCTCCAGTACACAAACTACATTGTGCATCAACCAAAAACCCAAATGCCAGTATGTGAAAACACAGCAACAGGAACCTGAAAAAAAAAAATCAGTAAATACAACCTATATAAAAGCACTTTTCCTGTGATGCTTTGGTCCCTATGCCTGATTATGCATCATCTTTCTGCAAAATTTTTGCATACGCATCAGAAATTGTGTTCCTGAACGACTGCTTGCTTTGTTCATACATTAGAATTTGCAAAGTCCTCCTCATAGGAAGTGTCTGTGTTAGATGGGAGGATGTGTTGGTAATTCATACAATGCAGCAGTTTCAGTTTTCACGGATAACATTTTTCATTCATACTGCCATCCCCCCTCATTTTGCTTTGTCAAAATGTTTCATGTCCAGAAGTAAGCCATTATTCACATAATATAACAGCAAAATATGGTAATTGGTTCAAGAACAATTAAACAGTTTATGTATCAACCATAATTACATTAAAAAAGAGAAAAAAAAAAAACATGACTTTACTGAACGAGCCAGAATTGAATAAAACTATCAATTACATTTGATTTATTTAAAGCTATGGGTCCTTATACTAATTTCAAATATAATGTCAATGAATTTATTCTGTGTACCTTCAAATATGGCAAAACTTTCCAAACTGGAATATTACACTCACTTCTTTATAGGGAAACGAGTGTATGGTACCAGCGTATGTACAAAGACTGTACGACAGATCTTGATTCCTGTATCAAGATGAGAATCAAACTGTACCACTACCACCTTGCGAAAGAAACCAGGAAAGCCCCTTGATCCATGTCTTAATTTCTCCATATCAAGAATCTCTGTTTCCACACTTTTCTACACTCTTCCATTCAACCAAATCCTATTCCAGAATCTCAGAGAATATTTTCTAGATCCTCAAGCAAAAACCATCACCAAAGATAATCATACTGAAAAAAAAAAAAACACCCAGAGACCCGAACTGCTACAACTTCAAGAATCTTTAACATCTTTCACACCTGCAGATCCACAATATTCATCCGACCTAGGAGTCTTGATCCAGAAGCTCAGAAAGGGTAGGTTCCTGATTCGCGGGCAGCCATCACCATACTTGGCGCGGCAGTGAGCCCTTGGCCTTGCATGTACTGGTCAACGCATGCCGGACTGGGCTGACCGTGAGTCATGGCTTCCAAGAAACAGGGCTGGGCGAAGCGGCCGCGGAGGTCAGAGGACGTGATGTGGTCCAGGAATCGGCGGAAAGGAGCTATGTGAGACTGGGGGCCGTCCCAGGAGGTGAGGAAGTCTTCCACAATGTGGTGGATGGCGTCTGGGCGTGGCAGCACTTCCTTCTTCACGCGTCTTCTCATTTGGTCCGCTGGAACGACACCAAAATGACAATGCAACACCTTTCACTTTAAGCATCAGCAGTTCAAGACACAAAAGCAGGAAAGAGCCATTAATGCTGCCAACGCCTGCTGTCTTATTTTTAGACAACTTTCTTGAGATCTTTTCATACATCTGTGTTAAGATCAGATCCTAGCATACTGGGATATCTTCTGACAGTACGGCAGTGTTTCCTGTGGTGCAAGTTCAGATTCAAGGGAGAGTGGGGTGTAAACCTAACAAACAGTGTGAGCAGGAAAGAACTGCCCGACAGTCATATTTCAAAGTGACTTTGGAATGCACAATTATTGACCTACATCACTGCATGTATGAGACTGCCAAGAAAAACAAATCCCCAATTTTTTTTTGTACTTTCAGTTTAACACCTCTCAGAATTTACTGCGGGTTCAGCTCTCAAGACATCAACCGGTGTCTGCTCTAATAACATGGTCTGACAGTATGCAAAGGGCTGCAACTTTCCAGCATCTGTCGATCGGTGAATACAGTGGCTTGCCTGCTTATCTCTCTTAATATGCTAGTGCTTTGAATGCTTCACTCCATCTGCAGAACCCACTCATCAACAAACGCCATTTCCATGTTGCACTGCACATTTGTCACTGATGCCTTCGGTTGGACGGCTGCCAACGCACTGCCTATACTGCGCTTGTACAATTTTGATGATGACTGGTAGGACAGTGATGGATTTTTTTCATTTTCTTTTGTTACTGAAGAAAGCTGGCATGATGAACCTGTCCTCAGATTAAGCCAACTGGAAAAAAAAAAAAAATCAATTCATCAGTAGTTTTTAAAAACCTTGCCTTGTGTCCTACATACTTTTGAAGAAAAAATCTATTTCAACGCTAGCTTTCTTGTGGCCTCCAAAAAACCTGAAGTGGTGGCGTGAGTACTAGTTTTTTGAATGAGACCATAAATCACTTAGTTCATGTAAACAACCCCTCTGACAACAACAGTGTCATCCTTGGTCACATTTTGTCAAAAATCTACTTTGAATTGTAACCAAGAAAACAACCATGGCAACAAGAATATTGTCCCTAGCAAAATTTTGTAGAATATCTCCTTTCACAGATAACCAAGAAGACAACACAGCAATAAGGATGTTGTACCTGGCAAACTTCTGTAGCAAAATCCACTCTGAAGAGTAATCCCTGCTCCCCCAATTTCCCCCTCCCCCCCCCCCCCCCCCCCCCCCCCCCCCCCCCCCCCAAAATGGCAACAAAAGATTTGGTCTCTGACAAAAGTCTGTCAAAAAAACAAAAAAACAAACCAAAAAAAAAACATCCATTTGGTGGGATGAACAGGAAAGCATACATGTCCAGTAAGAAATAAAAAAAAAATGTCATGTATTGTTGTTCAGTGCAGTGACAACACACAGTCCCATGGGGAGAACAGCGCTAAGCCAGCTATACTTTTTTTTTTAAGCTGAATCTGAAGAATACTCAGCGCTCACCTGTTGGCATGCTCTTGTAATAGTACAGGACGGGGTGCAGGAAGTTGGACGTGTGAGCTTCAGACGCCTCCCCTGTGGCGCGATCGTAGCGGAAGATGTCTTTGCCAGGGCCAGAAAAGTTTGGCCCATATTCCAGAACCACCACCATGATCCGGGAAGCTGGTCGGCCTGTGTGTTTGGTGAACTCATGGATCAGGTTGATGGGGAATTCCTCGTAGTAATCAAACGTTTTGCCATCCCTGAAAACAATTGCAAGAGGTGGAAAACAGTCAGGAACATGGCTCTGCAAAACAAATCACAAAACAAAAAAAAAATGCAATGAAGTTAACCAAAGTAAGTTGAATGTAAATTTCTTCCATTCATCTACTTTTGAAATCACGCTGATTACCTTATCATCTTAGAAAATGTCACTTCAGGCAATATTTGCAACTTGCTCTGAGAATTTACCCTGACAGCCTTACCACTGCCTAAAAAGGAACTACTCTGAGAACACCACATCATGAAATCTCCTACCGGTTCAAAAGTTGAGTATGCAAACAGGTCATCTACCAGAATTAGTCCTCACATGGGAGCAGAGATTTCTCTTCGAGGCACACAGTCAGCACATTACTTCAGGGGAACCAACTCACTGAGATGGGACCCTGCTTGCACCTGTTCCTCTTTGCAGGAGGAGTTCAGCGAGATGGGGCTCTACTTCCTTCTGTTCCTCTTTGCATAGGTAGAGGTTCAGCGAGATGGGGCTCTACTCTCCTTCCTGTGTTCCTCTTTGCATAGGTAGAGGTTCAGTGAGGTGGGGCTCTACTTCCTCCTGTTCCTCTTTGCATAGGTAGAGGTTCAGTGAGGTGGGGCTCTACTTCCTCCTGTTCCTCTTTGCATAGGTAGAGGTTCAGTGAGGTGGGGCTCTACTTCCTCCTGTTCCTCTTTGCATAGGTAGAGGTTCAGTGAGGTGGAGCTCTACTTCCTCCTGTTCCTCTTTGCATAGGTAGAGGTTCAGTGAGGTGGGGCCCTGCTTCCTCCTGTTCCTCTTTGCATAGGTAGAGGTTCAGTGAGGTGGGGCCCTGCTTCCTCCTGTTCCTCTTTGCAGAAGAAGGGGTTCAGTAAGATGGGGCCCTGCTTCCTCCTGTTCCTCTTTGCAGAAGAAGGGGTTCAGTAAGATGGGGCCCTGCTTCCTCCTGTTCCTCTTTGCAGAAGAAGGGGTTCAGTAAGATGGGGCCCTGCTTCCTCCTGTTCCTCTTTGCAGAAGAAGGGGTTCAGTAAGATGGGGCCCTGCTTCCTCCTGTTCCTCTCTGCCTAAATGGCACTCACTCTGAGAACACTTCCCTATGGCAGTCACTTTAACCTCTAAGCGGAGCTAACACTGACGACATCACATGGAAAGTCACCTAAACGCGTACTCGAAATTCACTCGAAAATCACCAAACCCGTGACAGTCACCTTATTCCATGTCCAAGAGGCACTTACTGTGAGAACACCACCACGTCACCCAGCACACCTGGAACATCTGTAGGGTCCAGAGGCCTCATTCACTCTCTTCAGCACATGGTTCATCAGCTGCGTGACGGGCACCTGCAGGCTCTGGGAAGGCCAAGGAACGCCTTCATAGCGCCATTCCATCAGGCGAGCCAGGGCACGGGCTGAAAAACCACACCACAGATCAACACTTTGTTCACTCGATCTGTTGTGGTGGTCAGTGAGCTGAAACTGCATCTCAAGGCATCTACACCCCTATGAAGGTTTGATTCATCAGTTTGTACCTTAGCCTGTATTATACAGTGTTGTATTGCTTTGTATTGCACTGTGTTGCATTGAATCGTTTTTGTTGTACTGTATAGATTTGTACTGCAGTGTACAGAGAACTGCGTTTCCCTGTATTCTATTTCACCTTCTTTCTTTCAGTGAGTGTGCTGGGGGATGGAGATGGGTAGGGGTGGGTTTCAGAGAGAAGGGGGAGGGCAGGAGGGAGGGAGAGAGAGTGAAATACGGGGGGTGGGTGGAAGGAGGTAAGTGTGGTGAGAACACAGACATGGAGGAGAAGGGTGCATTACATTATAAAAAAATCTGTCAACAAATAACAGAAATACTCTCTCCACCGATACCTCACAATGTTCTTCCTCACATATTCAGTACCATTCACACACCATCCATATCATCAAATTCACGGAGACCCTCATTGGATGAACAGGATGATGCCCCCCAGGTAGACAGCTCACTCACACCAGCTCCATGACTAAGAAATGTGTCCCTATGGGGCTTGGTAGTAGTGTCCTGCAAACGCTGGATCAAAACAGGCACCAATGAACCCCATGGAAGTGACATATACAGAAGTGCAGTGTCTCCTCCAGTGGGCTGCCTCATGACGACTTGACACTGACTGCTCCCTGTGGATTACAGGTGCTGAGGCTGTGGCAGGACGAGCCAGGCTGTGGCTGCAGATGGGGAGCCTAAATGAGTGGCATAGGTACAGTGTTGAGGTGGCACAGATCAAACAGCAAACAGGTAAAAGAAAAACAAAAACAAAAACAAACCCCAGAGTGGTTGCCTGGAAGTCATAGAGCCAATAAAGGATCTGCTGGACCTTAGCCAAGATCTACAGTCTCCTTTTCTTAAACGTCTTGTCAGTTACCTGTGTATCTAAAGCCATGGATGAATCCTCCAGCCGATTTCCGGAAGTCCAGTGAATGCGAGGCTGTCCCAGCAATAAAGATTCCTGGCAATGATTTCAGCTCGTAGTTGTGGTTGATAGCCAGAAACTTCTTGGCCCGACTGCGGCCGCGTGGCAACACAGTGTCATTGCTTGAAACAAAAGTGAGCAGTACATGTACACATACATTTTGCACCAATTACATGTAGACATACATTTTGCACCAATGACATGTGTACATACATTTTGCACCAATCGGCTGGGGAGTTTGAGTAACTGATCTGTATTGTTATCATCAAACAGGCACTACTGTTGGGATGTAGTGTAGTGTGTGACTGTACGTGTAGTTGTTTCCATGGTTTTGTGCATGCGTGCGTACGTGTGTGTGTGTGTGTGTGCTGTGAGAGAGACAGAGAGAGAGAGAGAGAGAGAGAGAAAAAGTAAACAAAATAAATCTACAATATTCAAATGGTGGGCATATTAGCTCACCAGCCAACTTACGCTCTAATGTTGCTAAAACAAAATAAAATGATGTAACAATTACAAGAAAAGGTGAGAAAAGATGCATCAGTTCAAAGTACACTTTCAAGAATGTTTGACAAAACAGAAAGGGACAAGAGGCAGGGAGAAAAGGAAGAGGAGAGAACCTTAAACAGTATATGATAGTGTCTGGACAGTACATCCAAAACAGGCTGGCACATGTTGATATGTCAGTATGTACCAAAAGAGGGAATGGGAGAGAGAAATGAAACACTGTGTGAGATTGAGAGACAAAAATCTGATAACTCATAAAGACAGAAAAATAGAGCTAATAAATTCACACACACACACACACACACACACACACACACACACACACACACACACACACACACACACATACACACACACTCTCTCTCCCTCTCTCCATCCCACGCTGACAAACATCCTACCTAAATACACCAGTGTCAAAGGTGAAGCCCAGACATCGAATGATCGTGTCGTAGGGTTCCCTCATGGCGAAGTTGTCCACAGCGAAGATGTCGTTGGCTGGACCGTCTCCTTTTGGCGCCATCTTCAACTTGTCACCCACCTTCTGAATCATGACCTCCGACAGGCCCGCCTCAAGCAGGCCATCCAGAGACTTCAGCTGGTAGGTGTCCAGCAAGCCGTTGTTCACAGCTCTGGGACAGACAATCGCACACCCTGCCTGGTCACCATCACATCCCAGAACTGCTGAAAGATGTAAACTCCTGGACAGCACGCTAGCTTAAGAAGTCAGCGAGTTCTCCGATAATAGCTTGAGGCTTGTATGTGGCAGAAGTTTCTTTCAAGATCAGCACAAGGGACAGAGAATTTGCTAAACTCTTTATTGTAGCATTTTTGGCAAATTGATCAACAGCTTCATTGCACGCAAGCCGACATGATCATGAACCTACCCGAAAAGAATGTTGCAGCCATCAGATTTCCATCAATATCAAGCCCGCACAGGCAGTCTCCATACAAGACACTGCCTGAAGTTGACTCTTTCTCTGTTCGACATGACTGTGAGCCACTTTTCACAGGACCCTGCTAGTACAACTGTTATTTGGTGGCGCACAGAGCCAATGGGGATATGATCTTTGAATGTAAATTCATGGACTGTTTTAAAGCAGGACATGTTGACTACCTTTCATTAAAACAATACAAAAAAAGAGAAAGAGTGAAAAAAGTTACAGCATTTGCCAAGGAAGTTGTCCACTCCTATACACAGAACCGTGATGAAAAAGGTAACAGAAATACAATGTTGTAAAGCACAGCACAATGCAAAACAGAACACAACACCACAATGCATTGTAACAGACACAATCACATAAAATAATCCAAATGAACACAGTAAAGCATAAGTTACTCAGACTGAACATGTGAACAGTACCTCAAGTCCCCAACATAGTGAGTTTCCCACGAAAGGCGAACACGTGTTCGAGATACCATGTGGATCAAGTTTGTCACACCATAGATGCTGTCCGCGACTTCAAAAGCAGAATTACCACGACCTGAAGCAAAAAATACAGCACAAATGTTTATTCTTTTGAGCCAGAGACTGCATGTGGCTAATGCTTGTGTGCAGCTAACTGCAGACCTTTTCAAGTCATGTATACAAGAATCACATACAGCACATCAACACCATAAATAACATGTTCATAATGATATTGAAATGATTTACTACATGCAAAATGCACTATCCACAAAGAAAATGACGCATTTCGTAAGTCAACAGAACCACCACTTTGTATATTACTATAGGATGATAAGGGCCAAAAGGTTACATGTCTGTTGTTTATCCCCCCTTGAGTACGACTCTTCAGACTGATGATGATGCAATCAAGAACACAACCAAGGCAATCCATAGAACTGACACAATCACCACTACAAGGGGATGAAACCAGTCATACAACCTGAAAAACGCTGAATGTAAGGACAAGAACATAAGTGAAAAATCCCTGGACTCCACACTCCTCTTGATGACATGTAAGCCCAGAGGTACTGAGGAGGCAACCCAAATGTAAGAAATATCTGACTGGCAAAAAGTTCACCCACCAACAAGCATTAATTTTTTTTTTACTTTTCCAGAACTTGCACATTGATATTAAATCAATGACAAGACCAGCTGAACTAACTATCTACAGCACAAGATCTGCTTGTAGCATAAAACTGGCTGGCTTTCATCCCTCTTTCAGGTGACAATGATTTCAACCCCTGCATATATGCATTCACAATGGGCAACTTGCAAGTCTATATCTACCTTACCTACATGTAACTACTAATTATGTTCACATGTTTGTGACATTCAGTCAGATCTGACTGATTTCATGTCCACTGCCGGCACGCAAAATCATTCACTTAATGGTGGTGTGTGATGATACTATACATTCATTATGCCACTCACTTACTACAATGTATGCAAGCTTTGGCATCAGCATGAAATGTTATTGTGTACTCATGCAAGCTTCAATTCAAGGGAAACTACCCATGCTTTTCTCTTGACCAGTTGACTGCAGTTCTTTCCCTTAAATTGAAAATACATCAACGTCTCGTCAGTTGTGTCTTTCCGTTAAAAAGATGGCTATCAAAGGCAAATGTTACTTGAGGGTGGGGAGAAGGGGGAAGGGGGTGGGTAGAGGGGAGGGCAGGGGAGATAATCAAATTTACAGCAGATTAAGGATCTGATTTTAATCTTTT